>VXBB01001112.1:0-21127 GCA_013399915.1 Illadopsis cleaveri | reverse complement strand
ACAAGACTTTCAGACAGACAAATAATAACCATTTGACTTGCTAATAATCCTATAACAGAGGTTTCTGTAAAAAAAAACTGGGGTGGGAGAATTAGTAAGAGTTAAAAAACAGAGTTTTAAACAAAACTGTTAAGTTAAACAAACAAACCAACCCCACAAAACAAACAAAAAGAAAACCACACAAATAAACCCCCCAGCCCAAACCAGGGACAAGCATCAAAGCTTTACGCAACTCACTTAATCAAGCATAAAAGCATCAAAGGGAATAACTGTTTCCACAAAACAATGGGAAGGAATGCCACAACACACCACCTGTGTCACCCACAACACTGTAGAGCACCTCAGTCCAACCAAGTATCAAGTATTTTGGACGGACCACTATTCAGAGCCTCCAGGCACACTCTTTTTATCTAGCCCGTAGTGAAGAGATGCTAATGCCCAACAGAAATATGGCTCCTAAACCCTTGGGGAAGGGAGCTTTGCTGGTGTATTATATTGCTGCTCTCTTGATAGACCACCTTACCATTGCAGCTGGGTGCCAACATGCCCTGTAGAGATTTTATGGGTTACTGCACTGAAAGCCTGAATTTCATTTCCCTCTCCACCATTAGCTACCTGTATTCAGTGCCCTAGGTATTGCCTTACTAGCTGACTCAGCTTCCCTGGATGTCTAAAGGGTTCAGCAACTCTAAAAGTGGCTCATCAGGAGAGTTAATAGGACTCCCCTACATGGAATAGCACTCACTGTTTCCAGGAAGTGCAGAGAAAAAAAATCTCCACTGTGAGAACAGTTAAATATCCAATCACATTGCCCAGAGAAATGCTAGCATGTCTTTTGCTACAAATATTTCAGATTCAATTTCATAGGACCCTGACTAACCAACTCTAGCCCGGCTTTGTGCAAGAGGTTGGTCCAGACCATCTCTTCAGGTTCCTTCCAACCTAGGCTGCTCCCTAGATGTGGGCATCTAAGCCAATCTCCTGCAAATGAGTTTTTTGGGGTTAACTCCAGTTCTACATCTAGTTCCACATGCACAGACATCTGCTCATGCTTGGAAGTACTCGCAGAGTACTTGCAGTCTCACAGAGGTGATGTGAAATAAACACTGCTGCGCTTCACTCAGCAGCATTCTGCCCTCCCCTAACTCCAGTGTTTATGGTGGATGCAATGGGCAGATTGGAATCCAAATGTTTGAAGGTGAAGGTTTGAAGCATTTACTTTGAAGAATCAAATATTGCCTGGAGGTTGAGCAGGGAGATTTGACAGGCAAACAATCTCATCTAACATGACAAAACTCAGATTTATTATTGACATTCAAAGCTCTCATTCAACAGAAAAAAACCTACAATGATGAGGTTTGGACTACATAAGAAGGAGGCACTTTCCAGAAAGAGGATTGTATTATTTGGTAACTGGCATTATAAAAAGCTGAAGAATACATTTTTTTACTACAGAGACCAGTAAAAGTTTATTGAAACAGAAATCCTAGTACAGCTGTAAGAAAGCCATATTCATATTAACAGTGGAGAACCCAATACTGTGAAATCCAATTTTACATTCAGCTTACTCCCTTAAAAATCCCAAACAAATTTCATCATTTTCATGAAAATACAGCCACACAGAAATATTCTTATTCCCTTCAACAGGGATTTGGATGTCATTAAGATTTGTTTATCTACATGTCTTGTTTGATCCTCTCAAATTAAGAGAGAAGATAACATGGAAATAAAATAAAATAAGAATTTTTTTGGTTATAGCAGACTTCCTTGAAAATGCAAATTTCAAACAGAGAGGCACATTAGAAATGAATTTTCCTCTCTTGATACCTGAAAACCTGTTATCCAGTATGTTGGTTTCACTGCTTTTCCAATATTTGTATCATTTTACTCTGATACGAAGTAATGCATTAAAAATATTTCTCAATAATAGCTGTTTTCATGAAGAATAGCAAGAAAGTAATCCTTGAAAGTGCAATTAGAGAGGGGAAAAAAATAACATTACCAAAAAATAAAGTTTTTTTCATCTAAGTGGTCTGTATATTGAAAAAGCAATTTCTAGCTGCATTACAAAAGTCAGTGTGCAGTATAGTTTTTCTTAGTAACTTTTAGGTTAAATTTTGAACACCACGGTAAGTCACTAAGCATTTTATTATAAGGACACACACTTCAATCCATGACCCAGAATAATTTCTCACTAACAACTTCCACTACTCCTTGATCAGGTAGAATAAATACCATTTTTATTTTAGAAATACTGCTTATGTACTTTCACCAAGTAATTTAAAGACATTTGATTTTCTAATGTGTTAATGCAAAAATGGTGCAAAAATCCCCACTGTGTATTATGAGTCATTACTTTCCTGTAATAAACACTCCAATAAAACCAGACACAAGTAACCATAGAAACAGGTGCGTATATTTCAGTGCCATGGTCTCTAACCTTCCCTGGCTCACAGGCATTAACTCCCAACTAGCAGCATGCTGCAGGCAACTTCAAATTTCTTTTCCTCATGATAATCAGTTTTAATTTCTTTAATTTCCTTTGACTGGAAACAGCATCAGAGCATTTTATGAGCAACATAATCTCAGTAGCCTGGTAACAGATGTCCTCACGATGGTCGTAGACGCTTAGCAAAGCACCAAGAAACACAGGAAAAAGGTGAGACAGAAGAACCAACTTTTGTAGACTCTCTTATTCAAATAATGGATATAAATACTTTTTATATTAAATAATATTTAAAACTAACAATCACAGCTCCAATATCAAAATATTCCACTATTAAGTTTTAAAACAATTTGAAATAACATATTCTTTGCCAGCACAGGACTTGCACTACACATCTAGGTTTCCAACAACATTATACACAGTACAAAAATCCATTTTTAATATACATATATATGTCTTTTAATATATATCTATGCATGTAAAATAATTTCTCACAAGGACAAGTAGTTTTCATCTTATAATCTCAAGGGATAGGGTAAAACAGAAACTCAAATCTTATGACAAATGGTCTTTTTCGTGTTTGCTCTTTGAGCTTTTTGCAACCACAGGTAAATAGTTTTCTCTTTCTATTTTTTCCCCTTCACTCTGTTTAGTCAAAGCATCCCAAAATTTTCTTATCCTTGCCACTGATTCCACTGGTTATGTCCGTGCCGTCAAGGTTCTCACTTTTGTGTGTGACTTGCACATCCTGAGACTGAGCTTTCAGCAGAGATATCATAAGCACATCAGAGCACGTTATTGCTGGATGACAGGAGTCACAGATTTTACTATACAACCTTTGAAAAGAACACATCTTCCTGATCCTTAACTCATTTATAAACTATGGGTATACAGCACTTCTAAAGTCATACAGTAAAATTAATTTCAAAATTTCAATATTCTATTTTCAGTCTGTAATGCAACAGAAACAACCTTGACAAAGTTACCAAAAGCTGGTAAACCAGTTGACAGCATTTCACCATAATTCTATTAATATTTCCATCACTTATCAGAAAGATTATACTAATTTTGAAGTTTCTCCATTCTTGTTCATAAAAATGGCATGTTAATTAATATTAAAACGACTGAAAAGAACACAAAACGGAAACTTGTAATAAAGTGCAGTAAACATCAGTTCTGTAACTGATAACTCAAGACAAACTTATGAATTAGGATGATTATGGATGAAATTCATTTAAACATGAATGAGTTAATGCCATGTGTTTTAAAAAAAATGCAGTATCACATTGTGTGTATACTTTCTGTAGTCCCCTTCTGTCCACTGACAATAAATACATGAGTTAGAGAAATTGCTGACTGTGAGATACCTACAGATGAGGTGTTAGCCTGTGTGCTTTAAGCTTCTCTTTCTATCAATGGAAAAAAAGACCAGACAAAATATACTTTCAAAGAGTCTACTTTAGACCCAAACAACTAATTGCAGACCACTGCAGTCCCTCAAATTAGTGCTGATGAATATTATTTTTCTTTTCCATTTTAAGTAAAAAAAAAATCTATTTTTTGTAAGCTCCATCCTCAATTCTCTTCTCTTGAGAGGACAGACAGCAACTACATTTTGCTTTGCAACCAAAGCACCTACCAGAAAAATGATGAGGAAATGATGAGGAAAATGTTCTCTTTGAACAGGACAAATGCTGCCTGGAAATACCTGACGTGCTGGAAGCCACTGATTTCAGTTAACTAAGTAATTTGTTGCCTTAAGTACTAGACAGAAGCAAGCGAAACTGCTCCCATCTATTTGTGACTTTTTTGGTAGCAGATGAAGCTTAGTTTCAGTTCCTGCCTGAATTCCCCAAGAATGCGCAAAGCTAATGGTGTAGCAACCATTCACTTCTGCCCCTTGCAGGAGTTCTGAAGTCAGTGAAGAGCACACAGTGCTAGTGAAATAAGACTCCAATAAATCCACTCACAACTACTTCAGTTGGTACAAAAGTTTTGCTGTAACTGTAATTGATTTAACAATGGGGAAAATGTTAAGGACCATTACTTATGACTCTTTGCAATCTCCTATGTTGACATAGCTGACATGTGTCACAACTGCACAGTAAAAAAAAAAAAGATTTCTATTAAATTTAGTGTAGTGCTTGTGTTGTATAAAGAAACATTCTCATTTTCAGCATTAAGTGTCTAAGAGGCTTTTTTAACAGACAAGAAGGAACTCTCGCTTTCTTTTTTACAATACAATTCTCTTAATGGAGGAGCAGGGTAAACTATGCCTCCTTTTCACAACATGATTTCAGTGTAGGTTCTCTCATGCCATCATGACAGTGATTAGAAGCTGCATGGAGGAAGAAGTCTAATGAAGAAAATTTCATATACTCAAACAATGTCTATGGAATGAAACTATATCCACTCATCTTTCATTCCCTAAAGGCTGAATTATCATCTGAGATAACTGTTACTTGGTTCCTTTTTTGTTATACTTTTTGGCACATTTTCCTCTTTGGTTATTTTATTATATATAATGCCACAACTGCAACTGTGTCTAATACAAACAATTTACCCCGAATATTTCTCTGTCTCCCCATATTCAAGCTGAAAGTAAATACTTCCAATTAAGGTAAAAGACACCTTTAAAGTAAGGTATCCTTACCTTGGTCATACCCATGTGAGATGGCCTTTTGTAATGTGCCTTAGAAGGCACTTTACTAGAAAGCATAAGGTAATTTTTTTATTCCACTGATTAAAAGAAATAAAGACCCTCTGTCACAGGTTAGGACGCCCTCTTTCTTTGAGAAGTCCGATGCTCATCTAATAACACATCTGTTTTAGACTTGACAGTTATCGTTCATTTCTTCAATTCCATCCCAGCTCGTTTTTCAAGGACAGGATAATTTTTGGAAACTTTCCTTGAATCAGAAAACAGACTTGTGTCAAGCACATACAGTCATGCTCTTAAGTGACATATGAGTGGGCACATCAGTGTGAGCCTTGATTCTGAGGGACCGTAAGACTTGTCAGTTAAGTTCCAGGTTGACTCATGAACTATTTTGACAGACCCAAAGAGAAGTTCCTCCATGGTGCTCTCAGAAGCCTGCCAATCAATCAGTAAGTTATGTAGTAGATATAAACTGCATGTAATTTGGAAAGCATTTTAAATTTTATTGATGATAAAGTGAAGGAGATTGATCTGCTTTCATTTGACAGACAGTACTTCCTTAACGCAGCTGATTCTTGCAAAGCTCTTTCTGACCTAGAAGCATGAAACATGACAGGAATCAGAATCAAAGAGTCGCTGAACCCTGTTTACATTCTGGGAACTAAAGAGCATCTAGGATCAATTGAAGGAAGTGGAATTCTGAACTGAAAAGATCATAAAAATATCAATATCAATTGAATTCAGTAAGCTTAAACTATGCACTACTACTTTTTTTTATTACATTTACTATCCCAAGTCATCATTCTTCAATATAGAATTTTTTTTAATTCAATATAGAAGATTATTGTTTAGAACACAAGAATATGTCCTAAGAAACAGACTTGCTTTAATTCTGTCTCCATCTCATATAAAACTTCACAAATCACTGCAAATTCTTGTTGCTTGTACATATATTTTATACAATGCAACATTACAGACAACATTAGGCAGAGTGTCCTAGAATGTTGTTTTTAATGATATTTCAATCAGTAAGAAATTACAGCCTGAATTTAATTTTTCAGATACAAGTTTTGAAGTAAAGACAGATGTATTAATAGCATTAATTCACTTGTTCATGAGATGTCACAATAACTGCATGGGCAGCCCAAAGCTTGGACAGATATTACTAGCACAGCAACAATAACCCAGAAGGAAACATGAGCAATAAAAGACACAATACCACTGCAACATTTCACTTTAACTTTCCTTCTGGGATAACAAAACTCTTGGATGGAGGCACTGGTTTCTTTTGTTGCTTAGTTTACACAGGGAAAAGGGAAACAACTTTTTACAGACAAAAGGCGACCAGTTTCAGAAACTACTTTTCTGTTCTAAAACGCCCTAGAAACCAAAGTGTATTTTCCATTTGTCCTCAGGAGGTGTTAATTAGACATTTTCAAAATCTTCCTAGCTCAGCTATACTTACATTGTTATTCATTTGGACTTAAGTGGATGGTGCCTAACTTCTCCATAAATCAGGTTTCTTGCTGGACTATAATTTCGTATTAATCATGGTTCAAAGGTTTTTTTAGCACTTCAATTCCTAAAACATTTACAGAAATACTGATTCATGGTAAAGTTCAGTAGAACCATATGGCAATGCATTTATTGATACTATGCTCACTAAAAGACTTGAATGCATTTAAATTAGGACATTGCAGTAACAGTAATGCATTGCAGTAATGCATTGCATTGCCTTATATAAAGATCTTCCATATACAAACATCTTACATAAAGATCTTATATAAAGATCTTCCATATACAAACATCTTTAATAAATGCTAATAGGTTTCTACCCAGTGCCTTATTTACTTCATTTGCCACTATCTTTGGCAATCCATGGATCAATATGCTCTTGGCAAAATTATAATATTAAACAAATATTTTCCCTAGAAACAATAATCCAAAGAATAAGTCAAATATTTCACTAAAAAGGATTATTCATTGAACAGCATTGAAAGAAAAATGGAAAATTTTGATTAAGCATTACCAGAAATATATTTTGCATAACGTTGGTCAAGCATTGGAATAGGCTGTTTAAAGAGTTTGTGGAATCTTCACCCTTGGAGGAGTCTGAGATCCATCTGGACAACCCAAGCCATGGGCAATGGTATTTAACTGGACCTGCTTTGGGCAGCAGATCAGCCCAGATGAGCTCTGGAGGTCCCTTACATCTAAGGTACTCTATGGTTCCGCAAATGGCACCAAAGAAGGCACTTAATTTCCGCGTAATTATGTTTACTGATGAATGCTACAAGACATTAGGTTTTAATCAAATCCTTAATTGTTAAAATAATAAATGCAGCCATTTTCTACTTAAACTCTCTTTGTATAAGGGTGGTTGTATCTAATATATTTTTCTGTATTTTCATCTAATAAATGAAGAGCAAAATATCAGTGCGCAAAATAAATAATCTGTGTTGTTATCTACAGATCTATAACACGAATTGAGGCAATGGGACCAACTCCAGGCAGCTATTAATTCTGTGTGCCCAGACTCATCACACATGCTTCAAAGACAAGCTCATCACACAACAGTCAGACAAGTTCATGTTGTGCAGAGCAGCTAAGGACTCTAGGTCTGTCTAGTTCAGAGAACAGGAGGCTGAAGCGTAACCTTGTTGCTCTCTACAGCTTCCGGAAGAGAGGAAGTGGAGAATGAGATGCTGACTTCCCTTGTGCCTTGTGACAGGATGAAGGGAATGGTTCAAAGCTGTGTCACAGAAGGTTCAAACTGGTAATTAGGAAGCATTTCATAAAGAGGGTGGTTAAACACTGGAACAGACTTCCTACAGAGATGACTGATGCCCAAACCCTGTGTTTAAGGGGCATTTGGACAACATACTTTTAAGTTTTGGTCAGCCCTGAATTGGTCAGGCAGTTGGACTAGATTATGCTTGTAGCTCCCTTCCAACGCTCCCTTCAAAATATTCTATTCTATTATCAAAGAATAAGCTGAGTTGGAAGAGAACCATAAGGATCATTGAGTCCAATTCCCAGCCCTGAACAGGACAGCCCTGAGTGTCACACCATGTGCCTGAGCACATTGTCCACACTCTTCTTGAACTCTGTCAGGCTGGTTCTTGTGATCACTTCCCTAGGGAGTCTGTTCCAATGCCCAAACACCCTCTGGGTGATAATAACCAACCTAAGCCATCTCTGACACAACTTCAGGCCATTCCCTCAGGTCCTGTTACTGGTCACCAGCAAGAAGAGACCAGTGTCTGCCCCTTCTCTTCCCCTCATAAAGAAGTTGCAGACTGCAATGAGGTCTCCCCTCAATCTCCTCCAGGCTGAACAGACCAAGTGACCTCAGTTGCGCCTCATAAGGCTTCCCGTCAAGGCCCTTCACCATTTTTGTTGCTCTCCTTTGGACACTCTCTGATAGTTTACTGTCTTTCTTATATTGTGGCACTCAAAACTGCTGACTCATATTCGGCTTTTTTTGGACCTTGATGCTCATGTCTCTGTCCATGGCACTGCCTTCCAGCATCTCATTCTCCTCTCTGTATCATACATCCATGGTTGCTCCATCCCAGGTGCAGAATCCAGCACTTTCCCTTATTGAACTTCATATGGATTGTGATTGCCCCCTATTTTGTCAAGGCCTCTCTGCAGGGCCTCCCCTGCCCTCAAGTGAGACAACAGCTCCTCCCAGTTTAGTCTTGTCTGCAGACTTGCCCAGTATCCTTCCAGTCCTGTGTTCAAGTCCTTAATGAAGATGTTGAAGAACACAGGGCTGAGGATGGAGCCCTGTGGAACCCCACTAGTCACAGGTCACCTGTCTGATGTCACCCCACTCACAGTAACCCTTTGTGCCTGACTCATGAGCCAGATGCTCACCCATCACATGATCTGTTTGTCTAGTTGTGCGCTGGACATTTTGTCCAGAAGGATCCTGGGAGAGACAGTATTGAAAGCTTTACTGAAATCCAAAAAGACTACATCCACTGGCTTCCCTTGATCAACTAGGTGGGTTACCTTCTCATAAAAGGAAATCAGATTTGATAAGCAGGACTTTCCCTTCACAAAGCCATGCTGGCAATGTCTTTCAGGTGTTTTTCAATACCTCCCAGAATAATCTTCTCCGTAACTACCAAACACTCAAGGGGGCCTGAAAGGCCTGTAGTTTCTGGGATGCTCCTTCTTGCCCTTGATGAAAATCGGAACAATGTTTGCCAGCTTCCAGTCAGCTGGGACATCTCCAGATTCCCAAGACCACTCAAAAATCATCATNACAATGTTTGCCAGCTTCCAGTCAGCTGGGACATCTCCAGATTCCCAAGACCACTCAAAAATCATCATGAGAGGTTTTGTGGTGACATCAGCAGCTCTTTGACGATTCTTTGATATATCCCATCAGGCTCCATAGATTTGTAGGGACACAGCTGAAGCAGCAGATCCTGAACATTTTCAAGGACACATGGGAGATGACCAGTCTTGCAGTCGTGGTCCTCCAGTTCAGAGGCTGAGATCCCCTTGGTCCATCATCCGTGTTGAAAACGGAGGCAAAGAATGTGTTAAACACCTCTGCCTTGTTCATCTCCCTGTTTGGGAGGTGACCATTGTCATCATGTTAAGGGACGATGTTATTCTTACACTTCCTATTGCTACTACTATATTTGAAAAAGCACTTTTTATTGTCCCCCACAGTCCTGGCAGGTTTAACTCCAGCTGATCTTTGGCCCATGAATTTTCTCCCTACAGTGACAAGCAGCATCTTCCCATTTCCCCTGACTTTGCTTTCACTGGTCACACATCTTTCTTTTTTGCCTTATTTCCAAGAGAAGACTTTTTACAGCAAAGCTGGCCTTCTGCCTCATCTCCTTGATTTCTGAAATTTGGGAATTGCCTGGTCCTGTGTCATTAGGAGATGATGTTTAAAAAGTGACCAAAACTGATGGACATCAGCACCTGCAAAAACATTTTCCTAGGGGATCTCACTTACTAATTCCCTGAAAAGCCTGAAGTTTGCTCTTCTCATGTCCAGAGCTGAGGTTTTGCTGTCATTTTTCCTCCTGTCAACAGAGATTTTAAACTCTTGCCAAGATGGCTGCCGATCTCCACTCATGAGATCAACTCTGTTGACAAGCAGTAGATCAAGGAGGGCATCTTTCTGAGTCACCTCCCTTAGGACCTATTCCATAAAGTAGTCATCCAGGATTTTTAAGAATCTTCTGGCCCAAGCTGTACCAGCTATGTAATGCTCCCGGGTAATTTCTGGCAAGGTGAAATCCCCCACAAGGACAATGGTAATGCTTAAAAATCTTTTCTCACAAACCCACAAATTTAAACAACCCAGTAAACACAATAGGCTATGCAGCAGCATATCTTTCATAGCCCCTAGATGTTAACTGTGAGTGAAGTTGGTGTTTGCATTTTCAAAACTCAGAAATCAAGCCTTGTGCATAAGTCACACTTTTGGCCACCCCTCCCTCTCTCTGCATTAATATCTACATTTCCTCTTCTCTGAAAAGGCTGTAATGGTTGCAAGAGTAACTTCTTATTCCCATACTGTTCAAATGTTCACGATGGTCACTAATTCCTCACACATAATCCTGTGTCCACATCTTCACTTTCTTCATGGACATCTCTGAATAAGAGAGCTTGGGTAGCAGCCAGAAACAGCACTTCACAAAGGATTACTCTGGCTTTACACAACCCATGAAGATTTTCTCAGAATCATCTTATTTCAGTAACTTTCTAAATATTAATATTAATGACAATTAAACTTTTACTGATATTATACTAATATTCATTAAGCATGAGGACACAATAGCTCAGTTTTTGAGTTTGCTACCTGCAGACTCAGAAAAAATCAAGATTTTAAGTACAACATCAGCTGTCTCTGGAGTCACCAGACCATTAAGGAGTTAAAAGCAAGAATAACATAACACATATTATCTATTACGTGCAGTAGTGCCATAATTGCATTGTCAGTAAGGTCTGCAAATGGATTTTATACATGAAAGCCGAATTTGTATCTTTTTCAGAAGACTAGAAACAATCAATAAAATAATGGTACCAAATAATGATTACCAAAATATTCTGCAGTTTTGCAGCCTCCAATCCACTTATACAAATTAGCCCAGCAACAACAGCAGAGATATTATAAGAGATGCATTTTGTTTACCAACATGGACTACATCAAGGTAAAGAGAATTCAAAGCAAGATCACTTTCTCTACTAGCTCACAGTAAGAGTGAGCTCATGTTCTTATCTAAGTAAAGTAACCATACAACAACACATCCAGCCATATGAAATGAAAATCAAAATTCTAAGTCCATATATGGACCAACAGACACTTACAAAGTATTCTTGCTAATGTGTACATAGCTTATTTTTCCTTTCATTCTTTATACTAATAAAATGAAACTATCTATTTTCTTAATAGGAAACCTTTATTATGAATGCTTGCATTATATTTTGGGTGGATAAAATATGCAGTAAAACTACATCTTTATCCATCTGTCTTTTCAGTTTATATACCGTGGTGTTGCCCACAGTTAAAAACAATCATAGCAAGAAGAGCCGGCAAGTTAAATACCAAATATCGTTAGCATGCATTCAGATCACTGGAAGCACACAGAGAATACTGTTTAAATGCTTACCTTAACTATCCCACGGATATGCATTTTTGCTATCATCTCTGCAGTGTAAAGAAACATCAACAGAGTATCAAGAGCAAATGTCACATACTGGAGAGGCGGATAATGCTCGAAGGTTTTTGGAGTGTTCATACACACAGAAATAACACTGATGATGGCACAAATTCGTAGTAAAGAGTGCACCCACTGAAAAGAAAAAAAAAATAAAACAACAAAACCCAAACACAAGATATTGCAAGATTGCTTTAATGTTAAAAAAAACCTCGAATATTTAGCTTCCATAACTTATCCTGGCACTCTTTCGTAAATGCATGTCCGCGTCCTTTTACATCACGATCCACATACAAAAGGTCTTCAACCAAAAAAAATCACTCCTAAATTGCTAATACACATACAGACATGTATATACTTTTATTAGTTAATTTGTGAGGTTGTATAATCCAGAAAACATGAATTAAAAGCCATGAAACTGAGAACTAGGATTCCATCATTTCTACTTTGTGCCACTTGTAATTCACTTTTCAAATGACAACTCATCACATTTACAGGCAGACATTAAGTGGAATTAGTTGAAGTTATAAATTGGGTGGAGAGATTAAATAAAATATTTGTGGAAAAATTTAGTTCAACACTTAAGAAGAAATTATTTTTATATCTGTTCACAACTCAAAAAATTGACAGTCACAGGATTAAAAGCATCCTTCCAGTTATGATAAGAATAAATGTAAAAAGAATAAATATAAAAGAGACTATGTCACAGACATCTACTTCTTTCAGGATTCACTTTTGTTCCAACCAAGTTTTGTTGCTATGGGAGAGCAGTTCATTTCTATTACTAATTAGGACTCAGTCCCACTCCTCATTGCCAGTCAGAAAGGGTGGTGTAACAAAAAACAGAGCGTATCAATACAGAGGTTTAGGGTTGGATATTTTTCTTTTAAATCAAAACATGATTGAAACATCTTGAAGTCAGGCAAGTTAGTAAATCATAGTTGGTAAGGTCATACTTATTGTAACAAAAAGGAAAAGATACTCCAGCAAGAAAAAAAATCTTTAAACAAACAACACTGAAGTACGTTTTTCAAAATTTTTCACCAGGGGAAAAAATCTACACTCATTTACAGCATACCTCAGACCTTTCAATATCCAAAAGATTTCAGAACAGCTACCTAATTTAATACTCATTGTTCACTCACTTAAATGTAACAATACTCGACCCATATTGAATAGCTCTATCATTTGCATACTCGGAGCCCAGATTAATAATTTGGAAGCAGAAAGCACCCGCTGAATGATCTCCAACATCCCTTTAACATCCACTTTGTTTTGAACCTTGTGTCAACTGAAACAATTAAAGTAAGTATTAAAGTGTGGCTGATACAAAACTTGTTCTCTGCCACAGTGAAGTGTCAGTACTACAAACATTAAGCAATATACAACTAGTCCATCAGCATGACAAGAAAAAATTATTCCATGATAACCTTGTGCATTATGTGACGAGTAATGTAAGTAAATACCCATAATATATTTCTGCAATGAGATTTTGAGTTATTACAGTAGCCAATATAAACATTCTACTTAATAACTGACAAGACAACATCCATATATTAATTCATGCTAAATAGTTTTAGGTGTTAAGACTCAGCAGCAAAGCTGAGCGGATCTGGCATCCTTACGACAAATGAGATGATGGTTTCCTTAAATGAATGCAATTCCAACAAGAGGTATTATTTCAATATTTTACTTCCTGCTTTTAAAAAGTAAAAGATTATAGACCAAGAGAAATGTGAAAATGCCTTCTCTGCAAAACCAGAAATCATTCACAATATTGGAATCCCAGATCCATGCTCACTGCTGAATAAATAATTCAATCATAATAATTATATTTACATGGTAAAGACATTTTCTTAATACTGTACAGTCTATTAATAACTCCACTCCTAATGAAATTTTCGCCAGTTTAAAGCTGCCAGACACTTTTACACCTCTTTTTCTCAAGGCAGGTTTTAGGTTAAATGGTACCAGAAAAATGAGAGCTGTACTTCGAATAAACAACCAAAATAACAACTCTTTTATATTCATAAATGTTTTAAAAGAAGAGGATTGAAAGTCAAAAGTGCTTATTGCTGGCTACCACCTGAGGAACGAAATCCTCTTTTTTACATCCTTTTCAAAAGCTCATTTTATTAAATTGTAATTTCAAATAACATGTTAGGAACCACAGACCTTGAAAGGATGGCTGTTTTAAAAGAACCAATCAGATGAACTGGTTGGAAAATACCGCTTAATCATCCCATAATTTTGCAACAGCCAAAAGAAACAATTTTATTTAGTCTTTGATGTTTTTCAAAAAATTAACTGGTACACTACCAACTAGAGTTCAAAATTTTTTCTGACTAATATCTAATTCAAAATTCTTTGTGGAAGTCATATTTCAACAATTCAAGTTACATTTAACTTAAAATTAGTAATTACATAAAGAGATACCTACGGGTTTGTTAATCCATAGAATATCTGCATTGTCTGACAAAGATTCATCGGGACCAAAATCTGTAACTGGCTGGGCTTCCACCCTCGAACTCTGTTTCCTTTTTAGCATCCTGAAGTTAACTTCTCTTATCTATAATCATGAAACCTCCTTGGTGAGAAAAAAAACCAGAAAACATTAATTCACTTAAGCAATTTTATAATGCATTTTGAACTGTTTTATAAATAACCTAAAGCATTTTGTTTTCATGCACACTTCTTTTGTACTTACTGATAGGATTTTAATTTTATTTAATATAAATCACTGACATGACTCTCATTAGTTTACAAAAAAAATTACACAAAGGTATGCAACACAATTACCAGAAACTTAGCAATGTTGACAGAAAATTTGTTCTAATATGCAAAGAATGCTATTGCTGTGAACTTCAACACAGAGTAATCATTGGATGGATTTGACCTGGAGCCATTTAATTAAATGGTGACATTTCCATTTATTACACTAGTCTAAGAGAAATCCCAACATGCCAAAGGGAAACAGGCAATGTTAAGCAGCCACTAGATGTTAATGTTATTTACTGAAATCAGAAGAGCCTTTTTGCTACATACTACTATTAACATGTATTTTTCTAATACTTTTTTTGATGTTAACAATTATCAATCCAACACTCAGCTGGCTGTCTGTCTGTGGGGGATGTGTTGGCATATAGAAGGACTAAGGAAAACACGTTTCCACAAGGTCAGGCCGAGTCTGGACATCCCTGCAGGGGTGGCACTGACTGAACCTTCTGTATGCTCAGCCATCTGAGCCGCAACTAGGGGACATGCCATGAGAGCAGTAAGGTGAGTTAGATCTTAGTATTGACTCCCACAGACACAGTTCATGGGTCCCAGAGTGTAAACAAATCTAAACAGATGACGAAGATACACTCTCCAGAGAAGTAACTGTCTGCCCATGAAATACAATTCTATTGTTCATGAAATACAACCCCTTAGAGATTTCTTTTTTTGCTAGCAAAGTGAAGACGAGGAAGAAAGCAGGATCTTAGAACCTTGTTCTGGACCTTTACTCTGGACCAAGTGTTTGCAGGTGACACTGACTGCCCTGTGACAACCAAAAGTTTGTCAAAACTAGTATAAGATAGAGTCATAGAATGCTTTGAGTTCAAAGAAAGCTTTAAATATAACCTTACCCAACTCCCCTTGCCATGGGCAGGGATGTCTTTTACTAGATCAGGTTGCTGAAAGCCTTGTCCACTTTTCAATGATAGGGCTACTACAACTTCTCTGAACAGCCAGCTTGTATGTCTCACCACTTTCATTGTATAGAATTCCTTCCTTAGGTCCAACCTAAATCTTTCCAGTTAACTCTGTTGCTCACTTTTTCTGTCACTATAGGCCCTGCTAATTACAGCCCCAAGTATCAAAACAACACCCGTAACATGAATGCAGGAAACTGTCCTTGATTAGCTGGAGGCAATAGTGGGCTCAGGACCGCAGAAGTGCCCATGTGCTTGGTCTCAGCTAACCTTTTCAATCCCATGGGCTGCTGCTTCATGTCCAAACATTGGGCTTGCATCCTTGTCTGTCTCTTCTTTGTAGCTGTTATGGCACATGTAAACCCTTAATCTTATTCCAAGTCCCTCAAAGTCTACCCCTGCTCTGTTTTCTCTTTCAGATTCAAGAGATCGGTTCCCCTCTCTGTAAAACCAAGTCTGAACCACTGGTCTTTGTACAAACCACACAGTAACAGGGCTGAGGTCTAGTACTAATGTTCCCAGCTGGAGGAGCTGACATTACGCAATAACTAATTTTTTAAAACAAACAGAAATAATATAAAGGCACAAAATAAGGGATAACTTCTGACACCTATATTAATTTTAAATGGTCACTAACAGCAACCTTAGCACAAGTGAAACTGGTAATCTGTCACTAAAAACATGCAAATACTGTAAAATGAATACATGAATAACCATTCTCTAAAAAATGAAGAATGAAATAATATTCACAGAGGTTGCATGCTCTCTCCATGTTCATGCTCAAGCTTCATGCTCCCACTTCAGTTTTGTAACTGAAGTCACTACTTCCTCCTCTCTAGAATTTTTTTTCCATTTTCTCCTATTTATTTCCCAGTGTAATAGATTGACCTTTTTTCTCTACTTAGACCAAAGCACAGCCAGAAATGCTTCAAGTCTCAGAGCCGCTAGTGTGCTTTTTGAGGTGGTGAAACCTTAAAATGGCTACATTTAGCATAGTGATAAGTTACTGCAATGCCTTGGGAGCTGCATTTCCCAAAATCTTAGGGGAAAAAAACCACTGCCTAAAATGTTTCTTACATGTATGTTCTTTCAGAAATTGTTACTCAAAAGCTAATCAGTGAAATAACAAAATAATAATTTTATGTTTATTATTTCTGGTAACGGCTACTACTGTGCTCTAGTAAGCTTTTTAGAAAAGATGTAGCAATAAACAGAAAATTAATAAGATAAGTGCAATCAATCATTATGAGAAAATTTTCAGGATATGAAAAAAACTGATCTTTGTTTAGTCACGTACTGATTTTTTTTTAATAAATGATGGTCTAAATAACAAGCTATGTTCATTTGAGTAAGAAAGCAAATAATTATCAACAGTCTATTAGAAAGACTACATTGGTTTTATGCTTTTTTCACTATTTTTTATTTATATATTAGATGGGTAGGAAGATTAGCCATATCCTTCTAATAAAATTCCCACTTATCCTTTTACCCAGTGCCTCTTTGTTCAAGTAAGTTTTGATTGGTCCAGGCACAGAAAATAACATGAATTTTAGATGTTCATAATAAATGTCCGTAATGGATTCAGTTCACGTACTTAAATCACAGAAATCACAGAATATTCTGAGTTGGAAGGGACCCAAAAGGATCATCAAGTCTAGTTCTTAAGTAAACGGCACATACGGATATCAAACCCACAGCCTTGGCATTACTAGCATCATGCTCTGACCAATCAGTCTGGTGACTAAAGAGATTAGAATTCTTATTTTTAAGAGGCAGCCTTGAATTAAAAAAATCACCGTATATAAAACCAAAAGGAAGGGAGGAAATGTTAAGGAATATAAGAATCAGCTTGTCTACTTCTCTATTGAAATGACCAGAAATGCACACAAAAAATTCAGAATGAAGATGACAAACCAGTATTATTTTGTAAATGGTCTTTAGCAAGATTATTCAAAATACAGCATAGCAGCTTTCAAGCCTTCATGCAACTTTTTTTGCTGTTCTCACTACTTTCAGTTTACCAGGGAAAGCAGGCTTTTCCATGTGCTACAGTTTCAGGACTTTGCCATGTATGTAAAGAATTTTAACCCTTGGACTACCAATCGCTTTTGCACTTGTTTCTTCAGGGAGGAACCAGCTAAAGGATGAAGAGAAGGGGAGCTGTGCACGAGCTCCTTCCAGCACGTGACACGCAGCAAGCAGCGCACCAAGCTGCGCTAATGGGGAGGATGTAGTCCTCCCCAACCCTGATACAAATCCACCCCTGCAGTTCCTGCATTGATTCCGACACACGTCATTAGGTCTTTCTTTGATCACAACCTGTTATTAATGTGAAAGGCTTAATACATTCCCTAGGATGTATTTCTAGCTGCAGTGTTTTTAAGACATACTGGGTGCAGGGCAAAGACAGGAAAATATCATGGAGTTTTTGGGGCTACAACCACTTCACATTTCTTTGGAGTACTTTCTTTATAGTAGCAATGAAAATTCACATTGCAGGTGTCAACCCTTTCAGGGAGTAACATAGTGTCTTTTAAATTTCTCCTCTCTTTTTAGAAGCAAAGGCAAATTAAAAGGAATAAAACTAAACAGAAAATTACTCACACTCTGAGCCCCTTCAGATCCACTAGGGCAGCCTTGTTCTCTTCCTTTCTATCTCTGAAATTGCAGGCATGTTCTGCAACCTCTACACTTTTTAAACAACCCCCACCCACTAAATTTGCAGCTTCTGCTCAAATGAAAGTATGCCAGGACAATGGCTGAGGTGAACATAAGACTCGCTGTGCATTTCAGGGAAAAACAAAAAAAACCCCCCCACACACACAAAAACCCAAACAAAAACAAACAAAAAACACAAACAAACAAAAGAAGGTATAACCCAGTTTGCAATACTCCCACTAAGTGCAAGACACTCCTTCTGATGGAAATACGCAGTTCCCAAAAAAATCAAAAAGACAAATTTTAAAAAGTAGCTGATCCTCCACAACATCAAAAGCTGAGAAATCTAAGTTTCATTTGTAAAGCAAGCTCACTGTATATAGCATAATCTGCTCAAAAGATCTCTATCACAAAGTCAGGAAAACATGCTTATAAAGGCTCTGGCTGACAAAGAAGGCAGCTGAAAAATGACTTCACAAAATAAACAGGAAAACAAAGCAGATATTCCTACCTACAACTTCTGCAGAGAGAGCTCAAAAATCAGACAAATCCTTGGAATCGGCAATGCCTGGCTTCCAACATACTTTTTTCTCACTGCCTGTTGACTTTGTCACCTGAGATCATGTGAGCACTGCCTGAAGGTGCTCCCAAGGCAGGCCACCTACAAGCACTCTCTTCCAGTCTCTCTTCTTTGAAAATGTCAACTCCACTTCCAACTTCTCCCAGAGTAGGGACACAGAAAGTGGCACACATTACTCCAAGACAATAATTACAAATGTGAGAGCTAAAATGGGTGATAGAAAGATGATGTGAACACCCATGCACATAGCATGATGACAAAACCCCATTTCCATATCATACATTAAAAAAGCCCCCAAAGTACAGGCTATCTTAAAGAAATTGATTGCTCTTAACTTCAGCATGCATTACATGGTTATAGGAAAAATATAAGTTCCCATTCTTTCATCAATAGCCTTCTCCTTTTCTTCTTTGCAAATTGATACTGTTTCTCTATTGCCTGCTCCCTGCATCCACAGGTTCTACCATTGCTGATTTTGGGTATAGGTACAGTTAAATGACATTTCAGTATTTGTTTTTATGTAGCAAAAATCTGAAGTGAGCAAGTAAATCACATGGCACACACCACCATAGATGCTATTAGCTCATAATTAATTTCAAGTAAGAGCTTATTTCAGTACTTTTTCTCTGTGTGGTGTCATTATTGCAGCTGATGAAATGTTCTGAAAGATCTCTTTTTTACTTAAGTATGACATATACTGCTAATAACGGACCAAACCTTAGCATTTATTAAAAACAATGCGGTTTCATCACAAAGAAGGTACACCGAAGGAAATATTCTAAAAATCAGTTACATTCACATTTTCAAATCATTTTGATACAGGTAGGAAAGAATGACTGATGATATCTTGTACTTACTAACAGCATCCCAGACCAAAAATACCAGGACTGAGGTTTACAACCAAGAAAGGTTTAAAAATTGCTTGAGGCAGCCAATATGAGAACACCTAGTGTGAAAACAGACAGGTGTTCAGACTTCAGCTCTTTGCTCACAACCCATTTCCTGTGTTTTGCCTTATTATTGACTAAGGACAATGCTCTTACAATATTTATTTCTTACATGTTAATTCTTCCTCTCAGATGCCACCAAAATAATACTCAACAAGCAGAATCAAATATCTCATTGCATACAAAGGCAGATCTCTTGTGAGTCAGATATACAGTCTACTGCTACTGCCACATAATGTTGTCGTTTTTACTTTAACCCTTCTAATATCTGCAATACATAATTTTGAAGGAACTACACATACATGCACACTGTGCAGTGATGCAGCCACAAATTAAACATTTTAATTTTAAATAGAATTGCTTAGCTTTCCCAGATCTTTTATAACTAAGAGATTTGGTTGAGAAAAAAAAAAAAAGCCAGAAAAACTGAAGATGATTTTTTTCAAGTGGTGCTTATGTCACATTCCACTACATTTCTTTTACATACGAAATAGAGATCCAGGTACTCCAAAGTGACCTTTGAAAAAAAGAGCAGGCACACTCTCACATTTCAAAGTCCCAGCTCCCCATGTATCCCAAAAGTGGAACACATCCAAGCATGAGAAAGCTACTTCCCTGTACAAGTAGCCAGCTTTTGCTTTTCAGTGGAAACCAAGGCACAAGACTGGTGAGCATCCTCCACCTCCCCCTAACAGGCTGTTTGTTGGCATGACCGGTCAGCATGATAGCTTTCCAAGTCCTACAATTATGCTGTCAGAATGGCTGATAAAATGCTAAAATGTAATGATAACCACTGAATGCACAGTAATTATGTGTAGAGAAAATACCAATGGCAGTGTATTTTCTTCACAAATACATTCGCACAGTTTAACAGCTGGTTTACTTCAAAAGTTCACTTTCACCATGGGCCACCTACCCACGATTTGCTGACCTAGGATTGGTCAACTGCAATGTAGTCCATATAAATATACATCAGAGCTCATTGCTAACAGAAAGACAAGTAGCAACATCCTTAGTAAGAATCATGCTGGAAAAAAACAGAAGGCAGTGTTCTGGAATCTGCTTTTGCAGCACTACCCATGTCCAGGTGGAAACTGTGTTTAGCCTTTTGTGAAAGTAAGGGGACAGGCACTACTAGGCAACTGTTTGAGGAGATTCAGGGAGCAACCCATCCTCTCTCTATAAAACCCCACATTCAGTAACATGCTCTGAGTACTGTGGATCAATTTTTCAGAGTTTTAAAGAAAGGAATGAGGGCATCCTTCCCAGAATGATACAGGGGTGCAAAGGAGCTTCCCTGTAGGCAGACAGCTGGCAGCATGCCTGCTTAAGTGATTATTTTAATGTTTCTGGGATTTTGTTGTGTTGCAGCAGCTGTCTTGTTAGAGGGCAGAAATCAGCCAACACAGACTCCTTGTGGCACACAGCATGAAAAGGGTCCTGG
>VXBB01001110.1:7446-21400 GCA_013399915.1 Illadopsis cleaveri | reverse complement strand
TTAGCTGAGCTCTCCCTGTGCCCAAGGAGCTCTCCCTGTGCCAGCCAAGTTCCTCCAAGCCCAATCCAGCCTTCCCTGTGCCCACTGCTCTCTCCCTGTGCCCACTGAGCTCTCCTTGTGCCCAAGGAGCTCTCCCTGTTCCAGCTGAGCCCTCCCTTTGCCCACCAAGCTCTCCCTGGTTTAATTTCCACGCAGGATCAGCCCAGCTCAGCTCAGGCAGGGAAGGACCTTCATTGCACTGCTCTGGAGTGAGGCAAAGCTGCCTCTGGCTGCTGAAGGAATCCAGGAATCCTGAATTCCCCGGGAATCCTGAATTCCCCGTGAGCCCAGCGGCTCTGAACTCCCCTGGGATTCATGGAGAAGGGGTTTCAAGCCCTGCCCAGGTTTTTCTCCCTGTGTGGACAGAAACACGATCCCGAGGCGGGTGCAAGGGCTGCCAAACCCCCGTGCAGGGGGAGAGGGAGAGCCGAGCTCCCGCCGGGGCCAAGTTATTGCGAGGAATTCCTGACTCCACACGTGGCCCCAGTGTCTCCACAACCATCCCATGCACGTTATTGACAAATGCCCCTGGTGCAGGGCCTGGCACAAAGGCTCTGCAGAGCCTCTGCCATCCACAGACACAGCCACACCCTCCCAGAACAGCCCTGCAGGGATCAGAAGAGTTTTCCAAAGCCTTTGGAGAAGCACCACCAGCCCCTCCTGGCAGCAAAGGGACTGGGATCAACTGGGAGGGGAGCAGCGGCCAAAGAGCCCTTTGGAAACGGAGTCTGAGCAAGTCCACAGAGAATTTCAGGGAAGTAGGGAGATGGGGAAAGAGCAGGGAAGCCTCACAAGCAAATCTGGGGTGTTTCACTCATCCATTCCATGCACTTGGAGCAAGGGAACAATTCCTGTCCCTGTGAGATGCACAGAGGAAAACCCTGGAGCAGATGTGGGTGTTGATAATAAATCATGGGATCAGCAAGGTTGGAAAAGAGCCTTAAAACTGAGCCCAACCACCAAGCCAGCACCCCCAAGTCACAAAGTGCCACATCCATGCATTTTCTGATCACTTCCAGGGATGGTGACCCCTGGGCAGACTGTGCCAGGGTTTGACAACTCTTACCATGAAAATTATATTCCTAAAATCCAATATTATCAATAATCCATCCTCCTCCATAGGGAATGAGGGGGTCTGACAGCCAAACCCACTCCCAAATCCCACCCCCTCCCCACCCTCTGTAATCCAAGACTTCATTTTTTAATTCAAACTCAAGAAAAATCAAAGCAGACTCAGAAGAGAATTTGGTGGGAACGGTGGCAAAGTGAAGGTAAAACAGCACACGGGGTATTAGAGCCCCTGCCACGAAAGCAGCTTGAGGAATAAGCTGCTGTTGTTCCCTGTCACTTTTTAGGGAAGGCTGCTGAGAGGGGATTACAGCCCAGGCAGCTTAAGAGGAGCAGGTGAGGGGAGATACGCAGGGATAACGAAAAGAAAATACAAATTACTGTGCCCGTGGCTGTGGGGGAGGAGAGGGGGAACCTGTCGGTGAACTCCTCACTGGATGACAGGTTATCCTTGGAAAAACATCTAAATCAGCTCATTCTCTGCATTCTAAATCGTGTTCCCACCTCGTCCCCACGCCAGCCTCCCTTCAGCTGCCCGTAATTAAAGGATGGGGTTGGACAGACGCTGCCACGGCAGATAAAAGTGCCCCAGGATTCCCAGTGCTGCCAGATCTGTCTGTTACTCAGCCCAGCTGACAAATCTGGGGCTGGGAAATTGGAAATTCCTTCCCATCCCTCTGCTGGGAAGGCCTGGGGATGGTGGGGGATGCTCCAGGGGTGGGAATATCTGTCACCTCTCTGTCTTCTCACCCCCTCCATCCCAAATCCTTATCCCACTGCTTCCTCCAGGACCCATTTTTAGTGGGAAAGGGGTGCTGGAGCTTTGACATAGGGAAAAGTAATAGTAAAACCTTTAATTCTCCTTGTTTTCAAGCATGTCAAAGACCCTCACTGGCAGCCTGTGAGCTGGACCTGGCTGGCTCATACCTGGCTCTCCCTAGGGCATTATTTTTGGGATGAGATCTTGGATAAGAAACCAAGAGGAAGTGGACAAGATCTACAGCTGGTGATGGACACGTAAAGAAAAAGGAACACCAGAGCTGGGAAGCATCAGATGCCAAAGAAAGCAACGGTGGATGAGGTGAGGGGAAGTTTGGAGAGACACCAGGAGGGCTCAGGAGAGGCTGGAGCATGGAGAGGGATTCCTGCCATTCCTCAGCTCGTGCCCACACATCCGTGGGGGCCCATCCACCCACCAGGAGAGGGGAAATGAAACCCAGCCCTTCCTCCTGGAGGGAAAAGGTGCAGGAATGGAGAGGCCAGGAGGAGGAAGCAGCGTGGAGGATTAGGCAGCCATGTGGCTGCTCCAAATCCTCATTAGGGGCTCGTTAAGGACATGAAAGCTGCTTTTCCTGCTTCCGGTGCTGCACCCCTGGAGCTGCTCCTGGCCAGCTTTGGCTGCCTTTTCCTGGCAGCTGGAGGGACCCTGGCAATGCTGGGGTGATGGGAGGGAGGTGGAGTGAGGGATCTCCCTCCTGCTTGTGTCGCTGCCAGATGTTGGTGACACGCGGCTCTGATGGAATTTATCCCTCACTGCTCCTGGATTGCTCCTCTGGGATGTCCCACAGGCCTGACACCCACCCCTGAGTGGTGGCACCTCGGTGGCAGCACCCTCTGTGTCACCCCTGCCAAAGCCAGGGTGACCTGGACATCCCCCGTGGCCTGTTTTTCAATTTTGGGAGCAGGACAATGCCCCAAATCAAAGGGATTGTACCGTGCCAGGGTGATCATGACATTCCCAATGTGAAACTTCTTCAATTTTGGGACAAGGACAATACTCCAATGGGGTGAGATCCTGTGCCAGGGTGAGGACATCCCCATGGCCAAAACCTCTCCAATTTTAGGACAAGGACAATACTCCAATGGGGTGAGATCCTGTGCCAGGGTGAGAACATCCCTATGGCCAAAACCTCTCCAATTTTGGGACAAGGACAACACTCCAATGGGGTGAGATCCTGTGCCAGGGTGAGGACATCCCCATGGCCAAAACCTCTCCCATTTTGAGAAAAGGAACATGCTCTAAAGGAATGGCACCAATTCAAGGTGACCACGACATTCCCATGGCCAAAACCTCTCTGGATTTGTGAGCAGGACAATGCTCCAAGGGAATGGCACCAAGCCAAGGTGACCAGGCCACCTCTTTGCTCTGAGAGGGTCAGACAGAGTCAGTTAAATTGAGACCTGTGGCCCTGGAAATCGGCTCCCAACGTGAAAGGCCCTAAATCCTGTGGATTTCCAAACCACCTGGCCCGTTTAAGCCGCTTCCTTCCTTAGATACAGACACACAGTATGGAACATTAAGACTCCAGCCCCAATCCCTGACCCTGCCTGGACTGGGAAGAACTGGGAGAGCGAAATCCAGCCCAGCTTTTGTCCCCTTTTGCCCCAAATCCGCTGCTCTGGTGTGAGATTCCACAGGCAGCTCCCAAAGAGGAGCCCATCCCTCCTGCCCAGCTCCTCGCCCAACCCATCCCCTGAAAAATGCAATATTCTCACTGGAGCTTTGCTCTTTCCCTGAAAATAAATGAGTCATTTCCAGCCAAAGGGTTCTTTGGGGCTCAAAAAGCCAAATTGTGAATAACCCTGCGAGCCCAGAAGCAGAAGGACTGAAACAATACAAGCCTCCACCCCCCCTCACTAAATCTACTACTGCTCTTTTTCAACATGCTTTAACGAATTCCCCAATATTTGCCTGGAAACTCCAATCCCTGGACAACTGAATGGAGATTTTACTGCCCATGTGCCTCTGATTACAATATATTACCACTAATGATAATTGTCTGGATTATACTTATCTGTTTCTTTGGCTAATAAACTGTAAAAGACCACCAGTGAAGATGTAATACAGTGCAGCTGTTGGAGTAAAAAAAAAATAAAATTAAAAAGCCTCTTTTTTTTTTTTCTAGGTCAGAGCAAAGTTGGGAGAGGCTTGGGAGAGCTGGAAAACCTAACTGGAAATAAGAAGGGCTCCTCAAGGCAGCTTTCATTAATCTGGAACTTTTCTGCCAGAACCAGCACTGGGGTTTATCTGCCAGCAGGACAAGGGGAGGGAGGTGCAAGCTCTGCAGTTCTCTCCTGCATCTCATTAGCCTCAAAATGGACCCTTGGGCTCCTCAGAAATGTTCCTGGCCAGGGATGCACCTACAAAGGGAAGAAAGAGGGAAGGGAAGAAACATTTTTGTTCTCGGAGTGGGGATGAAGCTTCCCCAGCACGGAACGTAAGCTGGTTAAAGGCACACAGGGTGAAGCTTTGCAGGTGCCAAAGGGCAGGAAAAGGGAAAAAAAAACCCCAAAAAACTTCTCATATTCTAGGCCAATGGAGATTCAGGAAGTTGGAGAGAATTGCTGAGGCTGGAAAGCAGCCAGGAGGTCGGAGTGAACACCCTGGTGTTGAACTGAGGACTGGGCAGATAATGGAGTGTCCTGAGTCAGGGAAACATGGAATGGGCTGGGGGGGAGCTGAAGGATCATCCAGATCCACCCCCTTCCACACCTTCCACTGCCCCATGTTGCTCCAAACTCACCTTGGACACTTCCAGAAATGGGGAATCCTCAGGGAAATCCATGCCAGCCCCTCCCCACCCTCACAGGCAGGAATTCCTTCCCAAAATCCCACCCAAATCTCCCCTTTTTCAGTGGGGAAACCATCCTGGGTGTCCTGTCCCTCCATCCCTTGTCCCAGGTCCCTCTCCAGCCCTCCTGGAGCTCCTTTAGTACTTTGAGATCTCCCTGGAGCCTTTTCCTCTTTCACTCCCTAAAACTGGAGAGGTTGGGCCATGGGAATGTCCTGGTCACCCTGGCCTGGTACCATCCTTTGACTTGGAGCAGGTTCCTGCTCCCAAAATTGGAGAACAGCCCTCAGAGCACCTCCCACGAGCACATGGAAACGGTTTTATTGTCCTGAATTCACCACCCCAGGGTTTCAAACCCAAGGCAGGTTTGCAGGGAAAGGGATTGTCTTTCATTTCACCAACTAACACAAGCTGAATGTAAAAAAAAAAAAAAAAACAACCAAAAAAACCCACCCAGAATATCTCAGAAACACAAGTTCTTCCAATTTTAACAGAATGCTGGAAGAAAAAGTTAATGTATCTTTCATGAGGACAATCTAGATAATAAGCAACACAATTCCACAGCAAAAGGCTGAGATTTTTTTTTTTCCTTTTTCTTTCTTTCTTCTTATTTTTTTCCCCTTAAATAAGCAGGAATTTCTGGTGGTGGATAGAGGACCAAGGTAAAACTTGAGTCACCAAACATCCCCCAGACAGGAACATGCTGTAACCTCAGGTGTTAAGTGATCCTGGAGATTTTACTTTCAGATTTTGGGCAGAAACAACAACTTCAGGGGAAAAAAAAAAAAACAAACAACAAAACCAAAAACCTAAACCACGACAACCCCTCTGCGTGTCAAACCTAAACTGAAATTGTTATTCAGCAATTTGCAACACTTACTGTCATATTAAAGTAATTTCATTTTATTTTTGCTCGCTGGCTCTGCTCCTTTAACAAAACAGCAAATCTGGGGATTTAAGGGGATATTTGGGAGAGAACAGAAGTTATCCTGAAAGGTTTGGGGGTACAGCCTGTGACCCTGGGGAAGGTGGAAATTTTGCAGGCCAGATGTGACAAAACTGTGAGATTTGGGTGTTTTCCCCTCGTTTCCAACCTCTTTAGTTACAAAGTCTCTGCAAACTCTCCTCCTTCTTTGCATGGAAATATTATTTATAAACATGCAGGAACTTTTGCTTTCTCCTTTTTCATTTAGGAAAATTTCCAAATGAAAGAAACTTTTGCTCAACCAGCCAATTTCTGACCCTCTCTGGATGATCTCCAGCTGGTTTTGTGCCTTTGCTGGAGCGAAGAGTTGGTAAAAACCAACACATAAACAGAGAGAAAACTGAATTATTCATTTTTTAGGGGTCTCTTCCAGCCCAGGATGCTCCATGATTTTATATCTCAGGAGTTCTTTATGCTACAGGTAGATCCAAGTGGCCAAAAAGGTGAAAATTATTATTAATTAAGGCACCAAAACCAGTGTGGCCAGCAGGATTGTCCCTCTGTGGAAAGGCTGATTTCCAGCCTCCCTCCAGGATCCACATCCCTAAAGCTCAGGATGAGGACAAACCCCACCAGATGATGGTTAGTACTCACTTTTTCAAAGGCTCTATGACTGTCTTTTGGATCTGATTCACCTGTGGAAAGCAAAAAAAAGGGAGGATTGCAGGTCAGGATGATTGGAAAATCCCGTTTGCACAAGGATGGGTTTGCACCACGGGATGGGGAGGGATTCTGAGCACAACCACCACGTCCTTCCACCAAAAGAGAGGGGATTTCTCCCATGGGAGCTGAAATCCCAGCCAGAAGACTGAGATTTGAGAAACTCTTGTGGGAAATGTCTCGGGGATGATGATAAAAAGGGAAAGAGGAGAGGCACAAGGAGTCTGGACAAGGCAGGGAGGGACAGGACACAGGGAATGGCTTCCCACTGCCAGAGGGCAGGGATGGATGGGATTTTGGGAAGGAATTCCTGGCTGGGAGGGTGGGGAGGGGCTGGGATGGAATTCCCAGAGGAGCTGTGGCTGCCCCTGGATCCCTGGAAGTGCCCAAGGCCAGCTTGGGATAAGCTGGGATGGTGGAAGGTGTCCCTGCCCATGGCAGGGGGTGGAACGAGATGGGTTCAAATCCCTCCCAACCCCAACCATCCCACAATTCCACGACACTCCCACCATTCCACAGTTTCATGATCCTCCCAGCACTCCCATTTTCCAGCCAAAGCCATTCCACCTTCTCCTGGTTGAAGGAGTCCATCCTCTTCATGGCCGTGTCGAAGGCCGTGACCATCTCGAGGAAGGAGGGCTCCTGCTCACACAGGGGGTTGGACAGCAGGTCTGAGGAGATCTTCACAGCAGACTTGGACATGGCTGATGGAAAAGAAACCAGAGAGGGTGACATTTCCCACTGCCAGGCATCTCCACAGGGCAAAAAAATCCAGCCAGGAGGGGTTCAGCACAACCTTCCAGGGAGATGCTCGCTGGTGGCTGAGAGAAAAGCAAGGGAAAGGCACCAATTCATTCATGTAAACACCCAGAGAAGTGTTTTTATATAAGTTAATCTGAACCACTCCAATGTGAGGCTTGTGATGCTGCCAGAAATAATCCCAGACTAACAAAAGCACTGTTCTCTTAAAAAAAAAAACAACCAGAGATGGGGGTTTTTATACATCTTCTCTCGACAGACTATTAAGTGTCACTCTCAGCCTCACTATAGCTCTTCCACAACGAGAAAAAGAAATCACAGTCCATTAAGTCTTTCAAATGGCTTTACAAAAAAAACCAAGTATTTGAAGTGGATTTAGTGGGAAAGGACCAGACTGACAGGGCTGGGAGACGAGGTTTCTCTTTCCCTCTCCAAACACAAAGAGCAGGGACACAAGTTAAGCATTTTTCCCCTCAATAGGTCTAAATTTTGTGCCTGTAGAGAGCGAGCCAGGAGGGGATATGAAGTCCCTACAGGCCCTGGGAGTGCCACCAAGAAATCCAGAAGCACCAGGTCATGCTCTGACTGAGCATTCTGTTTGTTTTCCATCCAAACACTTGGTCTGCAAAGGGAAAATTCAATGACAGAACCACTACACAAATGAGTGAGAAATTAGGGAAGGTACAGAATGGAAAAAAAGACTAATAAAAAGGAAAGCATAAATATAAACAGGGATAAAATAGACTAAAAAAAAAAAGTCAGAGGTACTAAAAAAAAAATGTTCTTTTTCCTCAGTGCTGGAAGTTATTCCAGTTGGAGATCACAAAGCCAGATGCTTGAGCCGTGCTGTGGAGGAGCTTTGGAAAAAGACTCCCTTTAGATATTAAAAGTTAAAATCATCTGAATAATGGGGCTTAAGATCATAAATCAGGGGGTTAACCATTCTGATTTAAAGGTTACACACAATTATAAGGGAGAGAGCTCAGAAGCTGCAGAGCTGGGGAGCTCAATGCAGAATGAGCCGCTCACTCCGGAATAACAAAGCTACCGTATCCATCTATTATCCAAACATTAAGGCTTTAGGCATTTAAACCTTTAAACAGATGGGAAATAATCCATATGTGTGACCACATCTGAGGAGGGATTTGTGCCAGAACGGGACGGAGTTAACAATGGCAGAGCTCCTTGGGCTGGAAGGAAAAATGAAGTTCTTCTCTCACAGGAAAGGATTGGAAGGGACTGGAGAGAGGGAGTGGCAGGGTCACGCTGGAAGGTTGGGAATTGGGGGGGGTTTGGATATGTCCAGGGGGAATTTGGGTCAGGAATTTCCTCTGCATCACTGACATCACCTCCAGAGAGGTGAAAAAGTGGGGTCTGAGAGTGCCAGGGCAGGGAGGAGAGGAGAGAGAAGACGGGGAAGGAGGAGGAGAAGGAGAAAGAGAAGGAGGAGAAAGGATTGCCTGTCCCTCAGGGTGGCCTTCAGGAGGGTCTGTACTGCTCTTTTGCTCATTAAACATGTGAGATGCAGCTCCAATTAAAGGGATTTCAGATTTTAGAATCTAGAACAGCCAGGGAGCAAACCTGAGCCATGAGAACCCCGTGGGTTACCTGCACCTCATTCCAAAGGAGAGCTTTTACCTCCAGTTACAGAACATCCTCCTGCCCCACAAGATCCTATTTATTTTGGAAAGAGGGTGGGGAAGGGGGTGAGTGATCTCCAGCCACGGGACAGGGAGTGCTGCTAACACCCCATCCCCTGTTTGCTGGCAGGGCAGTGGCAGAGCCTCCCTGGGATATTTCCATGCACAGGAATCGCTCTGGTTCTGAGCTGAGCTTTTTGGGAAGAAGGTGGAGACTCGAGCCACCAGTCCCACTTTGCCAGGGAGTGTTGGCAGGCAGGGAAGAACCAACCCCCTGAGCCTGGGGGAATGAGGCAGGAGGACAAAATGTTGCCATCCTCGCTGGATTTGGGGGCTGGATGTTGGGAATGGGCACCCCAAAGACTGATGTGATATCCCCAAGGACTGATGTGACCCACCTCCTTTTCCTTCAGCCCTCCCTCAGCAGGCTGTGTGCAGCACCTCTCCCTCCACTCATCATCTCAAGCCTTTAAATGAGAAATCAGATCTTCCTGGCTCTGGCCAAGGCTCATTTGTGACTCTGCCATGTAACAGAACGGAAAAAGAAAGTCCTCCCACAGCTCCTCTGGGACTTGAAATGCTCCATATAAACAACGCCCACTGCAAGGGAGGGGAGGGGAATCCTTAACAAGGAAAAACTTACCAAGGATCCCTGACAATGACCAGAGTCCTTGGACAGGGCAGTTTTCACCCTGGAAAAAGTGTCCTGGGTGTCTGATGCTTTTCCCACCCTTCTCCCTAAGCTGGGAAGGGTGGGAGAGCACGAGCAGAGCCCAGATCTGTGTTTGTGTCAGGCAATATCCACACACACACACACACACAGGTGAGAGGCTGGGGGATGGAAAGCCCCAAATTTGCCTCCTTCCCACTGCCCTGCCCTGCTGTGACCCCAATCCCAGGGGATGAGAGCTGGCCCAGTGCAGCCCACACCTGTTTGTGCTGGTGCCTCTGCCTTGGCTCCGGAGCTGTGGGGGCCAAGCAGGGACTGCTCCAAACCACACGCTGGGAAAAATCAGCTGGGTTTGGAACAGCTCTTTGCTGCAGGTTCCTCACTCTGCTCAGTAACCAGGATCCAACAAATCCAGTCCCCCTCCACTGGATCCCTCTCTGGGCACAGCAGATTCCAGAGGGATGTGAAGGGAGCTGGGACATGGCACAGGACACCTGCGAGGGCAGATGTCACCCCAAACGTGCAGGCAGAGCTGTTTATTGCTTCCTCCGTCGCCCACTGCCACCAGGGGAAGCCAAAACAAGCAGCCACCGAGGGAATGAGCTGGGTCATTCCTGAAGGAGAGCTGCCAGGTCAGCATTTCCCACGGGAAACACGGCCAGCTGTGTCCAGCTGTGCCCTGCAGACCCCCCAGAGCCACCCCACCTTCCTGGGGCTCCAGAGAGGGAGGTGAAAGGAGGACTGAAGGAGGTGAAAAAGCACTGCTGGTACAACAGGCTCAGCTGGAGCTGCTCCTGCTGGATAATCTGAAACCTGGGGGTTTTTTCAGTGGTAGAAATTGAGGCAGAGAAAAGAAAGGGACTTGTCCAAGGTCACAGAGCTGAGGAGACAGGGACTGAGCCCGCAGCACTCCCTGTGTTCCCTGGGCTGAGCTGCTGCTCACAGCCCTCTCGCAGATGGCCTTGTAACTAAGCAAACTGAGTGGGACTGAGCTCTGGATTTGTTTTCCAGACTTGTCACACATTACTCATGTGATCTCGAGAAAAGTCACTTCATCTCTCTGTGGCCAAGTTCACAGTCTATGTATCCTCCAGTCACTTACCCAAATCTGCATCTGTGCTTTTCTTCATATCCTTCTGAAGTTTTTTGGTCTGATCTTCCAATCTGAAAGATGGGAGAAAGAAGGCAAAGTTGGAATCTTGGAAAGAAAGGAACCCAAGTGTATCATACGTGCAACAAATCATTTACGGGCTGAATATGCTGGCTTCTGGTGGGAGTTAAAAATATCCAGGCAAGGCTCGATGAAGTTCAGTGCAGCTCAACCCTTTCGGGTTGTTTTCAGATGGTTTTTAACCTTTTCAAGTTGGTGATCTCTTATTCATAGTTCACATATTTCCTGAAAGTTCTCACACTTAGCACAAATGGTAAAGCCAAATGCTTCCACACGATCCCTGTGAGCTCCTGTGACAAGGCAGGATGGCAAAGCCACTCCTGGTCCTCTGAGGTGCTGGGCTCTTTGGGGACCCCACAGTTTTCTGGTAATTTTACACTTCTTTTTTTTTTTTTTCCCCCAAAGCTGCCAGAATCTGCAACCCCACTACAAATACTTCTGAGGACACCTTTGAACACTCAGAGAAACCCTGAAGGATTGGAAATTACAGGGCAGAGAGGGATTTGCTCACTGGGAAGAGCATCCCTGGCTAAAATCCCCTGGGAAGATGCAAGGAGAGGAGGGAAGCATGCGGCCGGTCCTGTCCGACCAGTGTGGTTGATACTCACTGCTGCAGCTTCCCATATTCCCTTTCAAAGTCTCTCTCCACCTGTGGAAAGAAGAGATGGAAATCAGCTCCAGGGGACTGCAGGGCAGCCTGGAGTGTGCAGGGAAAGCTGTCCCTGGGAAATGCCAAGCTGAGCCCAGCACAAACTGAAGCTTTAATGGGAGTTACGACTCAAAGCTAAAGGAAGTCTTGGGGTTTTTGAGCTCCAGACTCTCCTGGAGCCAGCACCAAACACGTTCAGCTTGAGCCAAGGATGTGCTTCAGCACATGGATTGGGAGCTGATGGGATAAATGGGAATGCTGGAAAAGCAGGAAGGTCACATCCTAGCATGGCTCAGTGCTGGGGGACAAGCTCATGTTCTCTCCCCAAAACTGAGGGGAGCTGCTTCTCTTCCAGCCCCGTTATGGACCCCGAGGTGGGTCTGGCTGTTTCCTCCTTCCTCATCCTCAACAGGATGGTGAAATTCCCCCTGAACCACCAGTGAGCCCTCCCATCTCTGCATTATCCACCCCCTCCATACACTCCTTACCCCTACAACAGCTCCTTCCCATGAAATTCTTGGGCTGGAGCACAATCCCAGTGAACTGTGACACCTCCAAAAGGGAGGGGAACCCTGTGCTCCGAGCTCAGAGCTTCAGCCCAGCCTTCTCCCGATGCTACCTCAGTGCCTGCTCCCTCCTACTTGCTAGCTGGCAGCAAACCTCCAGCGATAGGAGATATTTTAAGGAACTTTCTTTCCATGCTGACTGTTTTAACACACTTAAAACATTCATTCCACACCTCGTCAACCAGAGAAGCAAATGGATTTCAATTGACCAGCCAAGAGTAAATCCGTGCGCGTTTGTTGTCATGGGATCAGCGCTGGGTTCAGTTGTGTTGTCAAGCTCCTGTGCTATTAAGGAAATGCAGAATGCTGGGAGCAGCCAGGACTAGAAGGATCCAAAGGTTTGTTGTTCCAATTCCTCCTGCTGGCCCTGGGATTTCAATCCCAGGCTTGATGCAGCGCCACAACGTTTAATGGGGACGTTTGCTTTTCAAGCAGAATCGCTGTTAAAAGCTTGGAGGGGGGTTCAAGATGGAGCTCGGTTTTATTAAAATCTCCTTTTTTTCAACATCTTTTTGGGCTGCACTTGAACTCCAGCAGCCTGATCCCAGCTCAGGCAGTGACCAGCCACATTCCAGCCCCATCCCAGCGCCCAGCTGTCCGCACCATCCGCTCCCACCATCCGGGGGATGCGAGCTGGGCTCTCTCCCCTCCCTTCCCCACCCGGGCTCCAAAAAACCCTTCCCCGGAGCTCCAGCTCCCTTTTCGTGCTGCTAAAATTGGGCTCTGGAGAGAACAGACACGGAGCAGTGTGGGGGCAGCTCACACGACTTGTGCCTGGCGTTCGGAGAGCCGCAGAAATCCGCGGCAGCTGGCGCCCTGCAGGTCAGGTAACCAGCACATAGTAAAAACTCACCCTCCATCCCCGTGCCTGTTCCGGCTGCTAAAATATCCAGGGAGTATTGCACTCTATTTATAGGCCTTAGGTGTGAATTGTTTTGGGTGCAAACTGCACAGGGTCGGGCACGACTCAAAAAATATGTTCCCCCCCCTCCGCTTTGAAAGGCTGGGGGTGTCATTCCCTTCTCGTTCCCTCTCCGTGTTTAGGAGGATCTGCTCAGCAACCGATTCCTCCAAAAGCTGGAGGGTTTGGCTGTGGAATACCTGCAGATATTCAGGGTTTCTGTGCCTTTTTTGCTGTCAGATTCGCCATTTCTGTGCAATAAGCAAAAGGCATCGTTGCTTAACGGATATGGAGCAGCTTCCAGGGCCTAAAGGGGCTCCAGGAGAGCTGGAGAGGGACTGGGGACAAGGGATGGAAGGACAGGACACAGGGAATGGCTTCCCACTGCCAGAGGACAGGGTTAGATGGGATTTTGGGAAGGAATTCCTCCCTGTGAGGGTGGGGAAGGGCGGGGATGGAATTCCCAGCGAAGCTGTGGCTGCCCCTGGATCCCTGGAAATGCCCAAAGCCAGGTTGGAGCAACCTGGGATAGTGAAAGGTGTTCCTTTCCTCCACGGCAGGGGGTGGAGCAAGATGAATTTAAAGCTCCCTTCCCGCCCAAACCATTCTGGGATTTTTAGGATTCATTCCACAAAGGCAAAACCTCCCCAGCCTGTGACCCTCTGGGTGCTGTGAACCCCCCAAAGCTCCCCAGCTCCCCCCAAAAACCCCCATCCCAGTGCCGGATCAGGATCCACAAGGGATGGAGGTGACTCCACACAGAGACACTTCAGCTGCCCAGCCTGACTCACATCCCCAGCCCCATCTCGGAGACAGCTGCCCATGGATTGCTCTTATTTTTCACGCCCACAGGCAGCAACTGGCTCCCAGTCCCCACAGTCTGCGAGCTCACGGAGCCTCCCAGCCACGGCTGGAGCCCGGATATCCCACCAAAACAGCTCCCAGGAGCTCTGGAGAGGGAAAAGCTGCTCTCACGTGCTCCCACCCAGCAGAGTCACAGGCAGAGCCCTGCAAGGAGGACAAGCTGGGAACGTTTTGCAGAGCACACAGTAATTCCCACTCCCAGTAGCTATCCACGGTCACATGCAGCCGACAGAGGCTGTGGAGAGGATTATCACGTTAAAGAGTAACGAGAACAAGAAGTACAGGCAAGAAAATTACAATATCCTGAAGGGAAGTTTCCGTATTATTAAAATAATCCCACTGCTCCGCAGCCTCTTGCTGAAAACTCCAAATCAAACCGTGCTCTCTGTATTGAACCTTTTTTTTTTTTT
>VXBB01001108.1:835938-870427 GCA_013399915.1 Illadopsis cleaveri | reverse complement strand
TTTTTTTTTTAAGTTTTGTTTCTCCTCCCAAAGTTTCCTTTTCTGAAATCCAGGCAGGTCAGGAGGGAGGCACAGAGCTCTGGCCTCTCCAAGCTGACCGAGCTTTGTGCTACCGTCTGGGAGCTTTCCTACCACACTGGGAGAAAGCCTCAGAGATTTGGGTCCCCTCACAGAGGGAGTAGGGGGTGTGATACTNCAGAGGGAGCAGGGTGTGTGATACTTCCAATTATTTTTTATTGTGTTCTTATTTTATTTTATTTTTAAAATTACTTTTATTTTCTTTTTGCTGGGAGTTGTTTGAAATCCCCTGTCCCCGCACCTCAGTGGTGCCCGTTCTCTCCGTCCGCTCCCCGGCACGATCCTCGCAAAGCTCGGCTTTGTCACAGCAATTCCCAGTCAGGCTAAACTCCTTTAAAAAGATCTGTACAATTAACAGCCGAAACTCCCGTTAAACCACAGCAGTGGGATAGGCAGGGATATTTTGGTTGTTGTTGTTTTTTACAGCTTTAACAATATCGCCTGAAATGATGATTGCTTCCTGCTACCGAGGGGCCCTTTGTAGGTTTGCGCTCGCAGTGCTGTTGGTGTGTGGTTTTGGTGCTTTTTTTGTTGATGTTGTGTTTTTTGGGGGGTTTGTTTTGTTTTTAGGAGGGGCGGAATGCAAAGGCTTGTGCAAGGGGTTAAGAAAAGTGGGCAGGAGGCGAAGCCTTTAAATAGAGCCAGTTCAAACCGATCCTTAAATACCGCCGGGCTGAAGAAAGAGACTCTTGAATCCATCCCAGCGTCCTCCGAAAATAAATACGCCCCTGTAAAAATAGCATGATTGGCCATATTTGAGAATCCAGTCATGGCCGGCACCGACTCCTTGTTTTTCCCGTACCTTCTGCTCGTTCCGGCAGCCGGGCTCTGCCCCAGCGCCAAAGTACGGGCGCCTGGGCTGTGTCCAGTGACCCCCGCACCCTCGGCTCCTCTCGGGGGGATTTCTGCTCCATGGTAGCGTTTTGGCCGCTGCCGTGCGGGCCGGGGGAACAGGGACAGAAGCCCCTTTGTTGGGAAGCGCATGGAGGGAGGAGTGAGCTGGAGGCTGAGGCGGGAGCTGAGCCGGCCTTCGGTGCAGGGATGGTGTGTTCTGTCCCCCCTGTACTCTTGGGCATCGCCGTCTCCTCATCCCTGAGGAGGGCAGGGGGGTGAGTGCTCCTCCGATGGGTGTTGTGGAGGGATAGCAGAGGAAAGAGGCTGTTTGCAATGGAATTTCGTGCCTGGAGCTTGCTGGGAAGACGTTGCTTAAGAAAAGGCTTCAATCCATGGAACGAGGCAGCTGAGTCCATTAAAGCAAAAGGGCTCGCTCGGCTCTGCAGCAGCTCAGAATATGGAGGTTTATCGTTTTGCTCCTTCCCTGTTCCACTGTCTTTGGGTCCTGGTCTCGGCTCCATCCCAGAGGAGCGTGTTGTTCTTGGCAGGCTCTGTGTTTTGGGGGAGGTGGAAAAGGCTCCCTCAGACGCGATTGCGAAGGGCTGCTCCGGGACCATGTCCCTGTGTGTGAGCAAGGATCACCCGTATCCAAAACAAGACTCTCCGAGTTTAAAAGAATGCTAATAGTGATTAATAAAAATGTGCTTTTTGCTGTGTGCTGAGGTATCCTTTCTTGGTTGGGGGGGAGCGACAGGAACAGATATGTGTTTGTATAAAAGGATGCTCATCCTCTTGCATTAAAATATGCTTCAGAAACACTTTTCAGTGCTCGGGAAAAGGGACATGCCACTGTGAGCAGGGCTGACTGTGTTAAATCCAGCTCCGAAGCAGTGGCTGGAAGGAAAGCGGGCAGACAGAGGGGAGAGATTTTGGTTTCCCTGCTTTCCTACTTCACATTAGCATGTGCATTCAAATGCAGGGATTTAAGGCAGATTGGAGACCGTCCTTGCTTCCAGGCCTGCTGTGCCCGGGGAGAAGTTTTTCAGAAAGCCGGGCCAGGTAGGAGCATAGGAAAAGAAATAAAAATACCCTTCCATCCCCCAGGATAGCGCTGCTGTGCCAGCAAAATCCCGCTGTAGCCATCCTTATAATGGCAAAATGGTGCTTCTGCTGAGCCCGCAGATTTTGCAGGAGGCCTTGCCGTCGGCAGTGCCAGTGGAAGCACAATTCGCTCGTCAAACTGCTTCCATGCTAAACTCGCTTTGCTGATAGAGAGACTGGGATAGCAAGGATTGTGCACCGGAGCGATCCCTGCCCTGCTCCTCTGCATTGCTCGGGGCACGATGGCTCCCGGAGCAGCGGCAGGGTTTTGCCCGTGGTTCGGCACGTCTCTCTTTGGTCCCGTTTTGATGCTGCAAGGAAAATACCATCGGTGTTTAATGGCCCTTGAAATCGCAGTTCCCCCTCCCTGCCTGCCCAGGGGGTGGTGCGAGGGGCAGAGCGTTGGGGGGCTGCTTGGGGCAGGGGCCAGGTGTAACACCGGGAGGAATGCGGACGGGCCGGGGACCTGCCTGGGAGGATGCTTCCCCTCCCTTGGGGCCCTGGTGAAACGAGATGCTTTTTGAGACGTGTTTTCAGGCAGAGCAGGGAGTGTGCCTGTGCCGGTGGGGCTCAGAGAGGTGGTGCTGGGCAGCAATGTTGTGCTCGGTGCCGTCACACTCCGCTCTTCACACACGGCATCCCCGGGGGTGGAGGAAGTGCTCGGCCATGGAGTGATGTCCCTGCAGCTCCCTTGGGCTGGCGGCCAACTTGTAGGCTGTGAGGGAGGCAGGAGCAGTGTCTGGGCTGAAATGGTGGTGGAAAAGGGACTTGTGCATTTTTGAGAGTTTCCCGCCCTGAGCTCCTGTGTTTCTCTGATGTCCCAGTGATTTTTCCCAAGGTTCTGGTGGACTGTGGGGTGGCATCTCCATCCTTCAGGAGCAGTGGGAAGGGCTGTCCAGCCTGTGCTGCGTACTCTGTTGAAGTGCCCATCCCAAGCAGTGGTAGCTGGTAGGGATGTTGGCCTTGGAGCATGAACAAGAGCCCAAGGGCCAACGTGGTGATGTAAGCTTGCTCTGAGCAAGGTCCTGCGGGATCCTCTGTTGTATGAGGGTTTCCAACACCTTCCCAGGTCAATGGGCAGAAATCTGTCCCTGCCTCTGGTAACGTGAGGCTGGTAAAGGTGTCTTTTATTAGTGTGGTTTCTAGCAGCCTTTCTCCCACTTGCAAGCAAGCCTTGCCTCCTACCCAGTACAGAGTCTCCTTGGTAGGTTGGAAAACCATGGGTCCTGTCCCTGACTGATGGTGTGCCAGAGAAAATCTGATCTAGAGTATGAGCCGGCACTAGAAATCCTAGCCGGGGATGGCATGGGACACTGGGCATTTCCCTGGTGTTGGGGACAAGCTCCTACTCTTTCCCAGCAGAGCAGCTGTTGGAGAAATGGAAATTGCTGGGAATTAATCTCACTGCAAGACGCAGTTAGCAGAGCAGGGCTTTCGTAAGGAAAATTTTAGATCTCCTTCCTAGGATAACCCAGGCTAAAGCTGAAATTAGTTTATAATTACATAGTAAATAACCCCCCATCTTGTCATTTCACCATCTTCTGATGAATATGGAAATGAACATTGTTAAGGGGAATTAACGTCATTATGGCAGCCTTCCAGGTGAGCGCCTTGCGGTTCGGCCGCGGCTGCGACGGGTGCGAGGGTGTCGGATCACCTCCCTGAGCTGGGGTTAGTGCCTGACGAGTCCAAACAAGGCCCCGTGTGTTTTCACCGTGTACTAAACTGGTCCAGTTAAAGCTCCGGGCAGGAGGTGGTGCAGGCAATCGGGGCCAGCCTGGCATGTGCTGACACGAAAGCTGCCGTGCCGGGACGAGGAGATGTTGGTCTGGGTTAGGTAACGTGATCCAGCATCGCCTGCTTGAGGTGCTGAGGACAAGGGAGTGCTTTGTTCAGCCTCACTGCTGAAACGGAGAGCACGGTGCCCCCTGAGCAACCTGAAAATGCAGGCGGGGTGGAGGAGCCGAGGGCAGCCCCGAGTTCCCTGCCTGTAGGAGCTGGGGTGAGTGAGCAGTGCTGTGTCCAGCTGCACAGCCTCTCGCTGCCTTTTCCAGCTGGGGATGCTCTTTAGAAAGCAAAGTTTACTGGGGGGACCGTCCTGGTGTGGCTGCCTCACCCTCGCCACGAGTATTTGGCCGTTTCCTGCTCCCGGTGTTTCCTCCCATCCCCATGTTTCTGACTGGCTTTGCTCCGGGATGGCACAGCTGGATGTCTTGCGGGCATTGCGATGCACCCACCGACGCCGTCCCTCTCTGCTGTTTGTTTGCTTTGCTTATTGTTCGCTTCTCCCCAGCTCTTAAACACCAGAGAGGGCAACCACCCAGCCCCCTTAGCTCCGTCCCCGTGGGCGCTGGCTGGGGGACGCGCGGCAGGAGCCCCCGATCCGGCAGCGCCGCGGCAGTGACAGTTGGGCTCGCTCCCCACGCCGCCAGGATCAGCTGTTGGGTGCACAATATGCTCCCGTTTTCCTCTCCAGCTGTTGCTGCTGACGGTTATGGGAAGCGAAAGGTAGTTGAGAGTTTGGCACCGCTAAATCAGGGAAGAGATAGGCAGAAAGGAGGGGCTGAGGCGGGGGGCTCAGTGTGTCTGAGGCTGGGTTTTGTTTAAATCCAGCCAGATTGAAATAGTGGCAAAAGGGATTGGAGTGACCTTGGGAATAAATTTTTATTGCCAGCGTAGCAGTGGCCAAAGAGCCATTTTGAGGGAGCAGGATGCAGGCAGGCAAGCCAAACATGGTGGGCTTGGAGCAAGGGAAGGGGCGATATTCAGCAGGGAATATGTCTTTTTAGAGGAATAACAGAAATTTTAAGGCACTCAGCTCTGTCTCTTTGGAGCTGTATCCCTGGCAACTTCTGCAAATGTTGCTCCTGCTTCTACCTCCATCCATCTTATCCTGACGCATCCCTGCCAGCAAAGAACCCTTTTTACCTTCACTAGTTGGATGTATTGCCCCTAATTCCCTTCATGCCCTCATCCCTTCTCAGCAGAATTCTCTGTGACTTGAATATGCTTTTAACACATTTGGTTTAATTGCTTTTAATGAAAAAAAAAATTAAAAATAATAATGCAGTGGCCATCGTGCTGGGGAGGAAGGGTTTTGGAGGGATGGGACTGTGAGCTGCTCGCAGGCAGTGCCGGTCACTGTGTGTGGATGAAGCAGCTCCCATGTTATCACCACACAGTGTGTGTCATCCTGGTGTTTGTGTCCTGGTCTGCTGGGCGTGGGGACATCCCACATGCCATGTCACACGCAAGCCAAGCGGATAATGCTCCAGAGAGCAGAGATCCGGGTGGGTGAGTAAAGAAGGGTGCAGACACCTTGCCGGGGTACCGGTGGAAGCCCTGGCTCTGCTGGGATGGGCAGGGCACACTGCCGGGCTCTTGGAGTGTGCAGCATGCCGGGGTTTCCCTTTGCAATCCCAGCAACTGCAGCGGGGGCTTTCTCCCTAATGAGATTAGTGACACAAAGCAGCAATTCTTCTGCTACTTTTAATGGATGTTCGGGGTTTGTGTGGGATCGGAAATTCCTACTTTCATCAGATGAGCCCTCTCTGTGACTATTTTGTGGACAGATCTTCCTTTCCTAAGCTTCAGGGCTGACAGTCATATTGGCATAAGTGTTTCAGGCGTACCCCTCCTGCCCTCTTCTGCCGCCTATTCTCCCGAGCCCTGGACATGGTGGATTTTGTCTTGTGTCCTGCTTTGAATCTCGCCATCACCCCAAGCTGCTTCCATCTTGTGGAGGACACAAAAGCTTGGTGGCCTTCCTTGGACACACTAAATGCAGCTAGGAGCAGGGAGAAATGCAAAATTCACTCTTGAACCATTCTTGCAGGTACTCCTTGGTCTCCCTAGTTGAGATATGCAAGCACATCCATGGGTGTGTATGTACATATATAGGGCACCCATGTAGTGCCTCACCTGATGGAGGGCTGGCCGTCCCAGCCTGGTGTCATCGGGGCCAGCTTGGCAATTTGTCAAAAGCCCAAGGGCTGTGCTTCAATTTGAATACAGATTTGCATAATTCATCAGGAATTAAACCGCACTGCCATAATATTTGCCCGTGCGTTTATCTCCCATTATCAGCAGTGGGGAGGTGTGGGATCCTGGGTGTTTGCTGGCCACAGATACACCTTTGCTTCACGGTTCAGTGCTTTTTTGGTGGAGAAGAGGTGATGTGGGCTGATGTTCAGGAGGGTGTGGGGAAGGCAGGAGCCTCTGAAAGGAAAAAAAGGCTGAGAGTGGGGTCAACAGGAGAGGCTTGGCAGAGGCTGAGCTTTTGAGCCTGGTTTCCTAAGGAAAAGAATCTTAGGAGATTGTGATCCATATGTGGATCCCTTTCTTCCACCCCCAAATGCCTGCAGCCCATTGCTGAATTTTTCTCAGGGTGGTTTAGGTCCCTGCAGATGCTGTTTAAGTCAGTGCTGGGCTCTGGGAGAGGGATACATTCACTCCTGTGACACACAGAGCAGCACATGCGGGAGCATCCAGCTTCACCTTGCACTTACTGTGTCCTGGCTATGCTCTGTCCAAGGGGAATCATGAAGCCGGAGCAGATGAATTTGTTTGGGTCATTGGCAATGTCCTTGCTATGCAGCCTTGGGGTGTTTCTCGGAGCTGATCCTCTCTTGCTGCTGGCCCCTCTGTGTTGTGCTCAGTGACTGCTGAGCACCCAGGCAGTGGTGATGTGGTGCCCAGGTCTGATCGTGGGGCTGTGCCTCAGTTTCACCTTGCAGTGCCACCCCCTTTGCAAAGCACCCCAAGAGGTGCTGAGCCACAGCAGCCGCTTTGCAGACAAGAGGGTTTAAAATAAGCAGCGACGGAGGCTGCGTCTCCCGGGCTTTGAGTCATCCCGGCTCGTGCTGACTGCGCCTGGCAGGAGCCTGGGAGGCAAAACAAAGCCACATCCAGCTGCCACCTCCCCGCCAGATGTTAGTGGTAGGGTGGCTGGTTGGGTTTTGATGGTGGACTCACCAGTGGAGCAGATGGAGCTGCTGTGGGGAGGTGCCACCTCTCTGGTGGCTGTGGTGAAACCCTGGTGGGACTGGTGGCTTGGGGCAGTCACCAGATTGGGGACTTGCAGTCGGGCCGTTGGGAGGAGGGGGTGAGGTGAGCAGCCCTGGTCTGGCACTGTGCAGGCCTGGGTTTGCAGGTTGAGGTGTGTTGAGGCTCCTTCCACACTCCTGGCCTTGGGCATGATGGGACCTTTCTGGCTGTCACTGTGCTGGACAGGAGGACAGGCAGGGAGGAACCCAGGAGTGATCCTGCAGTGAACCCCCACTCACCACCCCATGCAGAGGTAAGGCAGCCAGGACAGTGGCTGTCCATCGCCAGTAATGGGAAGCAGGGGAGAGGAGCAGGCAGGTGGCATTTACCTTTCCGTGGGCACCTGGTGTGTGTCCAGGGCTGGTGCTGCCCATCACACAGCAGTGTTTAATTTCTCAATGGGAGGGCAGGGAGATGATGCTGCACAGTCCCATTTAACCTGCTGGTGACCTGATCTTAAGTCATTGTGGCTGAAAATAGACCGTGTTCCCTCCAGGGCACGGCTAATGGTGCTGGGAAAGCTGGGATCTCTCTTTGAAGGCTGATTTAATTGCTGCTGGCAGGCACTTGGTGCAGGTGATGTGGGGACCAGCACCACCGGTGCCATCCCACAATAACCTCCCCCACTGAGCTCCTGTAGCTCTCCCGGCTCTGGCAGTGAAGGGTAACGAGCTCTTTTCTAATGAAGGCACGGGACAGTGCGTGGGTGGTGCCGGGTTAAATATGCAGGCCGGGCTCAGAGAGGGGGGTTCACTTGTTTGTATTGTCTTCTGCACTGAGTTTGGGTGATTTAAAAAAATAACTTTTTTAAATGGGATGGGTTTAGTTTCTGTGCTTAGGAAGGAGGGGAAGCACCTGTAACTGAAAGCGTGCATCCAGTGCAAGAAGCAGAGTCATCCTTAGGACCCCTGTGCTGGACACCAGTGGCTAAAGAATCTTTAACATGATGAAAGATGAACCAGGACAAAAGCATTTTCATGCTGTCCTAGAAAATCGGGAGAGGAAGGCGAGGCTGCAATCTAGCAGCCAGGTTCTGCATTCCTGAGGATTCTGCTAATCAGTTCGAGAGTTTAAATTACTATTTTTTCCATTTCCATACAGCATTTTAGTAAATGTCCACCTGAAGACTCCACTTTGTCACTCCTTGCTGTTTAAGGAGAGCTGTGTGGTTGTCTAGTGAGAGCCTGGAGGCTTTGGTGGACCCCGTTGGGGTGTCAGGTTTAATTATGCCAGCAGAAAAGGAGAGACATCCGATGTGGGGGATTTCAGGCTGAGGGCATGTGGGAGAAGCTTCTGCTGTAGCAGTTGGCAGTGACTCAGGAGCATTGACACTGGTTTGAGTGTCAGGATTAGCATGGGACCAGATCGGTGCTTCCCAGACCCCGTGTTTCCTGCTGACTGGACTGGCTGCACATCATGTCAAGAATCCCACTGGGATGGTTTCCATCTTGGCCCCTCCAGTGTGAGGAAAAGGCGCCTTCACTTTTCCAGAGTGATTCATGTCCCTACCTGGGTAGCTTCTTGCTGTCCCCATGGAGATGCTGTTGATGGGGAGCTGGTGGGTGACCTTGTGGGGGATCTTCCGTGTCCTGTTGGTGTCCTTTTCCTGAGGCATTGGCATACCTTGGATTGCCTTTGTTTTGTTGCGTGGTGGAAACTTAGTCTCCAGGACACTGGGCCAGAACCAGATGTGAACACCAGTTCCTTGAGCCCTTCCATTTTGAGTTCCTTGAGCCACTTTCCATTTCCTCCTCCCCTGCCATCTCCAGGCTGTTGGGGCTGTTCCAGCTCCTGGGTGAGGAGGTGAGCGGCAGGGCTCAGCCTGATGATATTTATTTCCATGGAAGCAGGGAAATCCCCCATGCCCTGTGCTCACACCCTGCCCTTCAGTGTCCTATGGCTGTGGGGGGCTGGTGATTCACCACGAGGGTGACATGGCAGGAAAATCATGGCACGGCATCGGCACGGGGGGAATGGCTGCGGGAGGGCTGGTCGGAAACCTGGCGTGAGCGCGCAGTGTTCCTGTGCTGACGCAGCTGCGAGCGGTAGTAAATATTGAGCAAGAGCCACTTAAAAATAAAGCAGCCTGGACACAGATTCCCACGTGGAATAAAATAAAATTAAAAGAAACAATAGAGAGCTGTGCTGAGCTGGAGGGAGAATTCGCCTTGGCTTTTAAGGTAGTGATTTTTGCTGCTGAAGGAAAGCAGTGTGGCGCTGTTCAAGCCAGCAAAGTCTGGGAGTGTGGACTCCCCACTGGAGGATGCTGTCTCTGAGCTCGCCAGGGCCCTTAGAAGATTAAATGGGGAGTTAAATTGCCCTGGCTGTTCTGGATCCCAGGGATGGGGATCGAAGGCTTTCAGGGGATGCAGAGAATTGAGGCTGTAAATTAGGGCTTTGAAGTTACTGCCAGTCCCATGGCATGGGGTATAAATATGGCTTTTGGGGCAGTTTCTGGTGTGGAGAGTGGTGGGCTGTGACAGCAGCTTGGGGCTGCTGGGGATAGGGATAGGGACCAGCCACTGCTGGAGTCCAGGCACATCTGATCCAAGGGCTTTGGTTTCAGCCCGGCATGTTCAGGGGCTCGTATTGCTGGTGTCTCGTGCATGGCACAGAGTCAAAGCGGCTCCGGTGCCTCGGGTGTCACTGGAGCTGCCCCGGCAGGCAGGGGAGGAGGTGGCAAAGATTTACACTGTCAGCACTCCGGCTCGCAGCTGTTTGCAGCCATAAATGTGTGCATGAGGAATAGCTGCGGCTGTGCCTCACCGAGCTGCGCCGGGCAGAGATGGGGAGGTGTGTGCTGGAGAGGGAGCCCTGAAAGTCTTCCCTGAGAATCTCCTGCATCTGCAGGGAGAGAATAAGGGATGCACTGATGATGGTAAGCACAGGCAGCTGGTGTGGTGTCCATCCTGTTGGTGGTGGGAAGGTACTCACTGTGCTTGGACCTTCCCTACTTTCCTCCCCTCCCTCCCTGCTGGGGAGGACATAAGCGTTTATCCAGCTGTTTGTGGCGTGGACTGTTGTCCCAGTTGGCTGCATGTGAGACTCTGCAAGCCGGACTGGGGAAGAGGTGATTGTGCTCCCGGCCAAGGGTGGCTGCAGCTCCTGCTCTGTGCTGTGCCCAGCAGCCTGCTGAGAACTGGCTGCAGCTGGGCTGCAAATCTCCCTTGAGTGCTCAGAGTTCAAAACATCCCATGGAAATAAACCCAAATTCTCGCCACTGTGTTTACCAGCCCTGCTTGGGTCAGGTTGGAGGGTCCAAGGGGTCAGGCTTTATAGCTCAGGTTCTTCTGTGGCCACAGCCCCTTGCAGAGCACTGTGTGGTGCCAGCCTGAGTCCTGGCAATGTGTCTGTCCATCATGGCCCAGGGAGGATGGGGTGAGATGCTGGCAGTTGGAAATATTTCATAAGTGGCAGAAACATGTAACGGGCAGATGTGGCTGATGGGAGAGAATTACTTCACTTCTCCCGGGGTGCTGGAGGCCACTGGTCTTCCCGTGCCAGGGCTGTGGCTTCTCAGACAAGGATGGCTCATGCCCAGAGCTCAGCTTCAGGGTGTGCTTTGCAGCCAGCAGTTCATGTGGCCACCTGTTATCCCACACCAGCCACCAGGGCTGTCCAGCTGTGCTGGACTTGATTAAAGGTCTTTTCCAACTGGAAAGCTGTCCCAAGGCATGAGGAAAGGCTCTGTGGATGCTGGTTCTCTCTGGTGTGCTGGTGTTCTTGGTTAGTTTGGAAACATGGAACCAGACTGGGGGAGTGAATTCCCCATTGAGTGGTGTCTCCGTGTTGCTCCCACTTGCTGCTCTTGACCCTTCACTGGTGTCCAAGTGAGCTGTCCCCTCTGTAGCATGTTGGCAGCAAGTGTGGAGAGCAGCATGGGGATGCTGAAGGTGCCAGCCGGTCATCTACGGCTGAGGAGGGGTGGAGCAGCTTTCCCAGTGCTGGCACACACCCATGTCACCTCAGGCGTGCAGCCTGGCTCATTGGCCGGAGCTATGTCTACGGGGGAGATATGTTCAGTTCAGCATGTTGCCTCCAGCTTGCCCTCCTCCTGTCTGCCTCTTTCACAACCCAGGCTTGACTGATTTGTCCAGCTGAGACTGAATTTTAGGCTTGAGGTGTGAGGGGCCAAGTTGAAGAAAGCCCCACAGGTTTAAAACTCCAGGTGACCAGTGGCAGCCCCCTCTGCTGCAGGCGTGGCCGCCTGCCCTCTTTCCCCAGCTCTGCCTGGCTGTGCTTTCTGCTGGCTCCCTACTCACAGGGACCTCTGGCAACCCCAAGCAGGCTGAGCACGTGGGGTCTCTTTCCCTCCCACTTCCCCCAGCGTGACCTCCGGCCTTCAGACGTTTGGTGTGTGGTTTGTGCGGTCGCTGGTATCTCATCTCCTCATCTGGTATCTCATCTCCTCATCGGTCACATCCCCTCTCGGTGGTGAGTCACTCGAGGCCGTACCCCTTTCCCCAAACCCGTGCCATTTTGGAGAGCTGAGCAAAGATGAAGAAGATGTTTTCAAGTGGGCTGACACATCTGCACCCGCCAAGTTCCTCTAATAACAGCCCTTAGTGATTTATGTCTCAATTGTGCAAAACAGGTATGTTTTATAATCTTGGAGCTGGAAAGGAGGAGGACAGGTGTGCTCATCCACTGCAGCAACTGGAGCATCACAGGAGTTGCATTTTGGCTGCTGGCTATAGGGATAAAGTGGTTTGAGGGATGATCTCTGTGCCCTGAACCCTTTTACCCTCAGAGTGGGCTGCTTTGGCTCATGTGTGTCCCTGCTGGCATGAGATGAGTGTTGGTGGTGCCTTTCCCGGGCGGTCAGAGGCCGAGCTAATGGGCACACGCATGTGTTTGGCGTGGTGTAACTTGGCAGGGAAGGAGGGGCACAGCCAGTCTGGGCTTGGCAGTGTTGCCAACTCGCACCTCCCTGCCTGTGCTGTGGTGCCAGACCGCCTCTGGGCAAGCAGTCGGCTGGAGGAGCGTGGCTCAGCCTGCTGAGACCTGTCGGCGTGTCCCTGGGCAAAGCGGATCTTGTGCTGGTTCAGCAAACACTCTGGCCCCAGGCAGATGGAGATGGTTGTGGTTTCCCCTTTTCCCCTCCCTTTCTCCTGGCAGAAGCCCATGGTTGGGGTGAGCTGTGCGTTGCTCACTGCGGTAGAATTTCTCCCCTTGGCATCGCTTTCTGGCACGGAGATCCAAGGAGGCAGCAACTCACCCGCGGCCGCCTCCTGCGAGTGCAGCTCCTCAGCACATGGAGGAGCAGCTTCACCTCCAGGTCCTGCCCAGGGCACTGGGGCAGCAGGTTTTGGGCTATGTGTGAGTCTTATGCCAGCAGCCCGTCAGCGTGACTGCTGGAGGGCTGTACAGAGGAGGGGATATTCTGGCAGTGCATCGAGGTTGGATTTGCATTTCATCCTCAGGAAAGCTGTGGTTCAGATTCCTGCTCTCTACTCCGGCTCTGGCTCCTGGCAGGGAACAGGCCAGGTAAATACAGCCTGTGCAGCTTCTTCAGGCACTTTGCAAGGGAAAAGAGTGTTGCTGGTAGACCCGAGGCTGGAGTTCAAGTGGTTCTCTGGTTTTGCTGCTGATCAGCTCCATGATGCACCTGCCTGTGCCTCAATTTCTCCACCTGCAGGGCTTTGCAATGTGCTTTGAGCTCCTGTGCTGGGCTCATGTCTCTCCAAGGAGCAGGGCTGCTGTTGTGGGCTTCTGGAATTTACTAGGAAGAGCTGCCTGGTGTGAGCTGGCTTTGGGGGTTGGCTGGTGGCATCAGCTCAGTTCTGCTGCTGCTTCCCAGCTGGCATAGTGATACTGCCCTGCAAGGTTCCCAACCTGTCCAACTGAACCTGTCCCCATCTTGGACACTTTGGATTTCTCCTCCTGCTCCTGCAGCCTCAGCTGAGGCTGGGTCACTGTAGCAGGATGTGATGATGCTGACTGTACCCAGTGCTGGGCACCTGCAGCAAGCCCCAGAACATTTGGGGCTGGGACTGAGCCTGTGTTATCTCTGGGCAGGATATGATGCCAAAAGCAGGGACATGCCCTCATAGGACCAGAGATGTAACTGGTACCAAAATGCCTCTTTGGGTATCAGTAACTTAAGCTGTGTGCAACTGTCTCTGTGCTTGATGGCAGTGCTGGAGTGTGTCCCTTCCCTGGAGCCATGCAGGTGGCTTCATGTCCTTGCAGCCTGTGCAAGTGAGGACATGCCATGGGCATCTGTGCACAGTGGTGTCTGCAGCCCAGGACATGTCTCTCTGTGATCCCCGTGCTGGTGTTTCCACCTGCTGGAGCAGCTGCAGCTGGGATTGATGTCTGGCTGGGAGAAGGGGCTCACGTGGGGATGTCTGCAGCCGGAGCCTCCGGCCTGGTGTGGCATGGCGTGCTCCAGGGGCTTTGCCATGCTGCAGCCATGTGGTCTGCCAGATGGGACTCGCCTTCCCTCGGAAATGTGTCACTCCTGCTCCAGATGCTGGGTTGTTGCCAGCCCAGTGGTGCCAGAGTGGCAGTGACACGGCCGAGGCATATACAGCATGGAGTGGAGCTGCTCACAGCTAAGCTAAGCCAGGTTCTACCCAGCTCTGGAGTAAGAAAAGGTGTTTGGAAATGCTTCAGCGTGGAGGTTTTGGGGTTACCAAGGAGAGGAGTGGATGTGTGCGCACGCTTAGCGCCTTTGCAGTGCTGCGCTCAGGGTTAAGCAGCAGGTTTTACCTGCTGGGAGCGGGCTCTGCATTGATCTGCAGGGGCACAGCAGCTCCCCTGGTCCCGCTGCTGGAGGGGTTGGCGTGTGCGGGTGATGCCGCTGGGATCTGTCGGGCGATGGATGCGGGCCAGGAGCTGCGCGGAGCGCCGCGTCGGTGAGGCACATATGCCGAGATGCAAACATGTACGCCAAAGAGATCCTGGCTGTCTAAATAATGTGAAATATTGACTAGCTCTCGCAGATGGTGCTCCACGTGCAGCTTCGGGGACTGAACTTCTCCATCTCCCCTTGGGTTTTGGTGTGATGTTGTTTTGAGCCAGTTGGATGCTGGACTCTTGACAGACTTGTTGCCGGGTTGCTTTCAATGGGATTGTTGAATTTGGGGGAAGTTGGTTGCTAATGTGGACTGAGGGGAACAGAGGAGGGTTGCAGGGGGCTTGACCAGCTCCTTCAGATTCTCATGATGGCTTTAACTCAGGTTTTAAGTTATGGCATGGACTGGGATGCTGGTTCTGGTGGAGGGTTGGGTTTGTAGTGTTGCGCGGGTGTCGTTTGGTGGCAGTGTTGGAGAGGAATTGCTGCCTGTAGCCAACAGTGTGTGTTATTATCACTATTATGGTGGTTGTATTCACTGAGGAAATGCTGATGAGGGCGATTTGCATGAGGGTGTTGCTGGGGACCCAATGTCCAGGACATCCAGACCACTGGCAGCAGGGTTGTGAGAATATGCTGCTTTCATATCAGTTTGTGGATGGTTGTCACATTTTCTCCTCTGTTTTGCTTTCCTCTGGGATAAGATGCTGGGTTTGGATATGTGAAATTGTGCTTTTTGTGAACTGCTCTGGAGGATGCTCTTGTGTTTTCCCCAAAGCCTGTACCCAGTACTGGGCACTTGCAGCAAGAATGAGCTATGTTGGTAAAACTGTGCTGGCAAGAAGGTCTTATCATAGCTCTGGAAGCACGCTGGGGAGTGCCCTCACCCACAGGTTGCTGTACTTGTGATAAAACATCTTATCAGTCAGGTGGTTTGGTCACCTTCCTGAGCTGAGCCCTCAGGTGTCAGGCTCTGCTCAGGAAGCAGCATGCTTCATTTGCTGCAGAGTTGGAGTCCCTTAGAGGTGCCCGAGTTGAGCTGGGGGACTCACAGTGGGGGGCCAGTTCCTGAAGTGTGATCCCCGAGCAGGGGTCCCTGCCCTGGGCTGTGTGTGCTGTGTGTCACCACGTGCGTCCCCACCGCCGCCGCTGCTCCTGGCGTGTGAGGGACCGACAGCCACAACAGTCTGTGCTCCTGCGGGGCTTGTTCCAAGGCAGCGTGCTGCTCGGGATAAAACATGTTTCCCTCTTCTGTTTCCCATTTTCTGCAGGCTTTTCCCATCTGCCTAACGGTCTCTACCCATCGTACATTCCCCTGAGCCACCTCGAACCTCCCAGTGCTGGCAGTCCGCTCCTGGCCCAGCTGGGACAGCACAGCCTCTTTGAGTCACAGAAAGGTGAGTCTGGGATGCTGTGTGCTCTTCCCTTTGGTCACCCCAGGGTTCTTACCCTGTCCTTTGGGCTTCTTTGGCTGCTGGAGCTACTGGATGCTGGAGTGTTGGGGGTGAAGAGTAGGAGCCGCCTTGGGTGATCAACCAGGGATGTTTCCTAGGCTGAGCAGTACCAAGGTTTTGGATGTGGCTGATCTGTAGGAAAGCTGGCCAGGTCCCTCCTTGAAGCCCCAGTGTGCATCAGAGACAGGGCTGTCTTGCATCCCACACAGAGGAACCTGCTTGGTCTCCTTTGCCCTGGGCATTTTTGTTTAAGACATCCTTGAAATCCATTCTTTCCTGGTTTGCTACCTCTTGCCTGTCTCTGTGTAGGACTGAAGGAGTTGGAAGCCTGTGATAATTTTGGTTGCTTTTAACTCTGCAGATGGATTCTACCTGTCCAGCCATGCAGGCCAGTCCGCTTTGCACCCGCAGCCTCCCCTCTCAAGGACCGTGGGCAGCCACACGCCGAGCACTTTGCTCCGGGAAAAGGACCTTGGGCAGCTGCACAAGAGCTCGAAAGAAGGCCTGAAGGACCCCGGTGGGAAGGAGCGGGCATGCCGGAGTGATCTGTCCCTGCCCTTTGCCAAGAAGGAGAGCAAGCCGAAGGAGGAGCCCCGACCCCGCAGTGTGGTTGACCTCACACAGGACACCAAGCCCGACAGCGACCGGAAAGTGAGTGTGGTGGAGAAGGCGGTGAAGGTCGGCGAGCGTCTCTCGCCGTTCCTGGCTGAGCACATGCCAAATCGGGGCGCAGGCAGTGGGGAACCCAAGTCCAAGAACCCGCTGCAGAGCTCTTCCCTCAGCAACTGCAACGGCGGCGGGGACCCCATGCTGAAGGTCCTGGGTGCCGAGCAGGACCGCTGTGCCAAGGACCCCGCTCGGCACGATGAGAACATGAGGCCTTCTGCACACGCCCACGCGGAGCGGCTGAAGCGGGGGGAGCCCCTCCTGCCCTCCGTGGGCGCTTTGCACATCTCCTGTAGCTGTCCATCCCCACACCCCTCGCAGACAGGGAAGATGACGCCGGCCACAACATTCCCTCCGCAGCCCGTCCATTCCAGCATGTACACCATCTTCCCACCGGCCAAGGAGCTGGGGAGGGAGCACAAAGTAATCGCCCCCACCTTCGTGCCTTCGGTCGAAGCCTACGACGAGAGGAGCGGGCCCATCCAAATCGCCTCCCAGGCCCGTGACAACAAGGGGAAGGACAAGGACCTTGGCAAGGTGGGGGTGCTGCAGTCACCCACGGAGCGGTGCCTTGCAGATGCCTCCCGCACACTCTTGTCCCAGGACTTTTCTTGTCACAGTGATGCCAAAAGGATGGAGGTTCTGAGAGAGAAGGGCTCGGTGATCAGGACAAACTCCATGGCACTGAAGAGACAGGTCACTTCAGAGCCGTTCCTTAACCGGCCGGGGCTGGGCTCTCCGGAGAGCAGGGAGTTCCTGGCCTCCAAGGATTTGCTGAAGCCAAACCCAGAGGCAGAGCATCGCCCCTGCGAGCGGGACCGCTTCCAGCGATCCAGCTCCAAAGAAGCAGCAAAGGTCTATGGCACTTTGGACTCTTCCCGGCAGCACCTGGACCACGGTCAGCTGAAACCGCCTGAGCAGAAGTGGAAGCCCTTTGAGATGGGCAACTTTGCCACCACGCAGATGGCGGTGCTGGCTGCGCAGCACAACCATGTCAGCCGGGTGGAGGAGGAAGCCAAGAAGGTCTACCTTGACCCCAGCGGTTTGCCGCGGTCCTCGGTGGTGGGCTCGCGGGGCGCCGCAGACGTCCTGCACCCTGCCTCGCACGGCGAAGGCTCGGCCATGCAGAGCCTCATCAAGTACAGTGGCAGCTTTGCCAAGGAGACGGCGTCCCGGCAGAGCTGCGGCAAGAAGAGCCCCTTTGGGGGTTTGGGCAACGTCAAGTTGGACTCTGCACAGCTGGGAGCCTCCAAGGTGCAGCAGCTGCTGCTGCAGCAGCCCGCGAAGCAGCTGAAGAGGGACCCTGAGAGACCTGAGAGTGCCAAATCCTTCGGCCGTGAGAGCATTGGCTCTCAGGGCGAGGTGGAGGTGAGGCACTTGCCTGTTGGCATTGCTGTGGCTGTGGCCCGGCAGAAGGACAACAGCAGCAGCAGCAGCAGCAGCAGCAAATTGGGGCCTAGCTTGGCAGACCGGGATCGCTCGCTGTCTCTCAACAGCATCAAAGGTAGGTTCCCTAGGGTTTGTCTCAGGGCTTCCCTGGAGGATCTCTTCCCTGGGAAGAGCAGCCACCCAGTGCAGGCTGTGTGCCATGAACTGAGTTTGGCATCTTCAGCTGCGTTTGCCTCCCTTGCCAGACAAGAACATGTTGTAAATCACAGTGGGAAGCAAGACCCCCTGTGGCAATCCCCTGTCCCCACTTCCATCCCCTCTGGCCACCTCTGAGGACAATCCTGCTCCATAAATTTGATCCATTAGCATAGGGAGTGACAGAGAAGCCCCTCAAACCATCTTTGTGCTGGTGTTGTAATCTCGTGATTTTGCTTTAAGCTGTGGTGCTGGCAGGAGGGGGCTAGCACCAGAGAGATTTTGGTTCTCTGCTTGGCTTGTGTAGCAAGATAACACCCAGGGGCTGCCCGGCTGTGGGCTCTGCTGTGCCAAGGAATGATGCCAAGGCGAGCGACTGGCGAGCAATGGTCGGCTTTCCGTTTTTAGCCCTTGCCTTCCCCATTTTTCTGCCTTTGTCCCCCTCTCCCAAACTTCAGTGGCAAGAAGCAGTTTCCCTCAGGCAGCAGCCCCTCTCCCCATTCCCATCGCCTCCCAGTGCCCTCCCCACAGCCAGGCGGGAGCCGGCCGAGGACCTCGTGGGCAGCACAGGGAGCTGTTTGTTCAGCCGTTCAATCGTCCCAGACGCTCCCAGCTTGCGTTAAATGTAATTTACTGAGCCGAACTAAAAGGCTGCAAACAAGGGTTGAATTCTGGCAGGCCTCTGGGCTCGTTGCTAAGTGATGCAGTTGGCTTTCAGACAGAAAACAAGACTGCTTTTCTCCTCCTCTCGCGCCCCAAATGCTGCCCCCCCTTTGTGTGCCAGGAGATATTCGTCTAATAACATTAGCTTGCTTGCGCTGAGTGGACGGTGCTTGAATGTTTAGACCTTTTAAGAAGGAGAAAGCAGGCTTTAGTTGGCTAATCTGTAGTATTTGGCGAGTAAAATGCAAGTATTTAGTACCGGGCATTGGTTGTCAAGGGAACGGACCTAAGCCTTTCCTCCATGCATAACTGATTGAATTTTTCTATGCAGTCCGTGCGTCATGTTCATATATATAGACAGAATGATCATTCACTGTCTGGACAATCATCGTTCTGTCCAGAAAAGGGACTGTCCTGTTGGTGGGATGGAGGCTGGGCGGGAATTAGAGGTCCTTCAGTGTTTGTGTTTGGATGGGGGGCGGAAAAAAGATGATAAACTGGTCTAGAAATAATGGAGCATAAGGAGTGTAGATAGGAGAGGGAGGAGCCATGATAAAATAACAAAATAATGCGTTTCTAATGAAACGCTGGGGGTGGGGGTGTGCTCACCTTATGCCAAGGAGGGAAGGGAGTCTGTGAGCTCTCCAAGGAATTGCTCCATATTGCTGACACCAAAGAGACAGCTGGGCATTGACTCGGGGAAAGAAATAGGAAAAGGGGCTCCAAAGGGGAAAAACCTGGGCTAGGGTGTGGAAAGGGAATGCTGGCGTAGAGACAGTGGAAGATGTTGGGGCTCCAAAGGGATTTGTGAGCTCTTGTGCTGTGGAGGTTGGGGAGTAAAAGTGAGCAACAGAGGCTGTGTGGGGCATCATTCAGTGAGTCAGGGAGGGGCTGGTTGAAGTTGGTTGGGCTGCACGTGGTGTCCTGGCAGGCTGTGAGTGAGATGTGGTGACCCTGGAAAGTCCTTGGGGAGGGAGTGCTGTGTGCCAGGTTTTAAAGCATCTTTGTTTTCTGCCTGGAGCCTGTGGAAGGAGCCTTGGGGAAAGGAACTGGGAGAGATGTTGTCTTGTTCCTGGATTCCTTCTGACAGTAAAAGCTGAGGGAATTGGAGACTTGACAGCAAAAAACCCATGGGCTGTCCAGGTTTGTGGAAATACACACTAGAGCTCTCCTTGGAAAGACTGCCTGTCAGCAGAATGGACTTGATGTTCCGAGATGTTTTCCCATGTGCCAAACCATATCCAGACAGGAGAGCGAGGACCCTGGGAAGGGCTACTGGGGTGCAGTCCTGCAAAGCTGAGTGCTCTGTGCAAGCAGGGCTGGGATTTAGGAGTGCATTGTATCACCAAAGCATAGTGCAGAGAGGGACAACAGGGAATTGTGTGAAAAAATGAGTATGCAAGAAAGAAGCTAGTGAAAAAACTAGGGAAAAACAAGCTTAAAATCAGGCAGCTGGAGTGAAGACCGTGGATAAAGGGAAAGGTGGCCTCAATACCTGGTCCTGGCAGAGCCAAGCGAGGCACTGCTGCTCGCTCCTGTGAAGGTGCCTCCTAACCTCTCGCAGATGCAGCTGCTGCCATGCCAGGCTGTATTTGCGAGAGCTGTGCTGATTGTGGACAAGTGGTTTCTCCAGCCAAACATCCAGCCCCTCTATTTGGATTCCTGCCCTCATCTGCCATATGTGTCCCTGCCTCATCAGACCTTTTCTTGTTGCATGTCTCGGGGGGGATGCAGATTCCTGCTAATGGCTGAACTGTGGAGTGGAGTGCGCTGGTTTTGTGAGGGTCTGTATTGTCGGTTCTGCCTGTTGCAGAAGGATAGGGATTCAGAGCATACTCAGTGCTCCCAGACTGATTTACAAGATCAGAAGCTGCTTCAGAAGTGCAGAGATAAAATCCTTCCCCTCTCTGAGATGTGCTAAGCAGGACTATGTGGTTTGATGCAGGATTTAGCTGCATCTCGGCTTTTGCTGGGATAGGAAGTCTGCCACTGTCCTTCAGCACAGTGGTCCCTTTGGTCCTGTTGCTCCCAGGCTGGTGGCTGTGCTGTCCTGAGAGACCAACCTGGCATGGCAACTAGTCCCTTGATGTCTTGGAGGCATGAACCTCAGAACATATGCACTTGGGTGCTACCAGGAGAATATTGCTGTAGTGAGAATATCTTGATCACACAGACAGCCTTGCCTGGTCTTTCAGGATTTGAATATGGAACATCCTTGAGGACACTGGTGTTTGTGTATACTGGCTATCAGGTACTCCATGCCCAGAGGAGAGGGGACAGCTTTCTCTAGACCATTTCTCCTGTCTGATGGTGCTGGGTTGTCTCTTAGGGCACGGACGCTCCGAAGATGACTGTGGGGACGAGAGGAGCCGCCACCGGGACAGCCACCTCCTGGCAGGGCGCTTGGAGCGGGATCAGGAGAAGCTGCTCAGGTGAGGCTTGGAGGGAGGTGAGATCTTTTGCCACAGTGTCAAAGTTGAGCTCAGGGACAACCAGTCCTGAGAGGAGACAGGATTGTATCCATTCTGTTGTAGGTGCTGGCACCAAACTTGCTGGTGTGGAGAGGGATGCTGAGTGGGGTACAGGGGCTATAGGCAAATCCTAAGTCCTCAGCAGAGCAATAGCTGCAAATCCATGCCTGCACCAAAGGGCTGGAGAGATGGAATGTTTTATTCTAGACATGGTACCTCCATCACAGCTCTCCTTCAGTGACTGAGTCTGGTTTGCAAACACTGGTTCTGCAGGCTGGTCCATACTCCTGGGCTCCTCTATTACTTGGACCCTCTCTCACTCTCTCTCTTGCCTCCTCCATCCCCAGAGAAAGCAAGGAGCTGGCAGATTTTGCCCGAATACACCCCTCCAGCTGCGCCACGAACGGTTTGAACTCCAACCTCATGGTGACAGGAGGCCCAGCCCTGGCGGGCTCCGGGCGCTGGTCTGCAGACCCGGCTTCGCACTTGGCAGCCCACCCCTGGCTCCCCAGGACAGGGAGCCCCTCCATGTGGCTGGCTGGCCATCCCTATGGTGAGTGCCCTGGGAGGGAGCAGTGTCCAGAGGGTGTTCACGCCAATGAAATCCAGGGAAAAGTGTTGCTACAACCCAGTGAGGCTGTTTGATGAGCTCAGGGAAAAGGGAAGGAGACGTTTTGGAGCAGTAGATGACTTCTTGTGTGGGTGGGAGCTGTCTGCATCCCCTGAGTTGTGACCTCGATGTTTTTTCTTCCAGGACTTGGTCACCCCTCCCTGCACCAGGGCATGACTCCAGGCTTCCCCCCTGCCATGGGGGGAGCTCTCCCTTCCGCCTACCAGTTTGCCAGAGACCCACAGTCAGGGCAGCTTGTTGTGATCCCCAGTGAGCACTTGCCACATTTTGGTAAGGATGTGAGCTTTGAGCTTATTCCTGAGGACCATTCTTTGACAGCTGTGGGGAAAACAGACTTTGGAAAGGGCCAGAGAGGAGCATACCTACCTGTGGGGACCAGCAGCCACAGCTGTAGGGTGGGTGTGAGCAGGCCTCTCATTAGGTGTGTTTTGGAGATGGAAACATGTAATCTTCAGCAGTGGCTCTTCATCCCCTGCAGGACCCTGCAGAGTTTGAGTCCTTGGTTAGGAGAATGTATTCACAGGCTCAGGCATGGACAGTCAAACCAAGGGCTGGAGAGCAAAGCAAGTCCAGTGGCCCTAGGGCACAGGGGTGGTGGGGTGGGGCTACAGATGGGAACACAGCATGCTTTCTCCTCTGAATTTGGTTGTATTTCTGCACAGCCCAGTGTTTGGCATCCCCTACAGTCTGAGACTGTAGAGACCATTGCCCTGAGTGACCATGAATCCTTTTTCCATCCTTATCCTGCTGATTCCCTGACTGCTTCCCTGCTCATTCCACAGCAGAGCTGATGGACCGGGCACCACCTCTGTGGCCTGCTATGTACCCCCCGACCAGGAGCTCCCTCCAGCACGCTCACCAGCTCCAGCTCCTCTCCCATCAGCAGCTGCTGCGGCAGCATGAGCTGTACATCCTGCAGCAGCAAGCAGCCCACGCCATGGAGCTGCAGAGGAGTGCCCAGCTCGTGGTATGTTCTCAAGAACTTCTTGCTTGGCCATGAAATGAGCCCGAAGTTGGAGTGTCTGGGGAGAAAATGCAGCTGTGCCTGTGTGGCAAGTGTGTCTCAAGGGTTTGGATGCACTGAGTGATCCTGCCCTGGTCTCTAGGATAAGAAGCATTTGGTGTATTCTGCAGTTAGAGTGGGTTTTGGAGGAGTTTGGTGTAGAGCCATTCAGCAGTGTTGTCAGGAGAGCTCCCCAGCAGCAGCAGTGCGACCTAGATTCCCTCCCATGGGATGTCTCTGTATAGTTGAGTGGTTTCCTCCCTGGTCACTTCCAAACCAACCTCCTGAGCAGCTCAGAGAAGCAGCTGCAGGACTTGCAGCAGTCACGCTGGCTCCTGGAGAGAGCTCCCCTTCATGAAAAGGTTTTTGGAAGTCATGAGCTTTCATTTGGGTGTTTTACACCCATTCATTTTTGTAGTGGTCCTTTGGTTTTCAGCCTTCATTTTACATGTGGGCTTGCTAGGCTGGAGGCTTGGAAATAGAAATGGTTTGCTTTGGATGCAAATGTAAGCTGAGGCATCCTTCTCATGATTCCTGGGGCTGGGAATCTGTAACAAAGCTATTGTAAACCAGTGTCACCCTCTGTCAGATTGGTCTTCAAATGGTCTTGCACTGGGGGACATGGGTTTTATTCCACTGTATATTTGATAAGACCTTGTTTTGGTCTTGCTTGGTGGTAGGTCAGTGCCACTTTCCAGATGTTGTGCTGAGATTTGCTCTGTTCTTGTCACAGGAGAGGTTGAAGGCAAACGAGCAGCGTGTGGATATGGAAGAGAAGGTGACAAAACGGAGCCTGGACAGTGCCAAATCAGGCCTTTCCTCCTCTGCCCCGGGACTGGTGCACCGAAAACCACCTGTGCTGTCTCCCAGCGCCTCTACATCCTACAGCAAGGCTGTGAGTCCACCTCCCCTCTCTCCCAGGGCCTCACCCGTGTCTGTGCTCAAAGCTGAGGTGATCCAAAAGATGGAGGAGCCACCTTCGCAGCCAGCCTACTCCTACCCCGCCACCCCCAGAGGAAGAGGCGCCCGAGACCGTGGAGAAGAAAGACCTGGAGCTGGAAAAAGAGGCTGCTGGTCCATATCAGGCCTTGTTCCCAGGTAAGAGAGCCCTGCTTTGGCAGAGTCCCATTGTGTTTGTGCCTGCCTCCCTTTTTCTCCTCGGCTCTTTCCTGCTTCTGTCCCTTCCCCTAGGGAAAGCCACATAGCTCCTCTAAAAGGCAGGGGAGAGGGAAGGATGGAGTGGGATTGATGCCTGGGTGCTTGGGGCTGCAGGCTCTCTTCTTCCCTTGGGCCAAGCCTGGGTTGGTTCTTCCAGGGCTGGAGTCCCAGTGGGAGAGGATGCAGGAGGCAGATTTCTCTCCAGTTGCATGAAAGTGTTGGAAAGGTGCAGAAGGGACCTCTGGGGTGCTGCCTGTGGCAGCTTGGTCAGGAGAGAGGTGCCCAGAGCAGCTATTGCTTGAGAACAGGAAGAGACCAGAGATGATGGAAGCAAAGGGAACCAGCTCTATGCCTTAATGAGAGAGAAGGTGCTTTGGAGACCCAGCCATTACACAGTCTGTCCCTTCTGATATCTTGCAGAGATCCCCCCTGGATACCCATTCCAGTCCCTTCCTCCCTCTTTTGGAAGACACTATCCCTACCTCCTCCAGCCCCCCGCAGCATCTGATGCGGATGGCCTGGCTCCTGACGTCCCACTGCCTGCTGAAGGCTCTGAGCACATGGATCTTTCCTCAGAGGTCAAGCCCATCCACCTGTCTCCGTCCAAAATCCTAGAGCCCATCCAAACAGCAACAGAAGAGGAATCCTTGGAAGAGAGGGTGAAATCAGAGGTGCAGATGGAGGAAAGCCAAGAAAGCATCTGTGAGCAGGACATGGGGACTCTAAACATCACCACCTCTGCAGCTGTCCCAGTGCAGAATGTGGACAATTGCAATCTCCTCTTGCACCAAGGCGAAGCCCTGGGTGCTATGGAGCAGGACCAGGAAGACCTGCAGAGCTGTCCACCTCCTTACCAGGTTGTGGCCTGTCCTGCAGAAGCAGAGGCTGAGGCAGAGAGCGGGAGTGGAGCAGAAACCTGCTCCATGCACATGAACTATGATGGTTTGCTCGTGCATGCAGAGAGTGAGCCACCAGAGATGGACTTGACACCCCAGCGGGAGGAGGCCTCTGTAGCCATGGACCTGCAGAGTGCTGATGTGCCCCGGGCGAGGGAGTTTCCCAGCCTGCCTCCTGAGGAGGGGGAGCAGGGGCCAGAGATCCCTTCCTACACAGAAGAGGCAATCACTTGCCAAATCCCAGATCTGGACATCAAGCCGGGTGACCCACTGGCTGGGATGAATGCTTTGGTGGCTGCTACAGAAATGCCTCAGGCTTGTTCCTTGTTGACTACCACCACTGTCACTCCACCCCAGATGAAGGTGGAGGTGTTAACTGACCAGACCTTGGAACACTCCTTCCTGCAAGGGATCACTTTGCTGAGTGAAATTGCAGAGATGGAGCTGGAGAAACGGAAGCAAGAAATGCAAAGTAAGTTGTGAGTGGGGAATCTGGTCAACTTTGGACGATAGTGGGTCTCCCAGCTTATGAGCCATTTGCTCTCCATGTGGGCAGAGGAGTGGAGTCACAGGTGGGATCTCTTCCAGCCTCAGCCAGGCAGCAATGAGAGCATTGCTCTGAGTTGCAGGAGCGGCTGGTACCTCGGATGGGGTTGGACCAGGGTTTTTGTTGCAGCAGGCTGAGCTACGTGTGGCTTTTGTACTGCTCTCCCTTCCAAAGGCCCTCGCCATGTCTAGACAGTTTGTGGTATGCGTAGCGGAAACGGAGCCCCAGTTGCTGAGAGCTGCCAGGGTAACACCCTTCTGGCAGGCACTGAGTCCACAGTCTGTTGGGGTTTGGCACCAGAGGCCCCAGTAGCTCCAGATGATGCTTTCCAAGAGCTTGGCAGGTCCTGAAAAGAATCTCACCTTCCAGTAACTTCCTGAGGTGAGAAGTGATGGGAACTGCCAGTTACACCCTGGCTGAGTACAACAGGAGATCTCAAGTGGGGGCCAAGGGTGGCTGGGGGGCTCCTTGAGCTGCCATAGTTGAGAAAGAACCATCAGCCCCTCCTTGTGCCTGTTGGAGAAGCAGTCTGGGAATGTGATCTTTTGTAGCTTTTACTCTGTCCTTCCCAGCAGGTCCAGAGAGTTTCCCTGTCCGGCCAACACTGGAGAGTTTGCTGGCTGCCAGCACCCACATGCTCATGGAAGTACTTTCCACCCCCTTTATGGAAAGTCTGAAAACCATCCGGCTGCCTCGAGAGCTGAATCCCAATAAAAAGTACAGCTGGATGCAGAAGAAAGATGAACCAGTAAGTAGCTCTTAGTGTGGCTAAGCCTGGAAAGCCCCAGTGCATCCACTCACACGACTCACTCTCCCAGCCCCAGTTTGGGGGCTCATGCTGGCTTGTGCTGCCCCTCTGCATCCAGCAGAATGAGCTGGTTGTTCTCTCATGTCACATTCCTGGCTGCACAGGAGTCAGTGGGCTGGAATTTAGGTTCTTCCCTTGTTTGTGAATCAAGGTTCAGCAGGACCTTCAGCAGCCCTGGACGTGGTGTTTTAATGTGAAACCAGAGGAACCTGTGTGTTACTGTTTTGGCCAGAGGTTAAATAAAAATAGTGGCAGGAGAGCTTTTCCTTGTTTATTTTTAATTTGTTAGCCCTTCCCTGTGGAAGAGGCTGACAAATTATTTTGTACAGAGCAAGTAAGTATTCCAAGATAGGGTATATTATGATCTATCTTTTTAAACAAGGTAAAAGAGCATTTTATCCTGCAGGTTCTCTTCCAGGATTGAGGTCCCTCAGAGCTGATGCCATCCTGTGCATAAGCCACAGAACACCTTTGCTTTGCTGGTTTTCTCGGGTACCACTCTGGGGCTGTCCTGGTGGGGAAGGGGTCTCTGCTTCCCTCTCAGCATGAAGGGCTTTCTGCCAGGCTGCACACCTTGGCTATTGCCAGGGCACCCAATGTGCACCCCCTGGACATGTCCTGACCCTGTCTTGCCTCCCCACTGCAGATGTACTCCATCAAATCAGCCATTGAGAACATGGACGCGATGGAGCTGGACTACAGGATGCGGCTGGCGGAGCTGCAGCGGCGCTACAAGGAGAAGCAGCGGGAGCTGGTGAAGCTGCAGCGCCGCAGGGACTCCGAGTAAGTCACAGGCTGCTCACCCAAGTCTTGGTCTTTTCCAGCTGGGCACTTTCACAGCCTCTCGGCCCGGGAGAGGAAACTGCCCTCCAATCCCTCCCTGCCTTCTCTCCTGTCCTCTCCTCCTGGTACATCCCGCCAGAGCTTTGCACAGCACACTCCTAGGCTATGTGACACGACAAGCTGGTAACTGGTGACTGCAGCTGGGAGACTGTGTTAGAGACAACCTTGGCTTCAGCAGCTCAGTTTAGCAGTTTGGTGGCAGGCAAAGGTTCTGGGTTGGCTCCCGTTCTTGCTTGCTTTCCTTTAATTATTTTCCCTTTTTTTTCTTTTCGGATTTATTTTCTTTATTTTTTTCCCTGTTTGTTTTGCTTTTTGGTTGCAAAATTTGCTCTTTTTTTTGTTTTTATTTTTTTTTTTTTTGTTTGTTTGTTTTATTTTGGTTTGGTTGGTTTTTTTTTTGTTGCCTTGGTTAACAGTGAAGCGTGTGGTTTTTTTAAAGGGAAAAGCATGACGAGAAAAGTAGAAGCTTGGCGAGAAGAGGCCCTGGAAGGCCCAGGAAGAGGAAACTTGGATCAAGCGCTCTGTCACCCATTAAGGAGAGAGGGAAGAGTGACAGCAAGAGTGGAAAGTAAGGCTGGAATTTGGGGAAGATGGGAACTCGGCAGGGTTGCTGCGCCAGGGTCTGACTTGGGGAGAGCATCTCAGATGCAGCGGGGGCTCCTTGTGTTGGCAGACTGGCCAACAGTGGTGGGAGCACGTGCCCTTAACGTGAGTGTGTCCTTATGGTGGGGATGCAGTGCCAGTGTCCTCCCTCCCCGCAGGCAGGGCGCGTGTCTGGTGTTGGGTGCAGGTAGGACAGGTGAAGTTGAGCAGTTATGAGGTGATACGGCTGGCAGGGAGCTGTAGGTGAGGTTTTGGAGTTGGGGAGTGTGTCCTCGTGTGTTTTCAGGAGAGCAGATGGTGCAGTCAGGTGCTGTAGAGCAAGTTGCAGGGATGTTGGTGTCAAAACTGGGAAGGACAAAGCTATTCCAGATTATCTACTTTGTAGGACATTTTCTGTCTTCCTCTCTGTTCTCTGAATCAGTGGGAGTTGGTTTTGCCTGACATCTCTCTTCCAAGCATCTGGATTATTCTCTACTCTGCTTTTTTCTCTTTTGCAAGTATAGCTGCTCTTGTTTGGATCTCACCACTGTTGGCCGTCTACCCTGCCATAGATGACCTCTCCAGTGGGAAGGCATTTCCAAGCTGCCTCTCTATGTGCTCCATATTTTTGCAAATGTCTTTTTCAAGACCGCAGATCAGATTCAGGTGCCCAGCTCCCACTGACCAATGCTTCTGAAAATCTGTCCTCTCGGTAGTTCCTTTTTTTGCCCTTCGTGTTTGGGTGGCAGGACAGGCTGGAGGCATCCAGAGGCAGCTGGAGATGTGCATGTGTGGGTGCGTGATAGTGTTGCGTGTGCATGTCCCTGGATCACAGGAATGTTGGAGCAGGCTGCTCTGGAAGATGGAGGTGCAACCTCAGCCAGTGTCCGGGGCCTGAGGTGTTGGTTTAGCTGTCTGTGCAGGTCAGCAGAGAGGACAGAGGGAGGGAAAATGCCTGGAAGCTGAGGCGGCTACCCTGTGTCAGTGGCTTTGTGGTGGTGGTCTGACCAGCAGGCTTAGTGTGAAGGAAGCAGCATATGAGAGCTTGAAGTGGAAGCTTGGTAGGAATCTTGAGGTGTTGACTGATGATCCGTCAGTTAGTTACTGGAGATGGCCGGGAAAGCTGTGCTTATAGTCTCACCTACTTTATTTTTTTTTTTATTTTCTTATTTATTTACCCTCTCCTTTCCCCCTAAATCCCAAAGCAAATCAAATGACCTAGATCACAAATGCCTTTCACAAGGGGCCTGACTTGGAGTGTGGAGTGAGCCAGTCCTTGCAGTGCCTTTGTCCCTCCCTGTCACCACATGTGGCACTTCCTTGCCACCTCCTGCTCATACTAAAGCAAGTGTCTGGGCAGTGAGGCACCTCCCTGGGCCTCAGGAGTCTCTCTCTGCACTTACAGAGTCCATGGAAGTAGAAGTGGTAAAAGATCTTAAGGGCCACCTCAGCTGTCAGTCCTTCCTGTTGCTGCTCTGTACCAAATCAGGCACTTTTTGGTGGCTGTTATCAAAACACCAAGCATTTCCTTTTAGAGACCACCTTGCCGGTCTCTGATTTCAGGCACCCTCATCTGTCCTGGTGGCCAAGAGTGTGCACAGAGGGCTTCTTGGCTCTCCAGTTTGGTGGAAAACCTTGTCCAAACTGCTGTCACTTCACAGTAGACTTGGCTGCTGCTGAGGATCCCCTCTGTCTTAGGAGGCATTTAACCTCACTTTTGAGCTTGGTGGGGATCACAGGGAGGAAAGCCCCCCCACCCTGACCTATCCTGTGCTTGGCTTGCAGACTGAGCAAGTCCTTGTTGCTCTCTGAAGACTCTGAGACTGGTGAGGGCATGAAGAAGAGGCACAAGGGGGCCCTCCCAGAGGAGGATGAGGATGTGGAGAGCAGCAGTGGCAAGATGAAAGGGAAGAACCCAAGCTGGGAAGAGCATGATGTGGCTCCCAGCTTCTCAAATGAGGTCAGTGCCCTTGTGGGGAACATGGAGCCACGGGCCAAAAGCCCATCTCTTCCCTGCTTTGCTGGTGTTGGCTTGACTCCTGATCTTTCAGTGTCTGCTTTCAGTTCACATGGGTTTAGATGCTCCTCAAGAGAGGATTGTGTGCAGTGGAGGGGCTAATGTTGGCTTACAGAGGTTGAACCTCTTTGGAAGGCAGCAGAGTCAAGTGCCTTGGAGCCAGTCAGAGCGTTCAGTGCTGCACTGGCTCTGAATCCAGAGCAGGGCTTGTCTTACCCCTTTGCCTATTGAGAGAGCACAATGGACCTCCTGAAGCAAGGGAGGAACGGGAGCACAACTTTGCTATTTCAAATGCAGGGTTTTCTTCTGCTCCTGTTGAGGCAATGAGATGCTTACTGGAGCTTTAAGCTGCTGATGAAATCCAAAATGCATGCAGGCAAAGTACTGAGTTGGAGCTGCTGTTATCTAGCTGTAGCACATGTAAAATATATTTGCTTTTTTCAAGAAGCAAGAAAATACTGAAAAGGATGTAACAGCTCTAGCTTTAGTGCAGTGGTGCTGATGCTCATGCTGAGAGGTATTTGGGTTTTTTTGGCATCCCAGCCTCTGGAGCTGGTTGATTATGTGGAAATCCGCATTTATTTGACTGGGTCTTGGGTAAAGAAGATTTTTAATCCCTGTGATTTAGAGAAAAGCTTGTAAAACCAACCCAAACATACCCTAAAAACCAGGTGGTGTAGAGAAAAAAAAAGCACTCCAAAGTATGTTGTTCTATGAACATATTTCTTTTGGAAGAACATTCAGGTTTTCTAAGTTAATCTTGCAGTTTTGTAGTGCTCAGTAAGAGTAAAACTGTACTGTTTGCTGACATCTTCCCCTTCCTCCCTAGAACCATGGTGGGTTATGGCAACTGGGGCTAAGACTATCACCTTGAGGCTTTAGTAACTACATGCATGAGACAATTTGGAGGGCTAGTAAAATCCCTCAGGTCTGCCATGATATCTGCCCTATGTTCACCTTGTCTCTTCCTTTCACCTCGGCAGTTAAAGCTCAAAAAGAAGAAGGTGCCATCGGATCAGGAGCAGCTGGCCAGCAAGCTTGACAAGGCTCTGTCTCTCACCAAACAAGACAAGCTCAAATCCCCCTTCAAGTTTGCTGACAGCTCTGGGGGAAAGCTCAAAACCAGTGGAGGTGGCAGCAGGTACCTCCAAGCCCATGAGGCTTTACCAAGCAAGGAGGAGAAGAGCCTGGCCAAGAACCTGGGCCTGTCACTGAAAACCTCCAAGGAAGGTAAAAACAAAATGACTGCCAAAATGAAGAAGATGGAGGTGGGGTTAAAAGTCAAAAATCAGCTCAAGGTTTCCCATTCACCAGCAATATCTGAAGTTAGCAGCTACTCCTATAGTAAGTAACCTCTTTTTTATCTCTTCTATCTGTAGGAGGGGTTGTGGTGGGAGTTTCTGGCCTATTGAAAGGGGTCTTGCAGATGGGTCCGGTTTTGCTCATGAATGAAAAGTGACCTTCTCCTCCCAGTGACTGCTGCTGCATCTGTGGGGCCAGCATGGGCTGTCTGCCCATCCTGCTGTCCAAGGGGAAGCCACAATCAGTGTGTCTCTTCCTGATCTGTGTTGTATTCATTATCAGTGGAGGAAACACTTAATGAAGTTGACCCATTTTCTTGCTTTTGGTGAGAGTAGGCACTCCTACCTGTCAGATGAGCAGGCGAAGCCTCTTCTCAAGGAGGTAGTTGGCTTTTGAAGTCCAGTGGGCTTGGCTTTAGGATTATGCCATGGAATCTGTTGGGAAGGAAAAGCCTGCCAGTGACACTGATGTTCCTGAGCATCCTCCTGCCCTTCAGTGTCATGGCTTGTCTCCTGGCTGGCTGTGCTGAGCCTTCCCGTCTGTCTCATCAGTCCCCACCCCACACCAGTGTGGTGATTGTTACTTCTGAACCCAGAGTGTGCCCGAGGTGAAGGTTCCAGCAACTGACCCTTGTTACAGAAGGAAAAATCTGAATTGCTGACAGTGTTGGGAAAACAGAACCAAACATTGGAGAGTCTTTAACAGTTCAGGCAGACATTGGGGCAGAGTTTATGGTCTGAGACTGTTGTGTTATGGTCTCAGCTCACTTGCACACACATCTTTCCCTTTGCTTGCAGCTATTTAAAGCCATGTTAAAACCTTTATGGGGTGTTTGTGTGCATAACAAATATATCTCTTGGTGCAACACGAGTTTAGAAATTTCACTAATGGGAAAGATGAACTAGCGACTTTCCAATGGAACAAATGTTTGGCATGAAATTAGCCATTTATATGGCAAAATAGGAGTCATTGTGTCCACTGGACTTGAACACAGCCTTTGGCTTATTGTGCTGTACACACTACCCAGCAGTTCTGTTCTTGGGTGTGCTTTACTCCCAAAGACATACACGTGTCTCCTGAAATGTGGGCTCTGGAGCTAATGGGCAGAGGAAGGATGGACTGTTGCTGGAGCTAAAGCCTTGGCTCATGGCAGAGGGAGATTTTACAGTGCCTTCACACTTGGCACTGTGGTTTCATGAACAACAACTCCCTCCCAGACCTAAGAGGGCTTCTATCTGACCACTGTCCAGTGAGTCTCCTGGTGTAGGAATGTTCCCCTTTGTCACTCAGGTCTCGGCTCAGGTTTGTTGCGACTCAGGAAACAGCTCAGCTTTGGTTTTTCAGATGTGTGCAGGTTCAAGGGAAAGGCTCCAGCCTGTCACTTGATCACTCAGGCATGGTGAATTTGAGGAGGCAGGTTGAGCATATGGCAGCACCTCTCATGACTGGTGGGCTGCTCATGTGGAGAAGGAGAAGTGGGACTGGCACCAAGTCCTTCTGCCACCTGACCTCAGGATTTTCTACTTGGAGTCCTGAAAACTTTGGGCATAGATCCAAAGAGTGAACCGAGCATCTTACTCCCACAAATTTTAAGAAAAGTCAGGTGTCCAAAATAATTTGCGTATTTGGGCTTCGAGCCTCCCATTCTTCATGTCTTCCTCTCCACAAGCAAGTGCAGTGGAGTTGGGGAGTGATGCCACAATGTCTGTAATGTTGTGGAGCTGAGGGCATTTCCACAAATGGGGAGGTGACAATTTACACCCACTTCTATTGCATCCAGGGGTACCATATGCTTTTTGTCCCTCTGATCAGATGCCAGAGGGGATGGCTGGATAACTTCTCACCGCCCACAAGGCTTAGCAGCTTTGTAAAGTCATGGTTCACAGACCAAGGAGTGGCTTGGTCCCTGCTCCTTTGTGTCGTACACTGTGGAGCAGCTGGGGCGATGTGTTTGGAGTCAGACATTTGGAGTTAGACATCCTACCTTCTTGGCAGCTGGGCTTGCTCCATCCACATGTGTTGAAAACCTTCTGTGAGAACTGGTTCATGTAGAAAAGGAGATTCAGGTCAAGAGTGTTGAATATCACCATAGCCAAGACAAATTCAGGTTGATGGTCCAGTTGTTGACAGTTCTGTGCCTTCAGTGGACATTTTCGTGGTGGAAATGTTTGCTTCATTTTTCTGCTGCCAAGCTAAAAAGCACTCCTTCGATCTTAAGGGAGGACAAGGAGGTGAAGAACGTCCATTTGTGATGGAAAGGAGGAAATGTGAATTTCTGTGTCGGTTGAGCGCAAGGCTTATGATGGAGCACCTGGGCAGGGGTGGACAGTGGTGGCACTAAAACACCCTCCCAAAATCCCCAAACCCCCATGCAGTGATGTAACGCTCTTCCCCACCCGCTTTGACCACAGATACAGACTCGGAGGAAGAGGAGGAGGGATCCCTGAGGGATGAGTGGCCGGCGCAGCCCCCATCCGCTGCCAAGCCGCGGCCGCCTGGCCTGTACAGCTCGACGNTTTGTATCTGTATCGTTGTGATATTTTTACTGGCTGGCTCTTTTAGAGCTTTTATATCGACTGGGTTTTAGTGTCCACCTCTCCCTGCTTTCCTGTTCCCTTCCTCCCTTCAGTTTTAATCTCACTTCCTTCCTTGTTGCCACCACCACCATTATATTATGATTATTACTATTATTATTTTAATTATTATTATTTTATTATTGGCATGAGCCTTGTTGAAGTTTGAAAGGAGCTTTTCGAATTACTTTCCTTTCTTTCCTTCTTTTCTCCCTTTTTCCCTTCCTTTATTATTTCCCCGCCTTTTTTCTTTTTCTCCTCTTGTTTCTTACCCCACCTTTTTTTTCCTTCCTTTTTTCCTTTTTCTTTTATTCCTCCCCTCCCTTTTTTTTTTTCTTTTTATTTTATTACCGGGGTACTGTTGTGTGGCCGTGTGACTTGATGTTTGTACTGCGATTTGGTTTACCAAGCTTTATTAAACATACCGAGTTCATTTTTAACTAAACCTGTGTACCTTGTCTCTCTTGCTGTGTCTCTTATCAGGCGATTAGGTTGCCGCTTCACTCCATCCTGCTCTGCATCCCCCTCCTGCTCCCACTCCCCATCAGTAGAACTGGAATTAACCTAGTCTGGGGTACTCTCTATTATTCAAATATCCCTGCTGCCTTTGTCCAGATAAAGCCTAGGTTTCCCCCTTTCCCCCCAACCCCTTTAAGTTAATTTATTTTTTTTTGTTCATCCATTTTTGGTTTTATCTTTCTCGATTTGTTTCCTGATAGACTCTCTCCAGGCAGGCACATAAAACATGGAGGCACTGACTCCTTGTTGCTGCTGCAGGAGGGTGCAGGGTGCAGCTAAAAAAAATTCTTTTTATTTTTTTAAAATGTAAGTGTCAAGTTTTTGTGTCTATTTTTGGGTGGTATTTTTTTTTTCACATGCCCAGACATTACCCACGGTGCTCAAGGATGTGGCAATTACTGCATTAAATTTGACTCTGCAGTTTCCCTCCCTCACCCCAATTTTTTTCTTGCAGCTTTTTTTTTTTTTTTTGTCAGCCTGTCATTAGTACTTCAGTGGGAAAAGAGATTACTTGAGACTTTTCCTCCAGAGACACAAGGGGTTTCTGTTTTAGAGCGCACTCATTAAATAATAATCATGGGGAAAGGTCATTTTAATGAGCCCTCAGCTCCCGAAAGAAAGTAGCTTGGCTGGGCTGAATGCAAAGCAAGAGCATCCCCAGTTGTTATCTAAGTTACATGGCAGAGCTGGATGTAGCCCAGCAAAAGCCTTTTAGTGTTTTACACTGCTCAGGGCTGTTAATTGAAAAACAGGGCTGGATAGTTTGGCTTTTGTTTTGTTTTGTTTTTTTGGTTTCTTTTCTTTTCTGAGTTTTTTTGATGTTAATTTCCTCTGTGCACCTGTTTGGTTTTTCTTCCCTCCAAACTCAACCTCCAAAGAAAGATAATTAAAGCTAAAAAAAAAAAAAAAAAAAT
>VXBB01001108.1:808852-834358 GCA_013399915.1 Illadopsis cleaveri | reverse complement strand
TGCCTCATTTCCATGAAGAGTCTGCGTTAACTTCCATTCTTCCCTTCCTTGTTCCTTCCTGCATCTTTTCTTTGTTTGTTTTGCTGCTGTTGGAAATTTTGAGGATATCAATCCCTTTTAGGTGCCAAGTTCTTGAAGGGGGTTTTGGGTTTGTTTTTTGGTTTTGCTCCAGGTAAGCAGAGAGGTAACTTGTCCCTTTGTCCATTTTTCAAGTAACCTGTCTGCTTTATTAGAAAAAATAAACTAAAAATCCCACTTTTATGGGATAAAATCTGGGGAGGGGAGAGGGTATGGGAGGAGGTTGGGGAATCTGGAACAAATGGGGAAATGCATTGTAAATCCCACTGGGGTGTCATTTAATGGTGGGGAAACCAAAACCCCCTGGGGTGGGAGGTGGGTACGGAGAGGGAGGCGGGAAGGGATTCTTGGTTACAATTTGGGGTTTTTTTTCCTGCGAATGAATTTTTTTTTGTTTGTTTGTTTTTGGGGTCTTTTTTGGTTTTTTGGGTTTTTTTTGTCAGAAGCATTTCTTGAAGGGATATTTGGGTAATAGGGTTTCTAATGGCTTTCCCTGAATACTAAACCGATTAATAACCTCAGCTTTTCTAGAAGTGCTCGCTTTCTCCTTGCAGCTGCTTGACCAACCCTTTCACCCCTGCCCCTATCCATGATGCTTTGAATGTCTGTGTCGGTCTCTTGCATTTGCTCTCACGCTGCACTAAAGAAGCAAAGTGGTTGGCTGGTTGTAGGGCAGACACTTCTCAGCGAGGGTCACTAGCCATGAACCTGAACCTTGACCATTGTTATGTAGGTAGGCAAAATAACTTTTCTTTATGTCATCTGTCAGCCTCAGACGTTTCGATGTTGCCTCCATGAATAATGACACGTAGCTCTTTGCATTCTCTTGGTTATTTTAACTTTGAAAATGACTGCTGTCCGCTTTCAACTTTCCTCTGTCCATGAAGAGTCTCACATGGAAGGTTTGCACTTGTGTGTGTGTGTTTGAGGACTCCAGAAATGCTTTGCTGTTTGCAGAACTTCTTTTGGAGAGCCCCTTAGCCCAGCCAGGACAAGGATTTGCAGATGAGTCCAAGATGCAAACCTTAAAGGTTTCTGGGCCATGGTGCAGAAACATCCCCGTGTCAGGGATATTGCCTGGCCCTGGCCCTGCAGTATCTGTGTCAAAGGTGGCATTAGCTGCAGGAAGACCTGTTTTCTGTCATCTGGTTTGACACAGATTGTGGGGGGGGACACTCTGCTTTCTTACAGACCAAACATCACGTTGCCATTCTGATAAGAGGCAAAGCTTGTGGTTTTTAATCCAGTGACCTTGGAGGGGAAACTGCTAATGTGGGCTAAAACCCATCAGGATAGGTAATTCCTTGAGCTTTCTGAAACCAAAGACCAATAAGTCCTCCTCCTCCATACTCTCTTTTTCTTAAGAATTTAATACCTTCTTCTCTGTTCTCTTTTTTCTGACTTAGAGGATGATTTTACCCCAAATAAAAAAAAAAAAAGCAGTGAAGGGTAACCAGTTCCCTAGACATTCCCATGTGATAGTTGTAATATTTTTTAATTTTTCACAAGCACTTCTGGAGTCAGCAGCACAGCACATGGAGGGGAAAAATCTTCCAATGATGAGAATGGCTTATTTGGAAAAAAAAAAAAAGGTACAGTCTTAAATTGGACATTCAAAAATGAGTAATCTCCAGAATCTGGACAGATCACAGAAATCAGATGTTAATGACCCAGTTGCTGTCTAAAGTCTGCCTGTACTTAGCCTGCTTTGTATGCTAAAGGCCTGCTTGGTGTTATGAGAAAATCATGCTGTTTATTTTTACAATGTGAAATGACTGTTTTAAGTGTGTGTTTTTACTCTCTCCCTTCCCCAGCCTTTCCTCTTTACACCCCCCCTCAACCTGTCTTGTTACATACATCAGTCTCTAAAAACCAAATTGCTTAACCAATTTCTGTTCATCATTAACAAATCTTCATTTACTGCTCTCCTACAGTAAAATACCATGGCAGCTTAGCTGTTAAAAGCAATGAGAAAACTTAGTATTCTTAACTGGATTTGGGTTTTAATTCAGTGCAGGTAAAAATTAAAATAATCTTTGGCTCCAATTTATCTGGCATCAGTAGCATTTAAATATGAATATATTGTTTGTTTTGGCTGTGGAGTTGTATGTACACATGTGGTTGCGTGTGTGGGTATATACACACATATACATGCTCTTAAAAATGTCAATTAGAAAAGATATTTTTAACTTTGAGCTGTTTTTTCCCTTACCCTCTCTCAGCGTTAACAGAATTACCATTGAAGGAAAATAAAAAGATTTTTTTTTAAATATCTTTTTCCCTGTTGCTAGCTAAAAGTCACCTTTTCAGGACAAAAAAAATTACTGAGGCTTCAATTGTGTAAAGGCATCTGTGCATAGTTAATTTTAAACCCACACACAGTTTGGGCATAGTAGGAGTGAAACTCCTGCTTCCCATTAAATACAGGCTCCAGTCTCTCCAAGGAGCCGTACAGATGGACAGAGCACCAGCAGCTTAACTTGCCACCATGGCCAGAAGTTTGGGGACTTACTTTAGAAGCATGTGGGCTTGGAGCAGAGCCCCAAATATCCTCTTTTTGCTTCATTTGTTACTTTTTGTCCCTTGGAAAATCAGAAAGAAGAGGAGCAAGGATTGTGTTGTGCATGTGGAGAGTGGGGTTAGCAAGATCTATCCTTGCCATGAGAGGTGGAGGAGGATAGATCTGTGCTGTGAATGTGTTAAAATGGGGTTATTTTCAGGCTGGAAATTGTATCTCCTGCAGATAAAAATATAAGTGTTGTGGTAAAAATGCTGACAAGGGACTGTCTTCAGTTGTCTTTCCGTAGTGTGACGCCGTGTATGAGCAGGAGGTTGGAATAACCACCAGGCACCTCATTGTATTGTGTATTTTCTGTAGCCTGAGGAACAGCCACTGCCATCCTGGCTTTTAAATCTGTTTTACCTGAGTGCCTCTGAAATACTGGAGCTGCTGGGTACCCTTTTGCCCTTAAACATGCAGCATGTAAGTGCTGAAGGATTGATGCTGCTGGGCAGTCGATGTGGCTGAGCCAATGGGGCTGGATTGGTCATGGAGGGATTTTCCTGCAAACTTTCCCCTTTTTCTCCCCCATTTTCCTCTCCAGCTGCTCTCTGAGCCACTCTCCTCAGCCAGCTCTCAGGTCTGACATGAGGGGCTGTACAGGTTGATTTTTTCATTTCCCCCCCCTGTTTTTGCTGAAAATCACTGAATTTCAGAGGTAGATGGGATGGATGGAGAAGGTCATGCTACCCCACAGGGTGTCACTGAACTCAGGCACGGTTTTGCTGCTTTTCAGGCAGGTGTTTTTCAGGTCTCAGAATAAAGTTCATCTGGATTTGTTTCCTTTTTGGCAAAATGTGATATAAAAACAGCAGTTGTGCCCTGTTTTCTGGTAGGGGAAGGAATCTGATCCCAATTTGCTGTGGATTTTTTTTTTTTTAATGTGTTTTTTTTATGCGAGGAGTGAACAGGGCTGTGGATTTCTTGCTGTTGACTGCAGGACTGTAGGTTTAGTAGCATTTTTGTATCACAAGGAACCAGTCTGAGCAACTGAAATGGGGAAGGAATTTTTATGCAGTTAAAAATTAGTATTCTGTGACTATCAGATGTATGCTACAGAGATAAACCATCCATGTTAAAAAAAACCAAAAAAACAAAAAACCAAGCTGCCAGTTACCTCAGTTGATAAAATACAAGGATGAAAACATTGTTTTCTGATATTCCTGTTCTTTCTAATATCATGGAAAAATAACACTTTTGTTATTGTATTTTTTTTCTGAGCAACCAAGTGCTGAGGATGTTTTTATCTATCCCAGAGGGCATATGTGAAAAGAAAAGGATTTTCATGTTCATTCCAGCTCATTTTGAAGGGATCTGGTTTCTCATTTGGCCGGATTTCAGACACAAGGATAGTGGCTGGCAGGAGCTGGGGAGTGGGCTCAGAACAGGGCTCCTGCTAGTGGTGGAAATTTTCCAGCAGCCTCAATGATCCTACTTAAGCCCTCAATTTCAAGACAAATGAAATATCTTTTCCAGACCCACTTTTTGCCGTCAAATATATGTATTTTTATAGATCTGTGTGCTCATGTGTGTGTATAAATGTGTGTGTGTGTGTGGTATATGTGCATTTGTGAAGTGGCTTGCTCACCAGCACTCACTGGATGAGATGCTGTTAAAATTAATTGTCTCTGAGCTGCTGACAGACTCTTGGGGAGCGCTGTAGGGAGGGAGAGGTGCCACTCTCGAAGCATCTACCCCCAAAATACCTGATGTGTACGTACCCTAGAGGAAACCCTCAGCCCACTGCTCTGCAGGTGTCAGCCGAGGCAGGCAGTGAGGCTGATTTCTTTGCCAGAATTAGATTGTGGCTGTGGGCAGCTCTTCCTGCCTGTGCTGAACCAGGCTTCCCTATCCTGAGCTGTAGAGAGGGAGATGAAAGGCATGGAGAGAGTTCTGAGGCAGAGGGTTCAAACACTGCTCCTTGTCTCCAGCACTACCTACACTTTCCTCCCTTATGCATTCCAAGTCCATTGCTTTCGAATTATTATTTCTCCTCCCTCTCTTTGCATTTTTGCTTCCTGCTCCTTCTCCTCCCTGTGTCCCCCTTGCCTCCCACCATGGCACAGGCTGCTCTCTGGTATTCCCCTTCCATGCTGATCTCTGGTTCTGATTACACTAATGGATTTCTTTATTTCTTTATGGAAGTGTTCGTGGGTGGGAGGGGAATCCCACAGCTCCCAGGTTGGGATTTTGAAAGGAATTAAGCTTTTAATTCCTCCTGAAAGCTGTAGGGGAGGGGTGCCTGGCATCCTTTTCAAACCTGCCAACACCCTGCTCTTCCCTCCCTTGCCCTGAGTGGGTCGTCTTTGCCTTACCCTGTATTGCTGTGTCCTTCCAGGGTGGTGGCAGGCAGGGTGACACCGGCTCTATGGCTGCAAGGACACGTGTGTGCCCATGGCCAGCCTCTTGTAGCTCAGTCCTGGGTGGCTCAGTGCCACTTAGGTGGGCACAGGGCAGCAGGAGAGTTGTGGTTCAGGTTGGGAATGTGACTGGTGCACAACTCCGTGGGGTTTGTAACGGGCTGCCTATTCTCTGCGTGCCAGATTCCAGCTCGGAGGAGGAGGAGGATGACGACGAGGAGGAAGAGGAGGAAGCAGAGGACTATGGCATGGATGGCACAGACAGGCTGTCGTCACCTGCCCTGGATGAGAGTGGCCTGGGCCTTCTGGCCAGGTTTGCTGCCAGCGCAATGCCCAGCCCCATCGTTCCCCCTCCACTTTCCGTCATCCAGCTGGAGGCCAAGCAGAAGGCCAAGAAGAAGGAGGAGAGGCAGAGCCTGATGGGTGAGTTCTGTGGTGGGGGATGGTGCTGTGGGGGCAAGGTAGAAGGTTTGGGAGGTCCCAGCTGTGCTGCAAGAGAGCAGGTTGTGTACCCAGACACTGAGCTGCCATTTCTTTGATTTGGCTGCTTGGTCCTGATGCTGAAGGTGCAGAAAGTGGCCTGAGAGGGAAACAAAAGCCAGTCATGGACATGGCAGGTTAGCAGCTGCAGCCATGGCTTCCCTAGGGACAGCTGTGGCTTTGTCAAAGTTTCCTCTTTTCTTTCTTGGCAAGTTTTCAACAAGACATGCTGCAAAGGCAAGCAGTGGGATGCTGCATCCGCTTGGACAGAGTGTAGAAAGCAGTGAAGTGCTGTTAAATTTTAGGGAAGGAAGCATGTGCTAAATGTAGGTGATCTTGGATACCCAAGGAAAGCACAGACACCCAAGCAAAATAAAAGCTCTTTCCATCAGCCCATCCCATCAGCTTCCTTATAGAAACCAGCCAGTGAGACTTGAAACAAGTGTTCCTTCCTCTGCTGATGTGATTGCAGTGCCAGAATCTGGGTTTCTGCCCTGCCTCTGTCTCAGTGTGCTGGGAGTTTCATTTCTTCCCTTCTCCATGCCCTGCTGCACCAGTGCCCATTGGTGACATTGTTCCTGGTTAGACAGATCTATATGGGTTCCATTTATAAATTCTCTATTAATATTTATTAAGTGAAAATGGAATTTATAGCATGCCTCAGAATGGAAAATGATGTCCTCCTCAGGAGCCTGGCTTGTTTTAGCACTGTTTCCATGCTATATTAGGCTTTTGCCAACTTGTTCCAACAGCCTCTGCTAAGAATTTATTGTCTTGTAACCTGCCCTCCTTGAAACTGGAAGCATCTAGAAGTTACCTCATGCGGTACTGAGAGAGGAGAAGGAGTGTTTTAATTTCCAATGGGTTTTTCATTTTGAGCCTTGCCAGCTTTGTTTTTGACATGCTGGCTCTTTTTCTCTTCATGCTGGGGCTGTCTCAGGGGAAGAGGGTTGGGTAGATGAGAGCAGTTTCCTGCAGACTGAATTTACCCAGGAAAGCGAGTGTATTTGAGAGAAGGACCAAAAGAAGATACTTTACTTTCTTGTGCCATGCACATTTTCATTTTCCCCTGTGAATGTTGTTTGCCTACCTCCTGCCCATGTTGCTGGGTGTATAGGTGCTCCCTCAGTTTCTCTTCTGCTCCTGGAAACATGATCTTGCTTTCCTTTATCAGCTTTAGGGGAACACGTATTTCAGGCCTCTGGGTACTGCTGTGCCTGTACTATGCAGAGGGCAGTGTGAGGGGAATTCCATTTGCCACAGACAAAAGATAATTTACCTCTCTTGACTTTAAGGCGACTACTTGAGCCAGTAAAAAGGTCTGTGGTGTCTGTTGGCCAATGGGAAAAAATAAGCTTGAAATGTGGGTTTATTCCATTTGTTAAAAGACATTGTTCTTCTGAAACAAAGGTGAAACTGGAGAGTTTCACCAGAAGAGAAGGAGGGATCAGCTTATGGGGTTTATGCTTGGTTTCAGCTGAGCAGCTCCTTTTTAACAAGGGGCATGTTAAAGTATCTTTTCTCTTCAGAGCTTCCCTGCAGGATTTTGCTTGTGGGAGAAGGGAGAAAATGGAGGCAGGGAACACACTGAACCACATTGCCTGAATTACTGGGCTCTGGTTTGGAGCAAGGCAGGCTTCCTTCCAGGGAATTTCCACAGTATTTTATGGCTCAGAAATGGAGGTCTGAGGGATGTGGAGATTGGGAAGGGGAACAAGTGAGAGCTCTGTTGAACAGGCACAGCATCTCCCATGGAGCCCAGAAGTTTCCAGCAGGATGTGCCCCCTCTTGGCTCAGCCAGGGCTTTGACTGATGGTTAAATCCTTTGCACCTAGGGACAGAGTTTGAGTACACTGACTCGGAGAGTGAGATCAAGATCAGGAAGAAGTCTCCTTCAGGGCTGCTGCGCGGGAAGAAGGGGCCGCTGGAGTCCAGCAGCATCCCGCCAAGCCAGGCCCCCAGCAGCCTTGACTCTGCATCTGGGAGTGCTGACAAGGCCAAGCTGGGGTCTGAGAAAGGCCGCAAGCTGAAGAAATTTAAATCCCCTAAAGACTTGAGCTTTGAGTTTGGGCTGGAGGCCAGCGATGATGACCTGTGGAACCGGCGCCGCAGCGAGCGGATCTTCCTCCACGACGCCACCACGTCCTCAGCCATGCTGACATCCACGGCTCCTGCCAGCTCCACCCCTGTCTCCAAACCTGGGCGCTGTGGCAAGGGGGCCCCCATGAGCCCCAAAAAGGAGGGCAGCAAGGGGAAGGAGAGGAAGGAGCTAAGCAAGGTGAGGGATGTGCTGGCCAGGTTGGTGTTGGGATGCTTGGGAGTTGAGGTTGAGGGGAGGGCAATTAACTCCAGTAAGGCAGAGGAGAGTTGAGTCCTGTCTCAGCAGTTGTTTGGCTGCCCCTTGTCACCCCTGTCAGCCCCATGTACACCCAGAGGCTCTGTCAGACTTGGATCTGACTTGCAGGGAGTAAAAGCCTGTCATGTTTGAATGGGGCTGGTTACTTCTGTCACCCTCCATGTCCCAAATCCATTCTGTCTGGGTGGCCAGAGTCAACAATCCTGCATTAAAACAGATCCTGTGAAATCTCTCTTCCACTCTCTGCATGAGCGTGTCCTCTTGCTGACCTGTGGCCCCCAGACTGGCCTCTGAGGCTGTTCACCTTTTATTTGGTGACTTCTGAGGTCTGTCCCTGGCTGGGGATGGCAGTGGTCTCTGGGTTACTGCCTTTTCATCTAAGCTGAATTCTTGGCTCTCTCTGGCTCCAGTTCAGTTCATGGCAGCATTCTGGAAGAACACTGATAGGGAGAGTTAGACAAGTGAGTTGTGACATGAGGCCAACTGGGATCTTGGAGCTCTTTGGAGCCAGATTTGATGGGCAGGAGTTGCTCTCCAGGGTAATGAAAAGCTCTTCCCAAAATGTGTGAAGCCAAAAAACAGAGCTGGGAGATGTAGGATGTAATGTGGGCAGTGAACTAACTGCTGGCTGAACATAATCCTACCTGTGCATAGCCTGCATTGCTTCACCTTTTCCCTTTCCTTGGATCCAGATCTTTACCAATCTTTTCTTTACTGATGGAAGTGTTTTGGTTTTATTTTTAGCAACGGAAGAAGGGTAAAGAAACACCCTGCTGCTCCTCTTCCTCATCCATGTCTCCTCCTGGCATCCCCAGCTCCCCCTCTGATGTTCGGGTCAGCCTGGCAAGTGCCCTGGGCTCCACCAAGAAGAGCAAAGCTAAGGTGAAAGCCAAGGAGGTGAAAAAAGAGGTGAGGGGCTGGTTCTAGTGTGGCTGGACTGAAGGGTGGCTGGCAGAGCCCTGACTGTTACAGTGTGAGGGAGGGAAAACAGAGGTGCAGGTTTTGCTGGGTGTGTTAAAGGCAAAGGGCTGGTTTGAAAAGCCTAAAATCCAAGGAAGACTCTCAGATAGTACCTGCTGCTACCATCTGGTGTTCATTTGCCTTCATCCCCCAAATTAGTGAGCAGGCAGGATTTTCTCTAAGGCTGCCACGGGGTGGAGGGAGAGCTTGCATAGACAGCAAGGACTAAGGAGATGGTGATGGAGTAGCCCTGCTCAGCACTGGGTCATGGCTGGTTCCTGCTCCACTGCTGTAGCCTGTCATTTCTCATAACACACGTTGCTGTCTTCTCACATGATTTCTGTGTGATGCTTGTGGTCTGCGTGTAAAGCAAGGAACAGATCATGGGGATCGGAGAAGAAACAGGAACAGTGCGTGGTGCCTGTTCAGTGAAGGCAGAGGCTCAGGAACACTGTGGTGAATGTGGAGCAAAAGTACAGCTCCACAGCATCTCTCCCAACCTCCAAGAGCGAGGATGTGGGGAATAGCTTTTGATCAACTGCTGGTGATGCTTGGGGATAAAGGCAGCAAAAAGTTTGGGTACACCCATTTAACTGTTTGTGAGATGAACATTCCTGAGGATGGAGACAGGTTTGTCCCGATATCCTCAGGTTATTTTTTGTTGGAGGAAGGTGAGATGGGATCAGACTGTTTCCTGTGGTGATCCAGCTGATGTGCTGCTTGCTCTCCTGCAGAACCGAGGGAAGGGAGGAGCTGTCAGCAAGCTCATGGAGAGCATGGCAGCAGAGGAAGACTTTGAACCCAACCAAGACAGCAGCTTCTCAGAGGATGAGAACATCCCACTGAGCATGCTGGTTGAGAGGCCACCCACACCAGGTAAGGGCAGGATTTTACAGGTAGAGATGCTGGGCAGGTTTCCCAGGGCTGCTCAGGGGACAACTGTGCTGCTTTTGCACATTCCCCATCCAAAGTCATGGGTCTTTGGGGTGTAGATACCACTTTTTCAGTCAATTCAATTAAAACAGCCTGATCAGCATGGCTCACTGTGACATCTAGTTGAAGCTCAGTCTCTGAGTTGCCTATTTTCATTTACTGGTATGTTACTATTACCAAGAGAGGGGACAGTGATGCTGGGAATATGGGGCTTCCATCTCCCCTCACTGTCCATTTCCCATGTGTGATGTTCTCTAATCCCCATCTTGCTCCAACACCTCACAGCTCCCCGCTCCTGTATCATTGACAAGGATGAGCTGAAGGATGGCCTGCGTGTCCTCATCCCCATGGATGACAAGCTGCTCTATGCTGGGCATGTCAAGACAGTGCATTCACCAGACATGTGAGTTGAGGGGCTGCTGTGTCCACCTGGGATCTGCCAGGAAATGGGGGCATAGCTGCTGCATGGATCAGTTTGGGGGTTGTATAGAGCTGGCTGCCCAGAGACTGACAGTGTCTGGCAGGAAGGGAAGGAGAGTTCACTCTGGTTTATCAGCACTGAGGGAAATCCAATTATCTCTCATTAAGTGCTCTCACATCCTCAGAGGGAGGCGTTACCTGGTCAGGGTGGTGTCTCCCATGTGCTGTGTCTGACTGAGCCTTTGTGTTTCAGATACCGGGTGGTGGTGGAGGGCGAGAGGGGAAACCGTCCCCACATTTACTGCCTGGAGCAGCTCCTGCAGGAAGCGGTATGTGTGGCCTGGGGCCCATGCCCTCTTGTGGGGTGGGGAAGGCTTGCTGGAAGCTCTCTTCTCCTCCAATTGCAGGGATGCCCCCATGGTCAGTGTGGGCAGAACTCGCTGCCCCATGGCCAAGCTCCCCCACTGGCAGCAGGCACTAGTCCTGTATTCCAGCAGGGATGGTCCTTCACACGGCCCTGTGAGCACACAGGATGCCATTCCCCAGCAGGGAAACCGTCCCTTGCCTTCTCCAGAGCTGCTTTGCTCCATGCCAGGTGTGGTGGGATGGTCTGTGCTGGTGCCAGGGTGGTCAGTAATTGCCTTCCTCTTGCCCTGAGCAGATCATCGATGTGAAACCCCCCTCAGTGCGGTTCCTGCCCGAGGGCACGAGGATTGCAGCCTACTGGAGCCAGCAGTACCGTTGCCTCTACCCAGGGACAGTTGTCAGAGGTAAGGCCACCCTGGCTGCTCTGTACTGTGAGCCTGGGATGTCTCAGCCCTGTGTCTTCTCAGGGATGTCAGGCTTGTCTGGGGAAGCCCTGAGTTCTGCTGTGAGTGTCCTGTGAGGACAGAGCCTGGCCTGTTCTCTCCTCCATGTCATGCCTCTCTCATTAATGAAGCAGATTTAGTAACATCCTACAGGTTCAGGAAGAGATTCGAGCAATTTAGGAGCTTAAATATATCAAGGACATTTAATACATTTCAGAAAGTCAGAATTTATTCCAGGCATCAATAATTTCTGAGGCTGTGGAGGTTTCTAAATCACCTGGATACTCACAACTTTGCTCTGACACAAAACTCTCCAGTCTGGTCCCATTAAAAAGTTGGTGAATGTCTCTGGACAATTCTGCCATGGCTGGTCTTGTTTTTGGGCTCTTGGTCATACCACGTGTAAAAAGGAATAATTACTTTTGACGTATAAAGCAGTAATGCTGACACAAAAAGAGAGGGTGATAACACAGCTTATTTCTCTTGGAGAAAGTGAAAAGCTGCAGTTTATGATGGCTCAGAGTAGTTACAAAACACAGATTAAAAAAAAGGTATTTCAGTGAAAGAAGTGAATTTCTGCAAGAATAGAGGAGAAATAGTGGAGAGAGGTGGGAAGTCAAAACTGGAATGGTTGTTATGTTCTGGAGCCATGCTGCTGATGGGGAATTTCACACTGAGTGGGCTGGTTTATCAGGGACTTTCCATTGCAGAGTGAGCCTTCTGTGCCCTCCCTGTACAGCCTAGGAAAGGTGAAGTGGGATGGTTTGCAGCTGGTGCAGCACTCCTGCCTTTCCCCATGTCCCCACTTCCCTTACAAGGGGTTTGTACTCCAATGTTTGTTCCTAATCCCTTCTTCTGCTCCCCCATCCCACAGGAACCCTGGATCTGGAGGAAGATGGTGATCTCATCACAGTAGAGTTTGATGACGGGGACACGGGACGCATCCCACTGTCTCACATTCGGCTTCTCCCACCTGACTACAAGATCCAGTGTGAGTCTTGCTGTTCAGTTTTTTTGCAAGACACTTCCCACTCTGACATATATGGAGTTTTGGGCTGCTTTCCTCAAATTTTGGGACAAGTTGACAAAGATTGCTATAGATCAACTATAGAACACAGATCTGAGGTGGGATATCACCCATAAAGAAGAAGGCCCAGTCCCTATTGCAGATTTGGTTGGGATACTTTTCACTATATCACATCTCTGTTTTATGTGTTATTTGACTGCATTTGAACATCTCTTTGACCTGTTCCAGGTGCTGAGCCTTCCCCTGCCCTTTTGGTGCCCAGCACCAAGCGCCGTAGCCGTAAATCCAGCAAAGACACTGGAGAAGGAAAAGAGGGAGCTGCACTGGGGTCAGAGGAGCCTGTGTCAAAGGGCAAAGGGCGAGGGAGAAAGCCAAGTGTCAAGGCCAAAGCTGGTAAGTTGCCATACTTACAGGCCTGGAGCTGAGGGAATCCTTGCACAGTTCCCCACTGTTCTCCCCAAGTTAGGGCTGTTGCTTGGAGCAGGATTGTGAGGATGGATGCATTGCTTGAGTGCAAAGCACCCATGCATCTTGCTCTGCTGTGGCTGCAGTTTACAGGAGGCTGGCTTGGAAGCTGGCCTGTGCTGTGACAGCCTCCTTATGTCAGTCAGGGATGTGGAGCAGAGTCCCTGTTTCAGCTGAGCATCTCTGCAGCCCTCAGTAGGGCCAAAGGTGCAGGAGATTTGTAGTTTGGTTCTCCTGAAGTTGAAGCAGCACCCCTGGGCATTGTCCATCACTTCTTGCAAGTACTGGCACCAGGCCAAGCTGTTCAGTGAGCAGTGAGGACACTCCCTGTGTTCCTTTGGGGGTACCTGAGCAGGCAGGAACAAGCCATGCTTGGCCAATGACCAGTCAGCACCGGTGTCTGGTTGTGTCTGAGCTGATAAAGCCCATCTGGAGGGATAACATCGTGTCTTTGTGTTTCTTCCCCTCTGCAGAAGAGGCTGCCTTGCCTGAAGAGAAGGATCAGGTGGAGTCTTCACCTGTTACCTCCTCAGTCCCAGAGAAGCCGGCGTGCTTGAGCAAGCCAAGCATGAAGGGGTCACGAAAATCGCAACCGCTGCCGACTGGAGGCTCTCCTGCTCCCACAGAGGAAAAACGGTCAAAAGCCAGCAAAATGAAGATCTCCACGAAGCTGCACAGCCCCCCACAACCTTCTTACCAGCCTGCTGTGTTTGGCAGCATCCTCAGCACGGAGCCCTACAGCGATCTCCCAGGAATGCTGGCGGCCTTTGGCTCCAGCGATGCTTCAGTGTCCAAAGCCAAGGCCAAGAAAGGGCGGCCCACAGAAGAGACACAAGAGTTTGGCACCATGGTCAAGGCTCAGAGGAAGCATGACAATGAAATCCTGATCAAGCTGGACCATGAGGGTGTGATGTCTCCAAAGACAAAGAAGATGAAGGAGGCAATGAGGATGCTGGAGGACTCAAACCTGGCCAGTCGCAGAGATGGGAAGAGTCTCTTGGGGCTGGGCTATTCTGCTGCAGTGAGTGTGGAGGGTAAGCAGAAATCTTCCCGAGCCAAGGTGGCTGAGGGAGACCCTTCTCCTGCCAGCTTTGGAGGAAAGTTTGATGCCTCAGCAGAGAGCCTTGCTGCTTCGAAGGACCAGGAAGAAAAGGCAGCAGCTCCAGCAGCTGTGGAGGAGTCTGAGAGCAACAGCAGTGACAGCAGCTCAGAGTCAGAGGGAGAAGAGGAGGCTGAGAAGAACCAAGGGGAAGCCCAGGACAGCAGCTCAGCCAGCTCAAGAGCATCCACCCCTCTCTCTTCCTCCAACTCCTCCTCTTCTTCCTCTTCTAGCAGCAGCTCCTCTTCATCTTCATCTTCCTCCTCTTCCTCCACCTCATCAACCTCTTCTTCATCAAGCTCCAGCTCTTCTTCCTCCTCCACTACGGATGAAGATTCCTCCTGTAGCTCTGACGACGAAGTAGCTGAGGCCCAGCCAAGTTCCTCAGTGCAGCAAACCCTCCCACCCAAGCAAACCAAGCAGGCAGGGAAATCCCGGGCCTCCTCCCACCCGCAGAGCCAGAAGCAGCCGGCGCAGCAGCCGGCACAGCAGCCGGCACAGCAGCCGGCACCGGCACAGAGCGGCAACAAGAGCCGGCCCAAGAAGCGCGAGGGCATCCACCTGCCCACCACCAAGGAGCTGGCCAAGCGCCAGCGCCTGCCCTCCGTGGAGAACAGGCCCAAGATCGCTGCTTTCCTCCCGGCACGGCAGCTCTGGAAGTGGTTTGGGAAACCCACACAGGTAAATAAATGTTCCCATAGTGCTCGGCACTCGGTGCTGGAGTTTGCCTCCTGGTGCTTCTTCCCTTTTCCTGGGGTGGTGGAACTGCTGGCGTGGTGTGCCAAATGTCCAGTTTGCAGGGAGATTGGGGTTGGCTTTCACTGTGTTGGGGAAGCCATTCTGCATGGCGTATTCCTCTGCCCCAGTTCCTGTGGGAATACTATGCCTCTGCCAACAGCAATGGGATGCATGCAGGACAGGGCAAATGGTGTGTGGGGAAAATATGGGTGATCCCTGGCTGACCACCTGCATGATCCACTCTTGGCAGAGACGAGGAATGAAAGGGAAGGCCAGGAAGCTGTTCTACAAGGCCATCGTGCGGGGCAAGGAGATCATCCGCATCGGGGACTGCGCCGTTTTCCTCTCCGCTGGCCGCCCCAACCTGCCCTACATTGGCCGCATCCAGAGCATGTGGGAATCCTGGGGCAACAACATGGTGGTCCGAGTCAAATGGTTTTATCACCCAGAGGAAACCAACCCTGGGAAGAAACTCAATGAAGGCAAGGTAGGCTGGTGTCCTTTGCTGAGAGGGCTGCAAAGCTCCTTGCTCCCTTTTGTTTCCAACGATGAGGAAAACACCCAAGGCCCGGTTTGTTACTGGTACCCTAAAGGGGGTGGCCCCATTCTTCCATCTTGTAGGGGCTGCCCATGGTGTGGGCAAGCCCAGTGTTGGCCCCTTGAGGAAGGGGTGGGGGGATTTCTTTGTATTAGGAAACAAAGAACTTTTGCAGTGGTCCAAAATGAGTGTCAGAAGCTAGATCAAGTCTTTAAAGTGTAAGAAGGATGGGCCTGGTGCTCAGAAACACTGAATTTTGCACGTGTGCAGCCTGTTTACAGCAGGATTTATTCCTAGTGGCAGTGGGCAGGGGTTGAAGTTCCAAAAACATGTGTAGTGGGCAGGAGGTGATGGCATGGAAAAACAACAAATTCACCAGATTTTAATTTCTGTTTCCTCTTCTTCTTGGGCACAGCGTTGGGATCAGAAATCAGGCAGGAGTCTGTCCACAGCTTTGCAGGCATCCAACCAGAGGAAGGACTTTATGGAGGTTGGTGAGACTGGAGGAAGGCTGGGAGGGAGTGCTGGGTACCGTGTAACAAATAAATACTGCTGGGAAATGCCCCCCAAACTTCTCTGGCTCTTGCTTTTTGCCTTGGCTGCCAAGTCTGCAGTGCCCAGGACTTAGAATGGATATTTCTGGGAGGGTGGGAGTAGCTGCAGGTGCTGGATGTGGGGAGAAACAGGGAGCTGGTATCCAGCACCCATCTTTGCATTTGCATCCTTGAAATGAGGATGACAGACTCCTGGCCTCCATATTTCCTTTATGTGTGCTTGGCAGCTGCAGCATTCCCATCAGTGGGAGCCAAGTGAAAGCCAGGGCTCGGGTTCAGTGGGCTGGAGGGATTGTCCAGGCTGTCCATGGGCCTGTGCAAATTCCCAGTGGCTGGCTGTTGGGATGAGTGAGATGCTCTTGAGCATGAGCAGAGTCCTATCCCATTATGATGAGTGTTTTTCCTACTTTTTGAAGATGATGCTGTAAATGCTGTGTGATCTAATGGCTTCTTTTTTCCCCACCTCCTTCCTTCTGTTCCTGTTGTGCAGAGAGCCCTCTACCAGTCCTCTCACGTGGATGAAAATGATGTCCAGACCATCTCACACAAGTGTCTTGTTGTTGGTCTGGATCAGTATGAGCAGATGCTAAAGACAAAGAAATACCAAGACAGTGAGGACCTCTACTACCTTGCAGGGACCTACGAGCCCACCACGGGCATGATCTTCAACACCGATGGGGTCCCTGTCATCTGCTGACCACCCAGGGGACACATGCCACCCCCTGGGAAGGGATGGGACAAACATGAGGACGTGCCTGTTCAGACGACATGATTGTTTCTTTCAATGCTCATTTCTGTGTCACACTACAGACAGGAGAGCGCGAGAGACGCAAGGAGGAAGGAGAAGGCTGAAGAAAGGGGTTGGGGAAGCAGTTACACGACTCGAGGAAGATGCTATTGGGGGTAGTGGTGGTGCTTGAACCCCGAGGCTCTTCTGGAAGTGGCTTTAAGTAAGGTGACCAACTTCTCCCTTCCTCCTTTTGGTCCAGGAAAGCACATGGGTCTCGTGATCATTTCACCAGCGGGACCCCCCGGCAGGAGGGATCCCTTTTGTGTCATTTCCCCCCATCAGTAACTCGGAAGCCGCCCGCACGTGGAAGGACCCTCTTGCCTTCTGCGTGCGCTCCTCTCCGTCCTTATATTCCCTTTCGGGCTTAGTTTCGCATGACCCTTTATAGGAAGGACAGGGTGAAAGAGAAAGGAGATGAGTCTCTCTCAGCGCCTCGTCTCGATCCTCTCAGCGCCTTTTTGCCGTTCCCTTTCCCTGGAGACCCCTCCGGCAGCGTGTGGAGCACAACAGGACAGGGCTGGCCCCAGCACAGAGATGGCAGAAGAGAATCCTCCAGGCTGGGAGGAGCCAGGTGGAAGAGGGGCCAATATCCAGGCTGGAACGCTGCCTTCCCACTGCCTTGAACAAACAGTCTGAACCCTCTGCAGCTCTGCACGCCTTCTGCCCTGCGAAGGTGCTGGAGGGAGCAAGCAGGTGGCAAACTGAGACCTCATCTTGGAGCGTGCAGTGAAGGGGCAGGAAACGACTGGGAAAAGCTGCTGCTTGGAGGAGAGAAGATCAGAGGCCACTGGATTCTGGCATCCCTCACCCAGCTTTACCCACCATGCCGTGCCTGCTCTGAGATGTGGAGCTGCTGAGAAGCCTTGCCCATCATTTGAAAGGAATGGGGGCAGTGTGTGAACCTGGCTGTGCCTGCCTGCAGCGTCCCCACGGCCAGAGCCCCGCTGCCACCTTGGGCTCGGGGACTGCACTGTTCATCTTCCTCCATCCACCAAGGAGCTGAGCTCCCCTTGGGCACACGCCAGACCCGCACCACTGCTGCTCCAGGGTTACACCTGGCAAGAGGGAACACCAGAGGAGACGACACACCATCCTTGCACTTAAAACTCCCAAAAGACGCACTGATCTTTGCAACTCCCGACTCGCACTACGGATCGCCGGGATGCGGAGCGGGGCCTGGCTTGGCCCAGGCTCCAGTGGGGAGATGCTTAAGCCAAGGACAGATTGGAAACTCTCCGCCCTGGCTGCATACCAGAGACTGGAGGCCGAAGCTCAGGGGTGAGGGACAGCCCCACAGAGTTACCCCTGGGTCCTTTAAACAAACCACATGGTGCTGAGCTTGTACCATCTCCACCCCGGGCCACCGGCGCCTCAGCACGGCGGACAGTGACGGTTCTAGCCTGTACAGTTTTAATGTACCAAAAGACTCTTTAGCCCTCCTGTATTATAAGTCTTTAAATGGANAACAAAAAAAGAAAAAACCCACAACGGCAGAAATGAACACAGTCTGACGTTTAGAATATTATTTTTTATTTCCTGTTGGATTGTGATTGTAAATGATCTGGGAACAGGCACACCCCCCACGCTCAAAGTGTACTGTACTTCTAGAAGCAAATTGTGTGAGCATATTTTAAAGAGCGAGAGAGAGCGCGCGAGAGAGATTTTATGCTAATGTTAAATAGAAAGCACTTAAAACCCACTGCCTTCTATGGAACACAAGGATATTTCAGACAATCGAGAGGAAAGGAGAGCCAGGTTTTTGTCTTTTTGTTTTGTTTATGTTTTGTTTAAAACAATTTTTTTGGCATTCTGTTTGTTGGAGAACTCCGTGTGATCTTTTTTCATAAAAAAAAAAAAATCTAATTGAAAAAAAGCAACCCAACGAAGCATCTTTCTTTGTCTCGCTTGTCCTGACTGCAGGGTTTTTTCTCCCCTTGGTGGCAATGATGGCTTTTTGGCTCAGCCCTTGCCCTGGAGAAAGACACAACCCAGGTGCCTGGTGGCTTTTTGGGGAGAACCCGTCTGTGGTGGCACCGATGGACAGGACTGGACACTGGAGTAGAAGTGTCTTCTGGACAGGGTCTGTGGGCTAGAGGTGTGAGTCCTCCCCCTGCCACCATGCTCAGGGCACCATGTGCTGAGGATGAAATGCTGGGTTTGCTCATTTTGGTGTGAGGTGCACTTCATAAAGGCAGGAGCTTGGCATGACCAGGACCCTCCCATGCTGCGGGGGCCAGGCCAGGGCCAGGCCTGGCTCTCACTGGCTCCTTGGGCTTGATTCCCTGGGAGGCGGCACCCGCCAGTTGGCACAGCAAGGTGCAGCTGGTTCCAAAATGTGGTGTTGGCACCTTCTCCTGATGTTTTCTGCTCCTGTTGGCCTGTTCCCTCTCCTGTGTGATGCCCACGGCAGTTTGCAGGCTGGCAGGGGTTTGGTGTAACCCAGTGACATGTTCAACCACCCAGGTGACAAAGGCAGCCCTGAAGATGGGGAGCAGCACAAGGGGCACCCCAAAACCCAACAGGACAGGCAGCAGGCACCACCTGGTGTGCGTTTGCCAGCCCAGCCCATCATCAGTAGTCAAGTGCCACCAATGCCAGTGGCACAGCTAAGGACCAACCATCATTGCAAAGACATTTAATTATTTAATCAGCTTCACTTATGTCCTGTGCAATAAACCTTGAAGCTCAGCAGTAGCCTGCAGGTGGCACTGGCAGTGCTGTAGCCTTGGGATCCCCCTCTACCCCTTGCAATGGGACAGATTCACAGTGTGGGGTGGGGGGAGGCAAGACCCTGCCTCTGTTACAATTATGGGGGGTAAAACAAGACACACACACACACAAAAAAAATCTTTTCCCCAACCATCAGAAGTGAGTCGCATATTTAGGGAGGGACTGCGATTTCAAGCCATTCCTGGTGAAAACCTGCAGCACCATCAATGGAAGTCGAGACCCATCTTCCCAGAGCCACCTGAAAGAGCATTTCCTTCCTCTCTTGCTCCTCTTCTTCCTCACCAGCCCTCCATCACCCTCCTCCCCAGTGCTGGTCCTATTCCCTTTGGGATTTGGCAGTATTTTCTTCCTCCTGTCAATGGCTTGGCGCAAACAGAAGATCTCCAGCCTTCACTGGAGAACTGCACATTGCTGATGAGCAAAAAGAACTGTCCCCTGGGGTGGGAGGAATGTCACCCCAAGCAGTGGCCCTGCACAGTGCCTGGCTGGGCAGCACAGGCCGTTTTGGAATGCCACAGTCCTTGTCCATACTGGGGTGGATTTCTGACTCCAGGCTCTCTCCTTGAGGAGGGCTGTGGGGCTCTGGGGACCATGGTGGAAGCCGGTCCTATCCTGTCCCCACTGCCTCGCCCCAGGGCTCAGTACCCCAAGGTAAAGGAACCATTGGAGGTTTCAGTGTAGAAACAGGTGCTGTGGGATGTGCTGGTGAGGCTGTAGGCAAAATACGCCACGGCCGAGCCCAGTGTCAAGCCCGTCATGTAGGACACGGTCATGGTGTTCCCTGTGGGAAGGGACAGGGGATGTCAGGGTGTTCTGGGCACACCATGTGGGATTCCTGGGAGGGCTCAGTCCTACCTGCCAGCTCCCGCTGCTCCGGGCTCACTTTGCCCGCGGCCAGGATCATGGGGACGCTGCCGAAGTAGCCGTTGGTGATGCCCATGAGGAGGGAGAAGATGCAGGGCCAGGCGGGGTGGCCAAAGGTGGGCTGCCCATTGGGGTAAACGCACATGATGAAGAGAGGGATGAAGACCACACGGAGGCAGGAGTAGACAAGGAGGTGGGTCCCTCTCCAGTCATAGGGCAGGGCAGCCAGGATCTGCAGAGAGGGACAGAGACTCTGGTGGGGGGATGAGGAGGCTGGGGAGACCCCTGCGGTGCTCAAAATGGGGCAACAAGGAGATGAAATGGTAGAAAGACCAACTGCTGTGGGAACCCAACTCTGGCCGTGCTGGTGAGCACCAGCCTCACACTGGTTAGACTCCCATGGGTGGAGATGACCCTTGGTGGAGCCAAGTGGCTTAGAAAGAGGACACCAAAGCAGGACAGACCCCCACTGTGCTGGTTCTGGCTTCTCTCCTACCTTGCCGACGAAGTCAGAGAGGTTGAAGATGGCCATGATGAGGATGGGGAGCCATTCCCCCAGCGTGCAGTTGTGTATCTCCGACTCCAGCCCGGGAAAGAGGCACAGTGTGATGAAGTAGGTCATGGCGATGGAGAGCATGTAGGCCCAGATGAGGCGGGACACGACATAGCGGTAGAGCAGCATGTCTGGCAAGGACAGGCAGCACAGCTCAGCCAAAACTGCACCCTGGCCCCCTTGAAGAGCCTGAGAGCTTTGTCTGACCCCCGGGAGTGCCTTTCAAAGATGAGTTTGCCCCACAGTTTTGGGCACATCATTAGGAAAGGGATCATAGAATCAGAGAATGGTTTGGGATGGAAGGGACTCAAAGATCATCCAGTTCCAACCCTCCGCCATGGGCAGGGACATCTTCCACAATCCCAGGTTGCTGCAAGCCCTGTCCAGCCTGGCCTTGGACACTTCCAGGAATGGGGCAGCCACAGCTTCTCTGGGCAGCACGTGCCAGGGCATCCCCACCCTCACAAGGAAGAATTTCTTGATAATATCCCATCTTATCCTGTCCTCTTGTCAGTTTGAAGCCATTTCCCTTTGTCCTGCTATTCCATGCCCTTTTCAGAAGTTCCTCTCCAGCCTTGGGGATGATACTTCCCCTTTAACTCTGGGTCACCAATCATTTATCCCACCCCATGGGCATGCCTTTGCCCCTAGCCCACCACTCACCTCGAAAGCTGGGCCAGCTCCTCTTGATCTTGGGCCGAGGGACGTCGAAGCGCATGTAGGTGCCACTCCCAGCCAGCTCAGCTTCGGGGCCGGGGCTGCCCTGGGGGGAGCTTGGCTGCCTCTGCTCCCGGTTTTCCTGATTAGAGGGGAGAGGGCACAGCAGTGCTGAGGTGCAGCGGCGAAGAACCCCAGGGGTGGGGAGGGAAACCCACCCTTGGCTTACAAATCGGACGTCCTCAGAGGTGACATCGTGGTGGACGCGGTATCCGGTGCTGGGGTCGGCGGCCCCGCGGCCCTCGGGGAGGCCCTTGCGGGAACAGTCCGTGTAGTAGCGCACGAAGCGGGTGCGCTTCACCAGCAGGTGCAGGATGAAGCACGTCAGCTCCATGCCGATGGAGATGAAGAAGAAGATGACGGTGTTCTCCTTCTCGTCCGACAGCAGCAGCTTGGTGAAGATGCGGCTGAGCGAGATGATGACCCCGGCGGTGCCTGGCGGTGTGGGAGAGCTGTCAGTGCTGGGCCCTACTGAATCCCAGCTCATCATTCCCCACTGTGTGGATGTGATGTTTCCTGGTATAGACGAGTCACCAGCAGTGATTTTGGGGTGATAAAGCTCCTGGCAGACACCCCCACCCCCAGTCTGGCATGGCAGTGCAGGGACTTAAAAAACAGTGAACCCCCTGGTTTGCTGGGGAGCACCCTGAGGTGTCCCTGATCTGCTGGCAACACAGCTGGGCTGTGCTGGGGCCAGTGGGGACCCAGGTGTGACTGACTAGGGCCCCAGGAGAAGGTGCAAGGCCATGTGGTGGGATGTGGACATGCTCAGTGGCTGTGGGTACTTACTCTCGCCCGTCATCACTCCCTGCGTGTAGCGCTTGGGCAGCAGCCCCGTGTAGCCATAGAAGCTGGATTGCTGCACTTCAGGAGAGATGCATAGAGGGGAGAAGGAGGGATTATTGCTGCAGCCGAAACTCCAGGAAGGGGGAAGAAACCCCAGAGGGAACCCATGTGCTGTGCCAATCAGGAGCTGCTCCTTCCAGCAGTCTCCTTGCTCCAAAAGCAGCAGGGCCTTTTTTCACTCCCTGGATACTCCGCAATGTCTGTTCCCAGAGTGACCACCAGGTGTGGGGGCTTGGGATGCCACCATGGAGGCCCAGATCAGTGGTGTTGGTGACCCATACATGGTTTGGTGCTGGTGCCCCTGGCCAGTCCCACAATGCCTGGACAGAGGTGGAGGTGATGGGGCAGGGACCTGAGGGTTATAGGGATCAGAGCAGGAGGTTGTCCCAGGAGACCACAGCTCAGGGATTGGGGCTGTTTCCCCCCCCTACTTGCCATGTTCCAGCCCAGCTGCTCTGCCACATACCTGTGCAGCCAAAGGCCACCACCCCAACAGCCACCAGGTTGATGGCGTAGGCTTGTCTGCGGCTGAACAGCTCCAGCCACACGTCGCAGATGCTGACGAAGAGCAGGGGCCCCAGGGCGAAGAGGTAGCCTGTGGGGGGCAGACAGAGGTGGTGGCAGGGGCACAGTATGGGGACAGCACTGCCTGGGGCTGCAGGGACCCCACTCACCCACAGAGATCCGGGTGTGCAAGCTCAGCAGCTCCACCAGCGCGTTGTTGAGGATTACGGCCACCAAGGCCACCAGGATGTAGGTGAGGCTCATGTCAAAGACAATGGAGGTCCCTGAAGGAGGCAGGTGATGGGGGGACAGGAGTTCAGCTCCCTTGGAAGTGGAATTGAGCTCTCTCCAGGTTTGGGGTGTCAGGGAAGTGCTGGAGCTGCTCCAGACCTACCTGGGTATTTGTGGTGCAGGTAATCCACATCGGTGATAAAGCTGTTGTAGGGCAGGAGAAATCCCACCCCAGCCAGCAGCATGGCAAAATAAATCCCATGGTATCGATCCTGGGGCTCGGGGTCCTCAGAAACTGCCCCAAAAGAGGAAAGAAAGAGAAAAAACCATGACAGTGGCACTGCTGCATCCCTGGGACCCACGTCAGACCCCAGCCTTGAAGTGATGAAACAGCTCAGCTCCCTGTAGATGTACAAATAAACAGCCCCAGCTCTGAGGAGTTCCTTCCCTAAATAAAGACATTTCAGTGGAGATCCAGGAGGCAGGAAAACATCTGGGTTTTGGGGTCTGGTGAGTTTTAATTGCAGCTAAGCAAGCTGAGAGCCAGGCAGTGCAGGTAACAGCACAAATCAAGGTGCAGGAAGGGTCAGGGTGGGTGTGGAGGTGGACAGGGCTGCCTCAGGATGTGGAGCAGGGCTGGGGTGGATCCCAGGACTGTCCCTGAGTCCTGCTTGGAGAAAGATGAAGTTGCAGGCTGGGGCTGAGCCTGGCAGGACAACCAGGGCACCAATCCTCAACTCCTTGCCAGCCTGCAGAGCCCACTGTCACGGGATGTGCTGGTGGCTCACATGGGTACAAAAAGGGATGAAAAAGGGTAGTGGGCAATATTATGGCATTTCAGGCTATTTGTGGCCATTAAACCCATCCCAGGAAGCTCCTGAGTGGGTGGGAAACCAGCAGGGAACCTGTCTGCAGATAGTGGGTCAGGTTGGGCTGTGCCTGCCCTCACCTGGCTCCATGAAGGTGAGGACACCCTTGGCCTGGCTGCCCCGCTGCAGCTCGTCCTCCTCCAGCTGGTAGCTGTCGAAGCTGAAGCTCATCACCACGTTCCCCTCCGGCGTGGCCGCCGGGCTCAGCTCCTTGAAGCGCTCGGCTCCCACCGAGCCCATCCTGGCCACCCTGAAGGGGAGGGAGAGCAGTGACACCCCCGGGGTGCACAGGTAGGGCCCTGCTCCTGTGTCCCACCCGGGTGATGCTGAGGGTCTGCAAGGGACAATGGCATGTGCGTGCCCCTGAGCCTTCTCCACCTCACTGTATCACAGCAGTACTGGTGGTTGTGCCCCCTGGAAAGATGATTTCCCCAAGGCAAACGGGATCCACCGACCTTCTGAGGAGAAGTTTGGCTGTGGGCTGGTGAGCAGAGCTTGTGGGGGACCCACATGAGCCATCCCCAAGGCACAGCCTGGCTCAGCACCTCACGGGGATGCTACCAAAGACAAACGCCATTGTGATTTCCAAAAGCAATTAGAGAAATTAATGGATGAAAAGCACTCATGGAAAGGCGGCTACGGGGATGATCCCGGCTGCCTCGGGAAGCCCTCGCTCCCTGCAGGCAGAACACTTGCTCTGCTTTATGCCCTTTTCAGCATCTCTGGTGCCTGGGGCTGGGGCAGAGCTGCCAGCCCCGGCAGACACAATCCTGAAGCTTTCAGAGAGGAGATAACACTCTGCTTTTTCCAGATCTGCTTTTCTGGAGGATCAGAGCCAGCACAGACCTGCTCCAAGAGCTCCCAGGGAGACCCCAGCATCACGCCTGAGAGGGGCTGCACCAGATACATCCCAAAATGAACTCTCCAAATACCTGACATTCTCCAGTGACCCTGCCAGAGCCACCCAAAACAGGCTTCATCCCGGTGGTTCAGCCCCAGGGGACTGCTCTGAATTCCTTGCCTGTCCCCAGCCCACCTCTTGTAGATCTCCCTGGCATCCAGGGGTGGTGGTGGTGAAAAAAAAAATCTCCTCCAAGGCAGTAGATTGAGTCAGGCAAGGGAGGAAAAATCAATGACAGTGATTTCTTTGGTCTCCCTGCCAGACATGGCGTTTGTAGGAGCAGAGAGGTTTTTCAGCTGCCAGGGCGTGTTGGATGCTGGAGGGCCCTGAGGTGGGTGGGCAAACGTGGTGCCCACATACCCTGTGAGCGAGTTCCTGGAGCCTAAAATGCTTCTCTTGCTGCAGGGGCGGCTGCACAGGGCAGCACTGCCCTGGCCCGAAGGCTGTGCTGAGGTCACAGCACTGCTGGGGGGCTGGGATGGGATCCCCCTCCCAGAGCCCCCCAGGACCCCCATCCCAGAGCTCCACGAGAAGAAGAACCCAGCGGGGCACGTTGTCTTGGGGACACTGCTCTATCCTGCTGCTCCCAGAGGAGCTGTCTGCAATCCCCTTCATCCTCCTGTGCCAGCTGCCACCCCAGGCAATAAAACCCAGCGGGAAGCATCTCCCGGGGTGCCGGGAAGCCTGTTGCAGGGTTTTTCCATAGCAGGAAATCCCAGCCGGAGAACATACCAGCTGGAAAAGCCTCGTACGTACTGCGTGTGGCCCAAACTTCCCGGGGCCAGGAGCAGAGCGGGATGCGGGATGCGCTGCACAGCCGCGGCGCTGGACCAGCCTCCGGCACTCTCCGCCTCGCTCCCCCGAGCATCCCTGCGCTGCCGTAAATTGGATTTTCTCCTCCCGCCGGATTTGCATTCGTCTGCCCCCATGGATTTACACCCTGCCACCCCTGTGGCCCCAGTGTGGGGGCCGGGGCGTTTCTCCATCGCGGGCAGGGGTGGGAGGTCTCACCCGAGAGGAGCCCTTGTCCCGCTGCCCCCCGGCACCTCAGCCCTCCTGTTAGGGCACAAAACCGGTTTTTGCTCTGGCAAAAGGGTCTCCCCCACATCTTGCCAGGGGCGAAG
>VXBB01001108.1:772407-808773 GCA_013399915.1 Illadopsis cleaveri | reverse complement strand
CGAGCCCCCCCGCCGGCCCCGGGGCCGCGGGAGAGGCTTTCCCGATGCACGCCCATACCCCTGTCCATAGGCACCGCCTATAGGTACCGCCTATAGGTACCGGCTAGAGGCGCCTTAGAGGGATTTCGGAGGCCCGGAGCTAATTGCAAAGACATTAATTAGGAAGAAAGCCCCGGTAATTTAATTCAGGGCATGAGCTTTTCAGGGAGAGGGTCATTTCTGCCCTGAGAAGGGTTTCATCTTAGAGGGGCTGATGGAATCAGGATGGATGGGTGGACAGACGGATGCATGGGATGGATGGGATGGACGGGATGGATGGATTGCAGCTCTGGCTAACAGAACACAGCAATCCTCCAGCTTTTTGAGGAAACAGCTAAGAGGGTCTCTATTCCCATCCAAACCCAGGGAATGGAAGGAGAGGAGGAAGGGAACCAGCAATATGGGCAGTGTGGATATCCATCCAGGAAGAAGACACGTGTCCCCAAGGTGGGTGACCCTGGCAGGGACTTCGTGGGTGTCCCCACCCCTCCTGGGCTGGGTGAGCGGGCCCAGGGTGCCGGCTCCATCACGGGGATCTGATGCTGTCGGGTGTTCCCCAGAAGCAGCAAGGCACAGAGGGGGGACTCGGCAGGTGCCCCCTCCCAGCGAACTGGGTGAGAGCCCTGGGGGCCCAGCCCTTGCTGGGCTCTTCCCTCCCGGAGTGTGTGAGGATGGAGGCAGCAGGAAGGAGGAGAGGAACCATCCCTGCTCCCAGGCTGTGCCTGCACCGCCCTGGGCTGTGAATTACAATCTCCTCGCAGTCAGGAGATGCTGCGTTGTGTAAATCAGCGTGTGGGGCCGGGGATGTGCTGCTGCTGCTGCTGCTGCCAGAGGAAATCAGAGACACAATTGCCTGTACTGCCTCAGCCACCCTTCTGCCGGGAATGGGACTGAGGAAAGGGTCTCCTGCAAATTCATCACAGGGAAGAAAACAGGCCAGGTGGAAATTTCCATCTTTTCTCCTTGGCTGAAGTAGCCGGAGTTTGGCTCAGAGAGCACCTGATTCCTGTGCCAAGCACGGCCTGGAGCCGGGGCTCAGCCTTCCCCGCTCCCCTCTGGGCTGAGCACCTGCACAGCTCGGCCCTCTGGTGCAAAGCGGGATTTTTTTGGGCTGTTTGCTTTGGCACATTTGTTCAGCTCTAATTTCATAGTGTCATTGTAAAATCTCAAAGCACCTCACTCCCCTTGGGGTACATCCCCTTGCTCTACACCAGACTCCATCATCCTCTTCCAAGAACCTTGAAAATGTAAAAAAAAGGGGGGTGAGTGTGATGGCCGTGTCTGCCACTGGTTGGCACCCAGACAGTGAGAGTGCTCCATGAAAAGAGCAGGATGAGCTGAAGCATATGTGCACCCGCCTTTTCCCGGCGCTCGCCAGGCAGCATTACTCACCACAGGGATTCCCCCCAGGAGCTGCTTCTCCCCATTCCAAAGCCCCAGGAATAGCACCAGGGGTGGTGTTTTAGAGACAGCCAAGCTGAGGGGAGCATCTCAGCTCCCAAATGGATGTGGTGTTCTCCAAGCCATGGGGAGGTGCAACAACCAAACACCTGGTGGCAAAGATCAAGGCTTTGAGTTTTAGCCTCCTCTCTAAAATCGCACAATCAAGAGATCCACATTTTAAGGGACAAGGGGGTTCCCTTTCAACTGCTCCTGCTATGGGTGTGACAGAACCATGCTGGGATACCCAAGGAAACTGCTACAGCTTGGAGTGCTACAGGGAGCATTCGGAGATGAATCCGTCAGGATGAACTTCTCTGGGTGTTTTCCCTCTGCTTTCCACATCCCCAAGGACAGTGTTAGACACAAACAACACTGTCCCCCCCTCCCAAAATGCCCAATGTGCCCCCTGAGCATGGGCAGGCTGAGCTGCCTCTGCCTGGCAAGGGTATGTGGGTCCCATGGGCTCTCCTGGAGTTTTGCTGGGCTCTTCAATTTTTTAAGCCGACCCTGAATAATTCAGCTTCCACATAGTTGGCTCAAGGTTGGTGAGCTCAGATGCTCCTTGGGTTTCTGCTTGACCCACTTTAACAGCCAGGAGAATGAGCCAGGCATGATGCTCCTGGTCCCAAGCATCCTGGTGCCTGTGGCATGAGGTACATCCCTTACACACAGCCCCAGCCTGGGGTCTTTCTCCTACACCCCACATCCCGCAGCCTCACTGCAGATTTTTAGAGGCATTTTTTTGTTCTCCCCTTCTCCTACCCCTCCCAGCTGTCCCATGGCTCCCAGCACAAGTGGGTGCATCCCAACAGTGTTTGCAGGATTACAAGGAGGGATTTGCTTGGCTCCATGAACCAGCCAACACCCTGTGGCCACCTTGCCATGGCTCCTTGCTATGCAGAGCCTCACCTCACTTCCCAGGAGCCTGGATGAACATTGACTAATCCTGCCAGCAGAATAAGAAGCTGCTGATTCATTTGGCTCCGAGATGCTGGATTAGGATGATCTCCAGAAATATTTTGTATTGTTGTTTTTTTCCTTGCCCTTCCAGCCGAGTCAGGTTTTATTAATCATTGCTGTTGCAGAGGGGAGAGGAAGGAGAGAGCTTTCAGTTTGTCAAAATCCTCAAGCCAAGGCTTTAAACTCCCAGGGACCATGGGAAGGGGCTGTCCCTCCTGTCCCCATCCCTGTGGGCACAGCCACGAGCCATCCCTTGGTTAAGGAGCTCCTTAACCAAGCTGTGCTCACCCTGCCAGGCTGCCCTGGTTATTCTGTGCCCACTGGGTGTCCCTTCTGCACCAGCTGAGCTGGGTGACACTGAGGGGGAGCAGGCAAAGGGATAAAACATCTGCACCCCCCTCCCCACACCCCCTGGCTCAGTGCTCCCGGGAGTACTGCACATCCATCTTTTCCACTTCACGGGAAGAAGGGGCTGTTCTCAAGCCTACAATCCCCTCTTGGGAAAGCTCCTTTAAATAGCATTGCATCCTTTGCATCCTTCCCCGGGGTCTGCTCCCAGCGCTGGCCGAGCGTGTCATGCCAGCACCAGGAGCATCCTCGGCAGCAGCAGCTTTGCGTGGAGGCGGCGGCAGGGATTAATCAGGGATGTTGCCTCTTGGCCAGAGTCACACTTGGGGGATTACTGAGGCCTGCAAGGAGCGGGGTGTAGCCAGGGAATTTGTTCAATGCAAGTGGAGGGGTTTGCCACAATCCGATTGCAGGCGAACAGAAATCCCCAGCGCTGGCAGGAGCTCAGCACTGGAGGCTGCAGGGATTAACTGGTTTTTCCCCAAGCTTTGCAGCAAGGCTGGGGTGGGAGGAGATGCTCTAAGCCCAAAGCTCTAGGTTTAAAACCTCCATGGAGATGCAGGGGCAGAGCTGAGCATCAGCTTTGGGGCACCCAAGCCTTGTCCCAAGGCCAAGAACCAAATTCTTTCACGTGGATGCCCCAATTCTCCTGCAAGGCATAACTCTGCATCCCTCCTGCCCTCAAACCAGCCTGGGAGAGCTGGAGAAACCCTGGGAGGATACCCGTGGCCTTTGCATTCCCCTCGCTCCTCTTTGTTGGAACAGATTTGCATCCATCACTAATTAATCCAAGATGAGCTCCTAATTCAGCTCCTTGATTGCAACTTTGCATAATTGCTGCACGCAGAGGCAGAGTGGCAGGACGGGATAAAAAAAGGAGACAATCAGCGGTGGGCGGAGAGGAAACAACGCCGGGAAGGGCCGGTTCAGCTCGCTCCCACTCACCGGGCTATTTACAGACACAGGTTGAGAGAGATTTTTCTCTGGAAGGAGAAAATGGTGAGTTACCCTCGGAGGGGGTGTTTTCCCCCCGTGCTGTGCTCACCAAGAGCCTCACCAGCAGCCACAAAACCCTCAGGCAGTGGGAAAACCAGGAATTACAGGCCAGCCCTTTTTGCTACTCCTTTCATCGCTGCTGCCCTCCTCCCCAGGCTCCCCTTTCCCCAGCACTGCCTGTGGGGTTCAGAGGGAACATTCCACCAAGGTGAGCAGGGCAAATCCATCCCCCCGAGCCAGGCTCCAGGCTTCTCCCCCAGTACCCGGGTACATCACACCCCGTGTCTGTAAAGGCTGTTTAACCCCCCTAAACAAAGCCCAGAGGCTGCCTCAGGGAAAGCAGACCCATAACACGAGGGAGGCTGGGCAGCATGGTGAGGGTGAACTGACCTCAGCCCTTGGTGGCAGAAAAAGTGGGAAAACCCCAGCTTTTCCTGCCAGTGATGCCCAAGCCATTCCCACAGGGCTCCAGCAGGCACCCTGAGCACCCACTGCCACACAGGAAACACTGTGTGTGCACAAATCAACACTGATTCTGGCTCAGGGGTTATTTCACCACCTTCCTCTTCCTTCCCTGCTCACAACCCACCCACAGCCATCCCCCTCTCCCAGTGAACACCTCCACACAGCCCGAAATCTGAGCGACAGGGCGGCAAACAGCGGCGGACAGGTCAGCCCCACGCTCCCCATTCACAGCCAGCCCTGCAAAAGAAAATCCATTTTCAGTCCAGCCTTTTCTCTGGAAAAATGCAGCTCCCAGCGCCGAGGCCCCTTGGCTGGCCCCATGGTGGGGGTTGGAAGGGGGTTTGGGCAGCCAGGCTGGCCCCACCACTCCTCTTAATCAGCCGGGGCATGCATGAAGCCTAATGCTGTCGCGAAGATTTGGGCACTATTGACACACACGGCGCATTAAACGCCTTACGGGGGATTTGCATAAGCTCGGGGAGGGAGGAAGAGCGAGGAGAAAAGTGTCGACAATGGGAAAGTAAATGCATTAAAGTGCTTAGGGGGAAAAAAAAAATCTGATAAAGGAATAAACCAGTTAAGGGAATATATTACTCATAGCCCCGTTATTCAAATCCTGCCTTATAGGAAATCCTCTTAAAGCGATCACCTGATTGTGTGTTAAATTCCTAATTGAATAATAAAAGAATTATGTATTTTCTTCCATAACGGCACAAAGATGGGAGCCCACGAGGATGCTCGGTGAGGGGGGAGCTGGTAGCAGAGGAGATGAGGGGAGAGGAGTCTTGGGCCAGCAGCAGCATCTAGGAGATGTGATGGGAGATGAGGGAGTTGGGAGGGATGGCTGGGAAAGGGGAAGGTTGCAGGGCTGAGCTCCTGTGGGTAGTGGAGAGCTTTGCTGGGATGGGTTTAGGAATGATGGTGCCTAGAGGGAGAAACTTGATGGAAATCCAGGGCTCCTCCAGGCCCACCGGTCCAAGAGCAGAGAGGAGACACCAGACGTGGCCCCTGCCCTGGAGCTGCTGGGAGCCCAGCAACTGCAGCCCCCCAAGATCCAGGCAAAGGGAACTTGGGGGGGTTACAGCAGCTCCTGAAGCTGCGAGGAGCAGAGGGAGGGCCCATGTGCAGCCCCGGATGCTGCAGGAGAGGCTCAGCCCCTGCTGCCCCCCTCCTTTCCCCAGCCAGGACCGAGGGCGATGCCTGCACGGCCTCTCCTGATGCTGCTGCCCTTCCCCCCACCTCCATGCTATAAATAAGATGCAAAAAAAAGGATAGGAAAAAAAAAAGAAGAAGAAAATAAGAAAAGAGCACATCACCTGGCACTCAGGAGGTGAGGGAGAACAGCAGGATTGACATGCACCAACCCCTCAGACTGTGCAAGGAGGGTGGGGGTGGGAAGGGGGGGAGAAACAAAAGAGCTAAAAATAGCCCAGGGAGCTGCTTTCTTCCCGGAGATCATTTTTTTTCCTACCCAGCTGTTTCATTTAACAAACAAGATTATTTATTTATTTATTTCTCCATCTCTTTACTCCACTTTTTACTTATGTTTTTTATTCAGTCAACGCCACTTCACCCATCCTCACATCTCCTTTAAATGCAAGGTAAAAACCAAACCAAAACACCTGAAACCAAGGAAAAAAACCCTGAAACCAGCGGCCTTATGCCTCCAGCAATGTCTTTCATTGCTACAGCTTTTTATAGGTAATTTAATATCCCAGAGTTGCACCTGCTAATGCAAACTTTGATATCAATAAGTGACAGCAGTGAGGGCAGAGGCAGCAGCTGAGAAAACAAAGCAGCAGCGCCCAGCAAGCTCCAGCCAAGCTCCAGGCTGTTAGAGGCTTTTTATTAAGCAGGGTTAGGTTGTTGGAGGCAGGCTGAGATCCCAGCCCAGGGCGAGTGTGGGAGCTGGAAGGAAGCAGGGTTTGCAGGGAGCTGGGTCTGGAGTTATCCTCAGGGAACTGACCTGTCTAAGCCAAGCTTGTGCAGGGCAGGGGGGTGCAAAGCCCCCCAATTCCCAGGGGAGACCCCCGAGCCCTGGAGCAGCTCCAGCCACACCGATGAGCTCACAGGTTTGCTCCACTCACATCTCCAGCAGTGCCTGTACCTCCTCCTCGATCCCGCATCCTCCAGCAGCAGCCAAGGAAATCAGGGATGACAGGAGCAGTTAATTTGAGCCTGCAGAGGCCATCTTCCCGTGCATGTGTTGTTTTGTTTCCAAATAGGCTTTGAATAACGAATTTCGGATGGTAAAGAGAAAAAGCTTCGTCCTGACCTCTTGAAATGCAAATTGCCTTTCATCCTGGGAGAGATAAAAGGCTGTTTCTTATCTGAAACGGTAAAAAGGGGTGAGATAACATGCCTGGCTCTGTCTCTCTCGGCTTTCATTTCCAAAATTGTTTTGGGGTGAGGAGAGGAGAGATGCTCTGCATGATTTCATTGTGCTTGGTGCCCACAGAGAGCAGGGGGGCCCTCAGGGGACCCCTGGAGCCCTGTGCCCTGATGGTGCAGAGGGAGGGGACACAGCCCGGGGTCTGCATTTCCCTTCACACCAGCCCTGCTCCAGGCTTCAGCCAACAGCAGAGGTTGTGGGGTTAAGTCAAGCCCAAAGCTTTGCCCTTCCCTGCCAGAACCCAATTTTTGGGCCCAGTTCCAAAAGCTGCAGCATTATTGTGCAGGGAAACACAGCAGAGCAGCAGTACAGCCACACAGCCAAAGCCAGACCTGCTCTGCTCTGGCCCCACCACAGTCCCCTCATCCCAGCATGGCTGGATCAAGCTCCAAACAAAGCATCCAAGCACCCTCTGCCTCCCCCAGCAGTTTTGGCTCAGGGGCTGGGTGAAGGCAAACACAAATCAGTATTTTTTCCGCCTCTCATGTTTTGCTCTGGGTCAAGGAGCACAAGTGCAAGGCAGATGACCTCAGCATGCACAGAAGGTGCTGAGGGATGTTATGGGTGTAAACAAGGGAAGGAGCGTGGATGCACCAAGGGGAAAAGGCTGGGATGCTGCCAGCAAAAAGAGTAGGGAGGTTATGGGAGGAAAAAGACTGGGATGCTGCTGGGGAACATGCAGGGATGCTCTGGAGGAGAAAAAGCTGGGATGCTCCCAGGGAAAGAGCAGGGATACTCCCAGGAGAGGAAGGAAAGAACATGGATGTTCCAGGAAAAGAAGGTTGGGATGGTACCAGAGAAGGGAAGAAAGAACATGGATGCTCTGGGGACAGAAGGATGGGATGGTCCCAAGGAAGGGACAGGGACACTCTGTGGCCCCAGGCCCCTGCACCTCCATCCAGCAGCTGCACAACAGCAGAGCACAGCCCCCCACTGCTGGCCCCTAGAAGCCTTCCCTTCACCAGCCACAGGCCCATCCCTCTGCCTGCCCTCCACAGATAAAATAAATTATCAGCCCCGATCTGGAGCTGCTGAGGACCAGTGGCTGATGGGGTCACCAAGCCTCCCTCAAAGCAAGGAGGAGGGGACAGCAGTGACAAGGGAGGTGCTGAGAAGTTACACACCAGACTGGCACCCAAAAGTGACTCTGTACCCACCGTGTGGACAAGGTGGATCTGAGCACATGGACAAAGTGGATCTGTGCCCCTGCATCACTTGGTGCTCCCCAGCTCCAGACTATGCTTGTGGAAAAGTGAGTCTCTCCCAGGGCTTTCCTTGCCCCTGCAAAAGAGAATCCAAAATATCAAAATACTGCCAAAACCCTCTGGCTTACTTTATGGGCTTACCCAGATACAGCAATCTCCAAATCCTTTATTATCACCTGTAACTTAGTAAAGCTCTCTGCTGAAATCCCCAACCCAAAACATAACCCAGTGCTGGAGGAGCCGGCATCAGCTGTCCTCAGCTCCAGCAATCTGGGCACAGTGCCCTCATTAGCTCATAGTTCATCATTAATTAGCTAAAAAAGCCTCTGCCAAGGGCCTGTGTGAGACTTGCAGGGGTTGGATGTGGCATGGGAGAAGTGAATGCTCAGGGACCAGCTAAGTGTGGGTGCTGCAGAGCAGCACAAGCTGCTCCCAAGTTGGGCAGGATCAGAGTGGTGCTAGTGCTCACCTCTGACCCCAGCACCACCCCAGCTTCTCCTTTCTGCCACTGGCTCTAAAAATGAGTGATGCTGCATCCACCTTGCAAACCAGCCAGGCCAGAGGCAGTGTGAGCTGCTCTGCCTGGTACCTCACTCCTTCCTCTGCTCTCAGCAGAGGCACACAGTGGGGCTGTTCACACCAGGATTGTGCTTCTGCTCAGTTGTTTCACCTTGAGCTCAAGTCCTGTGTAGTGGAGGGTGTCAGGGCCTGACCACTGGGCAGATGGTCACAGCTAAACCCAGAAGCCTACTCAATACCAAGAGAAAGCAAGGGGGAACAGAGGCACAAGTCCATGTTTATTCTTGTAATAAGATAAATAATTGGAGATGGGATTGCTCAGTCCCTTCCCTGGAAACTCATGCACAGTGGGCCAAACTCAGTACCAGCAGACAGATGTGAAACTGCTGTCCTGAAGGCAACCACAGCTGCCTATTTCAGGGCTGAGTATGACCCACTGTTCACAATTTTTCCCATGCTCACTGGAGAATATTCTGCTTTGCTCCCCTAGGGCAGGAGCAGAGGGGCTGTTGGACCTCCCAAAGCACCAGTGGGTCTGGATGACTCTGTCCACCTGGGACACAGGGGACAGAGGAGTTGCTGGCACCACCACGGCAGATGGAAGTCACTGCCACTTCCTGAATCCACCAGCAGCTTCCCTCAGATCTTCAGTTTGCTCCAGGCAAGAGACAGGGCAACATCACCAGCAGCCGAGTGAACAGTTTGGAGATACTCATGTGAGCTAACAGAGCCTATTTCGCCTGGAGCAAAGGGAGGCACAAAGCAGCAGCGACAGGGCAGCATTGCCCTCCAGAGCTGGATCAGGGGAGGCGGCGCCTGCAGCTCCTCAGCCGCGGAAACAGCCGCGCAGAACAGGGAGAGTCTCATCCTCACCTCATCCTCGCCTGCTCCAACACTGCCAGCGACAGCAGAAAGGCTTTTGCTCCTCTTGTCCACCCCGATCAAAGCTCTCATCGCTGCTTTGCAGGAGGAAGGACACAGAAGCAGGAGCTGTCTCCTCCCCCATCTGCACGGGCTCGCTCCACATCTCCCTCCAGGGCTTGAACGCGAGAAGCAACAAGCCTGGAGCGACAACACAGGGAGTGGGCTGGGAATGAAAGTACTGCTTGAGATGCATCCCATGAAAAAGAAGGAATAAAGGCACTTATCAAACTCACCTGAGCAGCATGGGAAAAATACACAAATGCAAGTCCTGGGAAGAGCAGCTTTAAGGAAGAACAAGAGGGAAAATTACATTTGCAAGCAAAATGTGCCAGGAAAAACTCAGCTTGTCCTTTCCCAGTCCCTGCAAAGCCCAAGCTGAGTGTCTGTGGAGAGCAGCTACAAAGCACAGCTGAGACCGAGGGCTCATAACTGCTGCCGTTTTGGTTTGGGCCACGTAGCCTTACCCTGATCTTATCTGGCCCCATCTCCAAGTAGCAAACAAAAGGAAGAAGACACAGAATACTTATCACAACACAGATTTAATTTCTTAGGCAGTTATAAAATTACAAAGAGCGACGGGCTAGCAGTGAGAGCCAGACACTTGGTGAGGTGCAATGTTAAGACAGATTTTTCCACTTATCGACACAGATACCAAACAGTCAGTGAGCACTGCAGGATGCAGGGTTTTCTCCAGGTAAGGAAGCAAATGCAAGAGCAAATAGATCCAGGTAGATCTAGGGCTGAGTCAATGCCCCACAGAAACCCAGAACTACAGGTTTGGGGAGAACTCCCCACTCCTGAGTTGGACACATGCATGGCCAAAGCCACAGCACTGACACCTGTAACGAGCACAAGGGCAGCTGTTTGCAAGCCAGAATTACAACTTCTCGCCCGTTATTTTCAAAGCAGTGTAAGATGAGACTTGCCAGTTGGAAGAGCATTAAAATGAAGGCATGTCATGATTAGAAAAATAGGAATTTGCTGAATTCCTTTGGTTGTACAACTGGAATCTGAAAGGATTTATTTACAGTCAGAGCCATGCTTTCTTCATTGCAAGCCTTTCACAGGCCAGCAGATTCCAGGAAAAGAAAGGCCTGCTCTCCACATGTGGAGAAGACACTTGGGGCCTTGCTCTCAGATATTAACAAGTTAAATAAAGTTGACTGTTAGCCAGGACAGCTGGAGCACAGAATAAAACTTCCCAAACCTCTGCAGTGATTAATCCCCACCAACGCTTTGGACAAAGACTCCTATTGCTCTGCAAACAGCAGTGGAGCATCTGCACACACCAGTGGGATACTGAACAGCTCAGCAACCCACAGGGAAAGAAATGCTACTGTCCTACTGCATGCTGGTTGGGGCTAATGCCATTATTGGAGCCAAGAAAGCACAGCATGGGACATAACAGAGAGCGCTGTGCTCAGGCTCGGCGCTCACCCAGCCTGGGGCTCCTGTGCTCACTCCTCCCTTTTCACTATTCCACAAAGGTCAGGCCAAGTTTCCTCTGTGCAGACACCTGTCACTGCATTAAAGGTCTTCTCAGGTATTTATTTGCATTCAGGCAGACCTGAAAAGCCACCACCTCTGCAAAACAGCCAAGAAACTCGCTGTGCAGGACCCAGAGCAGCGAGGTACAAGCACACACCTGATCCCAGAGGGAGCACTCGTGCCAATGTCTCCTTCAACAGGGCATCAGAACAAACAGCTTTTACCAACCTCTTGATGCTTTCTACTTCCTCCTCCTCCTCCTCCTCTGCCAGGCCCTGCCTTTTAACTGCTAGATTCGTATCTATCACTTGTATTTTGGAAACAGTGACATAAGAAGAGACCAGGGCAGATAAAAGCTTTCTGCCTCAGAACTTGAAATACAGAGTAAACAGACAGATGTCGAGACAGCAGCCAAGGACCTGCACTCGCTGCCCATTTGCACATCAAGAGAAACAGCTCCTTCCCTACGGTACTCACTGGGAACTCATCCCACTGCAAGCTAAGACCTGAGTTTAGGATTCCAAGTTTTTCAGTGTTCCCCCCTCCCCAGCTTTGGTTGTTTCAGTTCTCTGCCTCAACCCTCCATTGAGTTAAAAGCTATCAAGAAGTGCAGCCCATATGGAGAGAGAGAGAGACAGGCTGTACAGAACAAACACTGTCCTTCCAAGGAAGGTCAGTCTAAACTGAGAGGGGCTGCACAGATGTTCCAATATCCTGTGACCAGGAGCTCGTGGCCACAGCACAGGGCTTGAGCCTCCTTGGCTTGCCCTGGGTCTGTCAGAGCATCAGAACAGAAATGTTTAGACACCACCTGATTCACAGAGAACAACAGTGCAATCACATGCTCCACACTCAGGTGAGGATGCAGCTGCAAAAAGCATTTCTGGTTATGCTTAAAGAAGAAAAAAAAATGAAATAGAAACACATCTTTGTGTCACTGGGATAAACCCCCAACCTGAAAGGCTTCTAACTTTGGTAGCACACCACAACAGGGTGGTTACTGAGGGCCTAAGGCCATCACAGGGAAATTAGATCAGTCATGTTTTATCTGAGAAAAAGTTTATATCCTCATGCAATGAACTTAAGACAAACTACTGTCACCACTCTTAAATACACAGCCAGTGGGGACCAGAAACGACCTGCTCCACCCTACTAGCTGGTCACTAACCTCAGAACATTCATACTTTTTGCTCTATAAAAAGATTTTCTCAGTTACAACAGCAAGAAGATACTTTTAACTGGCTTTCAGCTTCTATTTAAGAGTGAACCAAGTAGGGCACAGCAATTCCACAGTGTGTGGCTCAGGAGCAGGAACACACTACAGCATGTGGAAGACACAAATACAGGGAATATGGGATCTCCTACTCACCTGTGGAAAATAAGGTATGAAAATTAAGAAGGGAATAAAATTAATACAATAAACGATCTCCATTTTTAACAGTAAAGTTAGTATTACATTTAGGGGTGTAACATGGCCTCTGTTACACTCAAGAGTTGTAAAACTTGTGTGCTTAGCAGACCTGTGTTGCTGGTGCAATGTTTACTGCTATCTGTGCTTGTGGAGTCTAGGCCAAACCTCCAAGGATGTTATCAGGAATGTTAACCAGCTTTAGTCTGGAATGAACAGACATCTCCTGGGTGGTTCAGTTTGCCAGCAAAGCTCACTGAGCTTATATTTACTTCAGGACTTGCATTTCACTCTGCAGCTTGGAACATCACGGCAAAGCTGAGAGCAGTAAAGCAGAACGTAAATAAATAACTGCAGACCATGGAATTGAGTTGTCAGCCAGGCCTTAAAGTCAAGAGACTAAATGAGATTTCAGCATGACTCAGGGGTTTGCTGTGAATGTGCTGGGCTCTGGAGAGGACACCACAAGCCACTCCAACCAACTACTTAAGGACAGTCAAGGGTTTGCAGTGAATAAACAAGCCTGATCCCTTCTCTCCCACACACACTTGTGTACAAACACCTTCCACTGACATGGACTCACAGCAGCCTTGCTGACAGAGCTCTCCTGGCAGGGGCTGCCACCTTCTTTGTACTTGTAGAGGCAGGGGAAGCCCATCTGCCCACACAGGGCTTTGGGGACAGAGCCCACTGCCTGCTACTGCTCCAGGGAAGACTTGTTCATGGTACTGAATCCTAAAAGAACATCAATGCCTAGTTGTGGTAGGGAATTCACGCATAGCTGGAGCACTCAGCCTCTGTCCTCCTCTCAAGACCTGCAATTTCCTTGCCTCTTTTTATATTTACTCCTTTGCAGTCAGTGGAGGGAAAGGAAACAACCCACATTGCTACACAGAAGGCAAAGCAGGCTCCTTTTGGCAAAGGGAATTAACGCTCACCAAGTACTTCACTAATACTTGCTCAGTAACTGTTATCCAAGACTTAAGAGAAGGCACATTACAACCCTAAAAATAGTCTGCAGCACTGCTCAGCCTTGGAAAGCCCTAGACAGTGTCAGGGCAGTTAAGGATTTACTCCAAAACTGCCAAAAAAACTACCAGTCCTTGAGTGTATTGAGGTACTCTGATGAGAGGAGGAATGGGGGAAAAAAAAAAAAAAAAAGCAACCCAGAAAGAAAGAAAAGCATTGTTATGCAGCAGTAGAGAACCCAGAAGTAAATTAAGTTCTCAAAATCATTTATATTTACATCAGTATCTTAAAAAAAAAAAAGTCAAGGATTTTCATAATTAGAGCAGTACACTCAGCCCCAGACTGAGAAGAAGCAGGAATTGAGAGCCTTCTAGCAGGAAACCTTAAGGCTGTTTATAGAGTGGGGTTGCCATACTCTACAGGGACTTCCTCCAGCCTGACAGAATCCTTGCTTTGGATAATTTAAAAAGGTATAAAAAAAGGTTATTGCTACTCTGCCAAGAAAACAGGACAATCTACAGGAAAGAAAGAAAGTGCATTCCAAGTCTTTTCTCAAAAACCCACAAGCTTATCAGCCACCACAGGCTACAGACAGCCAAGTACCAAAGGTGTACAGACAAGATTCTCTAACAAACCTTCCCTCATTCTACCTCTTCTTCCTGCAGCAATTCCTTTCCTTCCCTGTAAAGGCACTTTCTATATTCTATATCCTTACGCAGGGAAACACTTCCAGTTTTCCATCCCAACAAACAGAACAGTCCCACAAATACACAACATTCAGAAGGAATTTTAATTAACAAAATGGTCCAGGAAAGGGAAGGGAGAACCCAAAAAAACCAGGCCATTGCATGTGAAAGGTTGCATGTCAGTCACTAGGTATGCCTGCAAGCCCATGCACAGGAAACCATTTGGACCTTTGTCAGTGCAGAACTAGTCTCAGCTTCCAGAACCACTTCTCTACTCCTTCCTTATATAGGCTAAATATTATATACATATATAAAAAAAATACAAACTTGAGTTTGTTATAAAGTGGCTTCTCTCTCTCTCTCCCCCTCCTATGCTTGCTTGGCACATGAATGCATGCAAAGCTAAGTAGGCTCTGAGGGCTGCACAAACAGCAGGTTTTGGCAACAAAAAAAATAAACACAGCTAAAATAGATAAGCAAGATTAAAAGCCACTGAATTGAAAACCATATATTTTTCCAATTGTATAGAATTAGAACTACAGCTACGACTTAGAACTGTAAAGAGTCTGTCATCCTCTCTCCCAACTCATGTCAAAGTTCATAGCAGCATAACACGAGATTCCTCAAGAAACATCAAGCCAGTGTTCTCTGCTTCAGGAGTGAGTTCACAGGTCCAAGTTTAGTCTGTCCGAAGGATCATGGGAGGATGCTCACTGTCTTCATCCAATCGAAGGGAGTTGGTTTCATCTTCCAGGCAAGCTCCACCCACAGCACCCAGGTCATCCGTATAGGCTGGAAAGGAACAAGGAGTTGGGGAATCAGCAGCAACAAACTAAGGCTTGGATCCAGAGTGAATGAGTAGAGCTGAAGTACCAGGCATTACTTGAAACAGTTTCACTGCCACCCTATGTTTGTTTTTATCATGACTCTGTTTCATAACTGCATTTCTCCAAGCCAAGAGCACTTCATGATCAAAATTAAACTCCTGTGTGTGTGCAGTGCATACTGGAGCTTTGGGCAGGCTGTTTTCAGTCTCCACTGATGCAGTGCAGTACAGACGTATGTGGTGACTGTTCTCCCTTTGCTGCGAAGCACTAACCTGAGTGCCAGACATGGCAAAAGCTCCACTGACTTGGAGAGCTGCAGCATTAACCAAGTTCTCATCCTCTTGATTTAACAGAGCAGTGAATCAGGCTAAAAGGTCACTGTTCCCATAAAGGAACAATAGCAGCGTTCATCAACTTTACATAAAATAAAAATTTTAAAAAGGGAGCAGGGCTACAAATCAGATGCTTTGCACAAGGTCCGGGTGCAGAACTGCCTCAAGAACCATGTGGCAAGTACTGCAACTACCACTACAGCAATCAACCACAACTCAAGACAAAATTCTAGCCAGAAAGCAGCAAAGATAAGTGATCCATCTAGAGAAAGCTACAGCACACCATGAGTGCTCTTTTCCTACTGCTCACCAAGGCTCCACCTCGCACGCGCGGCTACGCAAAGCTCGGGGCAGATGTGGACCAGCTCAGGCAGTCATCTAGAAGGAAGCAACAGGCAGAGGTGCTCCCTGCCCCATTCCCAGCCCTCTCCTTACCATGCCTGGTGGGTGAGGAAGGCACATATGTACCTTTAGTCACAGCGGCACTGTACGTCTGCGCTACCAGCGGCCGGTCGTGGGATGCAGACTCCAGGATTTCATTGGCGGGCTCCATGCTGCCATCGAGCCTGCCAGGAAGAGAGGGGTTAGCTGGAGAGGTGATCTGCCTGGGCATCAGACAGCTTGAGCTGGCAGCTACAGGAAAATATTCCATCTGATGTGCAAGAATAATGTATATAGAAATGCAACAGGAGGAACTTGGTCCCTCTGTTCCAGAGGCCCGGCTAGAAAGCACATGACAAGACTCGGTATTTCTCTGAAGACTCATCAGCATCATGTCTGCCTCTGACACAGCATCAGGATCTAAATCCTAGTAGCTCATAGTAGGAAGACTCAAAACAAGACTGCATGATTAAAAAACCCCATTCCAATCTGCAATATTGTAGGATATCTTGAGATTTGTCACAACAGAAGCGGTTGCTTCACACACAGATACTAGAAAGCCCTCTAGAGAAAGTATTAGAGCATTTCAAAGATTAACAACTTGGTAAAAGCGCCCCTCTATGAGGCTTCACTTCATCTCCAACCAGAGGTCACGTCTTCAAATGTGCAGATAAATGTATGATCTTTTACCATAATTGTAGTTTGACCAAATCTGCAAACCTGAATTATCATCACGAGTTATTATCTTTAATTCTATGATTGATCAAGTAATTTGCCTGTATTACCCTAGCTTTTCCTGCCAACCCTTATTGAAAAACAGTGCATTGTCCTATTTCTGTAAGTGTTCTACAGCACTATTACAGAACACCAGCTGCCTGGCCTATATGCAAGGAAGTTTAATAAGGACACCAGCAGAGAAAGCACAGGGATAATTTCATAGGCCAGTTTCCCCTCTGTGAAGTCAGAGTAAGATCTTTCTCATGTTTGTAACCACCTCATTTATTGATGAAGAGAACGGTGTCACACGTTTCAAATTCTTGTTTAAGTAACTCAACTCAAAGTGCCAAGAGGAAACAGGAGCACAGAGAGAGCAGCGATTGATCCCTCCCTGCACTGGGACAGGGTTAAGTTTCTGCTGCTAAAGCAGTGCTTGGTGTAGCAGATACCTGGAAGGAAGGCTCAGAGGGACTCTGAAGTTACTCACTCATGTCAGAGGTTTGGAAAAAGATTAGTTTGAAGAAATGAGCTGTTCTAAGTTAGACTTTTCCAGAAGAGAACTAAGTTTGAGAAGAAAACTGGATTTTGAGAGGAAATAAAATACAACAGTTCTCAGCTAATGTGGACTTACTTGTGCTGCTTCATTAGTGTGCACTCGCCTCCTTCCTGGGGGTCTAAGTTGTACATGTAGAGATACCCATCAGCAGCTCCCACCAGCAAACGAGGGATCTTCTGGATTCTAGAAAGGTTTAGGGCAGAAGTTTATTAAATAAACAGATTATTAAATAAAAGATTATTAAGTATTAATAAGTATTAACATAAGAAAGCATGCTCTCCTCCCTCCCCATGATTTAATGGTTAGACTCAATCTCTGAGGGTTTTTCCAATTTAAATGATTCTATGACTTTAAGGCATTATTTTCCACACTTTTGCTCCTGGACAGGGAATGCTGTTAATAGTTAGAGCACCCACGAAAGAACTGTGTGTAAAAAATTTACAGGAGAACCACATTTTGGGGCTAACAGGATGCCACAGGAATCGACCAATTACATATAACTCTGTGAAACAGCTTCAGAAGTTACCATCCTGTTATCAAGCTTTGTGCAACTCCAGAGACAAATATTCTAACGGGAAGGATTTACTTATTTGAGAAATGTTACAAAGCTTAATTATTGCTTAAAGGGTGCTTTGAGATCAGAGGAGTGAGAGTACAGACATGAAGTCAATTTAGCATAAAAACTATAAAACCCCCACAAAGTTAGTTTACTACTGCTCAGCTTATTACTTTGGTAGCTCTGCCAAATGGGACCTGCCTTTGAGGGAAGACAGCATAAAAGATTAGATTTAGTCCTCAAAATTAACTTTAATGAATGCTACGCTGTTTTAGAGACAAGAATTATATGAACTTGCTTTCAAAGACTTCTTTAATGGTTAGGCTGGATTGCCTAATTTTGCAATTCACTAACAACATACACCATCACTCCCCATAGCACTAATGGAAGCAAATGCCATAAAAGCCCACGGCTCTGATCTCAATATTCTTGTTCCAAAATTAAAAGACATCTTTAGAACATCTTTAAACAACACTTAGAAGTGGGCTATTACTATCCAAACATGAAGCTGTCTCCTCCTTCTCTCACAGGCCTGTGAGGCCTTACCTCTGCCACACTGCCCTTAAACTGGAATGATCACAGGTGACCCATTGCTCTGCTGCAGATGAAGCTGTGTTTTATAGGGGCAGCCTCTCCAGAGCCCAAACAGCCCAGCAGGGTGGGGAGTGCAGGCTCCATTGCTGTACTCACGTGGCAAGTGCACAGATGTTTTTGTGGCCACAGAAGGGCAGACGGACTGTAGCAAAGGCTCTACCCTGGTTGAACATCTCTGTCACTTGAGAGGGCAGATAGCTCGTTGAGGCCATCAGCACTTTTCCAAAGTAACCTGTCCAGGTTGTAGGCTCTTCCTGAGGTCTACAAGTCAGAAGAGAAAAGTGACCCACTTTGCCTACACCTTAGAGAGAAAAGTGTGCAAACACTTGAAAACATTTTATTTTAAAAGATATTAAGCAGCTGTTTCTCTTCAGAAATAACTAACACTCTTGAGAATTCTAACAGACTTCATCTCTCCTACAAGAGAAAATGTGTCCAATACCCTCAGCCTGTTATTTAAGCATGTTTGATTGTAAACTGATACTTCTGTATATAAGACTGCATTTTATAACATTCATTATACAAGAGCAAAATCCACTGGAAAGCACCACGCTTCAGGATTTTATTAATCTGTTTATCACTAAGCAAATCATTGTTTCCAGTAACTTCCACTGAAATGGAATTAAGACTGTCCTTTCAAATAATAAATAGGAACATTTTACAACTTGGTACCTCTTAAAGCCCCCTACATGCAGCTGGAAGGCATTGCTGAGATAGCTCTTCCCATATGGATGTCAGAGGAGGTGAAACAAATGTAACTGAAAATCTTAAAACTGCTCCACATTCCTCTGTGAAGGATGGCCAAGTTCTCTTTGGCAGAAAAACACCTTTTCTACTCAGTGGGAGAACAGTACACAGCTCAGCTGCAGTTGCTGATTCATAAGTGACTTCTGATGCCCTTTACTTTACAGTAAAAGTTCAAAAGAAGTCTGTCCACACTTCTGAGAACTTGTTCTGCTGAGTACAGTCAACTTTTAAGCCTTTTCCTTGAAAAATCTAAGGCACCTTTGAAACCTACTTTTCTTTCACAGTCTCAAGTTTGAAGATATGCACAGTCTCTGTGTTACTGGATGCAGACAGAAACATGCCATCCATGCTGAAAGCCAACGAACAGATGCTCACACACCTGGGAAAAAAAGAAAGAAGAGAAGAAAAACAAGGATGTCAAACTATTTGCTTAGTTAAGATTTCTAAAGTCACCACTACTTTGCAAGTAAGAAAAGAAACCCCTTCAATAATAAACATTCCCAATTCTCTAAACATTTCTTAAAGTTATTCAAGCATAAGATTAATGATGTTCAGCTCTGATGTTTACCAGGTATGAGATCAATTAGTAACAATCTGAACTCAGTCTCACCCTGCATAAAGTACACAGTTACTGCTACCACAAACCACAACACCATTTCACAATGGCTATCAATGGCCACAGCATTAGAAGGGTTTAGAAGAGAGTGAGAATATTAGATGTACAGTCTCCAACTGGCATAAGAATACAATATATCCTAAAAAAGGTGACCCACTTTAAACAAGTTCCTCACCAATAAATTTTTAAAAGGCAAGAGGGAGTACAATTCTGACAGGATTGATTTGTAGAATAGTCAAGTCCAGAGGAATGAAATTGGAAAACATTCAAGCTGAAACTGTTACAAGTATACATGCAGGGATGAATGAAGATGAAAACAGGCAAAAAAATCAGGATGCCAGCTCAATTGCTGAACATACTGGAAATCGACCGTAAGGAATGAGAGTCAGGTAATTAACCCAGCTGAACCTTACCTCTTCACTCCCCTTCGGAATTCAAAGAGTTTCTGTCCCTCTGGAATGGAAAAAACTCTTATTACTGTCCCCTGCAAAGAAAAAAAAATAAATACATCATTTTTCATTTCGAGTTCATTCATTGTGTACTAGCTCTAGTGAGCAGAGTACAACTAGCAGCAGCAAACCACTTTGCTGTTAACTCGTTGCTGTGTAGCCCAGATACTACATGAAGTATTTATGGAGCTTGTTTGTAGGATGTGTTTGAAGGGTACAGAAACAAGAGGTGGGAGCTACTAATGCAGAGAACAAGCTGTGCATCAAAACCAGCCCTTCTTATCACATTTGATGATGAAAACGAGCACACTAGACAAGTACCATGAGTGCAGTCACTTGGATGTCTTTGTGCCTTTATCAGATGCAATCAGTTATACCTTTATAGTCTAAGCTTATTACTCAAAGAGCAGAGGCTGCAGACTCTCTAATTTACACATATTACATGAACAATTTGTCATCACATGCCAAAGACTAGCAAGGCACTTCTTTTTATTTGGATTTTAACTGTCTTGTTTTCATTAGGAAGACAGCATCTAAACAAGACAACTAATTTCTAATAAGTATCCTGCACTAAAGGGAGAAACACTCAGAGGACTGCCCTAATTGCAGCCAGATTAAAATGTTTTATTTAAATAACCTTATTATCCAACATTTCACAGCATGGAAATTGTGTCAAATATCATTAACAGATCTTAACTTAGACTTCCCCTTTTAACTGTAAGCCTTCTTTTCTGGCACTTGCACATGGAACTGTGCACACTCAAAATACTTAATGACATATTTGATTTTTATCACTGTTGGCAAGGCAATCAAAAGCTCACTTACCTTTTCTGAGGCTGTGGCAAGTTTAGTACCACTTGCATCAAATGCCAAAGCAGCCAAGGGACTATCATGAGCTGGGATCATATTGGCAGCTCTCTGCAGTGAATCAATAAAATAGAACCTTAGAACAGTACAGGTTAAAAGCTACATGTGGCTGCATATTTAAGCACATTCAAGGCAAATATGGGTCTTACTTTCTGGACAAGAGCTTCAAATATTTTTTTCAGTAACTAAGTACATAAAATTATCACTGAGGCATATACATAGAGAGTACAAGCAGCAGGAAGACAATTCAAATAGAAATTACTTGGTTCCACCCATTTGCCCAATTCTACTCAATCAAATCTAGTATTAGCACTTGTATTTTCTTTGCTGACATTCTGTGAAGCAAGAGATGCTGCAAACTGTTGCACAGAAACCTAAGTGTCCAGTAATTCCTCTCTGAGCAAGTTAAGTAATTTGCAAAATCTGCATCTTTAGATGCATTCAAAGATTCTTACCAGATTGATGGTGTCAAAGACTTGTACTTCTCCAATAGTTGCACTCCCTGGATAGGCCAGGTAGCAATTATCATTGTTTATTGATAAAGCACACAACCCTACAAGGGATGCAGAAACAGGATTAGAAACAGGAATTCCAAGACTTATGGAGTAGAACTTTCTGATTCTGTGCTTGAGTGTCACAAAAATTTTTCCAATTATCAACAGAAACAGAAACAAAGATGAGTAATCTCAGAGTCAGCCTGCAATATATTCAACTATTTAGTGTAAGTTTAATATAAAACAGAAAAGGAAGAATACCAACAGAGTTACAATAACTGATTAAACAGTAGAACTTCTCATGTCTGCCACAATTCCTAAAGCATTAACTTGACAAAGTCTTTAACTATACCAAGTGCTGTCAAAATTCACTTTTTATCTCTCCTGTTTTTTTCTAACATTTCAACACATCCACTCCAGGAGACCAAAATACTGGGAAGATGGAGTTTAGGGCAGAGTCTGCTACTTGCTCTCAGCTGGATGAAACATGTAGGCTTTCAGACAACACTCATATTTGTTATTGAATTTGAAAGCAGAATTAACAACACCACAGTTCCCTGTAGGGAACCTCATACACTGACACAGAAAGCACTTTTCAGAGCTCTGCTGATTCTATCATCACATTTACCTGCAGGATTGGGAGGTGTCTCCCTGATTGTATGTAATACCTTCATGTCTCGTATGTTGTGTATATAAAGAGACTCTTCCAGACATACTATCAGCCTCTAGAAAAAGGGAAAGAGGACAAAATGGTGACGCGGAAATGGAGTTCATATGGATTTATCAATCCTAAAAAAATTCTATCCTAAAATGCAGCAGGTACCTTCCAATAGAGAAGAGATTGTACCCATCTGATGGGGAGAAGAGTCTGATGGAAGATAAACAAGATCTAGCTCTTGACAGAAACACTGCACGTGGTCACTTGAACTGACCACTGCACCCCACTTCCCTCACCCTCACCAGTGCAAACTGAAGACTTTCCCATTACTAGTTTAGGTCAGCAAGCCAGAAACTTTCACTTAATTCTTACTCTATACCAATTTGCATGTGGAAATAATGGAAATGACTTTCTGCTTTTGTTAAACAGAGAAAACAAACAAGACTTTTTAACCATTCATAAAGCCTATAACTTACCCATAATCATTTGTGAATGGCCTCTTTTTTTAAAACTAAGTTCTTCATCTCATTTACTTTGTAGACTACATGTGGATGACTAACTAGACATTACTCATTTTACACTAACTCCCTGTGCCAGAAATCAAATTACCCACTTCTTCTCTCATGATTTTAAACAGGAAATCCCTCCTCCCACATCAATTTTTTGGGGGCAAAGACAGACATTAAGATTTTCTCCTTCAGATGCCATTCTCTCTAGCTTGAATGAACTGACTAAAGACAGAAGTCCGTATTTGCTGAAGAATCTACTAATGATTTAGTCATACAGCAAACTATGCTTCCAGGTATTTAAAAAATTCACCAGCTGCGTGACATTTTTTAGATTTTATTTTTTGAGAAGAATTCAGCAAACAGCACTTACAACAATTAACAATTCAACAGATAACTTTAAATTTTGGCCTGAAGAGAAAATGTCAGTCTTACATACTTTCACATTGAAGATGAAAGGATGATTCACACTGGAAGGGACCTCACGAGGTCTCTAGTCCAACCTCCTACTCAAAGCATGCCCTGTTTACTCAGGGTATTTCCCCAAGTAAATACATAAACACAGAATCAAAAATACTTAACCAAATACAAGTACTGAGATGCCATACAGAAGCCACAATTGGAAAAGTACTACTAAATTACACATAGCAATTCTGTCACTAAAGGAAGAGACATCCATTAGCAGAGGAAGTGCCAGAAGAAGATCCACAACCCCTTTCCCATGCTTCCACTTAGGTAAATCCACTACTCACCTGTCTGTTGAGCTTGACAGCCAAGATGGTGTTGGAGTAACTGTAGTTGCAAATCTCTGTCCCCTTCTTAAAGTGACAAACTTTCAGCTTGCGTGGAGCTTTAAGGCTAACTATGGCCACCAGACTACTGGAGAAGAGCCTCTCCACAATGCACACATCTTCTGTGTCAGCTGAGGAACCACAGGAATGAGGGAAAAATACAGAGGGAGATTTCAGGGAAGAAGAATGATGCACATCAACAGGAAATATTGTCTAAGAAAATCACAGAATCATAGCATCAGTCTATTTAGAAATACAGTTTAACACCACAAACATTCTGCCACGACAGCTCAGAGTCAAGGTGGGACACAGGACAGGCTTTTAAAGCAGAAAATCTACACAGTGAGTGCTGATTTCCACAGATTTCCTCCCCAAGGTGTCACACAAATTTATGCTTCAGAATAGTGTCTACTCCCCATGCCCAAAATCCAACAGACAAAAATCCCAAAGCTACACAACTCAGAAAACTGTCAAACTCCAGAATTTTACAATCTTCTTTTCTCTCTGCAGAAATCCAGGAAAGCAAATATTTTTGGCCTTTTTTTGTGCGTGTGAGTTTGGGTTTTGTTTTCAGATCTGTATTACACTTGAAAACGTTCCTGATGACCCAAACCCCTGGCATTTCCATTTACCTCTCCACAAAGAAAGAAAGGTTACAGTACTCAGAGAAGCTGGTGAAACTCATTTGCCACAAGACTGCTGCAGCCACCAATCAGCATTTCCACATACACCATCTTTGACCTGACAGGCCCTAAGAGCAACTTGTGCAGGAATCACTGATGCCCAGCATTCATGCAGAGCCATAAAACATCAGATTTGCCAAATGTTTCTACTATGGGAGCACTGAAAGCAAAGGAGGGACACAAACCCCTACATGAGGAGAGAACAGGAAGGAGGAAAGTCCAGGATCTCTGGCAAAGAGGCATTTCCAGAGCATTTGATCATAGCTCAGCACTGGACCATGCTGGGAGGAAACCAAGTCCCACCACCAGTTATCCTGGCATCTGTGCCTCCCTCTCCAAAACCCCAGGAACACAGTGGACACAGTTTTCAGGGCAGTGAGAAGCTGGAGAGAGTTTTATCATGCTCTGCAGCTCTTTCACAGCCACTGGCTACACCTGCCCTTTCATTACAGAACCCAATCAAGACAAGTGACTTGAGCCTTTGGCCTTGATCCATCAAAACAAATTTTTCAAGAGTCAGCTTCTGGATTAGCTCAATGCTTAATACATTCCAAACCATAAAACTGCCAGTAAAAAAAATCCCAAAAAACACACACAAAAAACCAACAACCCAAAAGAGCTTGTTTCTGAAGGCTTCTGTTTTGGCCAAGAGAAACATTAAGTAATTAATTTGCACTGTTCCCATCAGCAGTGACAGAAACTCCATGAAAAAAGTTCTGTTCAACATTCTCAGTATACGACATTGCCATCAGTGTGGGACACGTCTGCTTTCAAAGTGCTTTTTCTGGGCAGTTATTTCAAGAAAATGAACACAACATATTTAATGTCCTACATTTTTTTGAGAGAAACAGCCTACTTATGAAAAAGGAGCAGGTTTACACCCTGCATTTTCAGTACTCCATGCTACATAATTGACTTTTATCTACATCTTGTATTTAATATGGTACATTTCAGAGAAGACATAACAGCTCACAGAGGCTTTGAAAATTCAATTTTCTCATGCAACAGGGATAATGCATTTTAGTAATTACTTTGTTTTCAAGGAATTGTTCTCCATTTTTCTGATACTACACAAAACATATGAAAAAGAAACACAAAAAACTGCTTCAATAAATGTACGCCGAGACTTTGAAATGCAGAGTTCAGTGTTCCTTGAATCAGAGCAGTTACACAAAAGACTCAAATATTTTACAGGATGGGTTATCAGCTTTCCATCTAAGCCTGGAGTCCTTCAAAATGACAACATCCTTTTACAGGAGTGAGATGACCAGCACACAGAGACCCAAACCCCACAGTCTGCTCCCTGCTCCAGGGCCAGCACAGCTTCTGCCCCCATCCAGGGAGGGACAAGTGTTCAGACACAGCTTCTGGGATTTGTCACTCTCCCAGGCAAGCAGGAGAACTGGTATTTCAGAAGAGGAACAGCAGCAGAGATTCATATAGAAAAAGTGCTGTCCTATGCTGCACTGATGGGAAGGGTGGGCAGCAAGGAAGGCACACAGGGAAGGGCACTATCAACAACTAAGCCCTGAGACAGAAGAAAAAATTTTCAATAAGCAAAATGCCTCAAAGGTATTGATAATCCTCCAGTCTCATCATAAAAAGACTATAATACAGACAGTTACCTTTAGAGAAAGGCTTTGTGATGGGCATTTAATTAAATTCACTTTAAAAATACAGGATGTGCCTCTCCTCCTTTGTCTTCCTTTAACAGGAAGAAGAGATAAAATCTCTTCACAGCTGCCAAGTAATTTATGCTTCCCAAGAGCAACTATTCAAGAGGGTACCAGGCTATACTGCCCATCCTATGTTCAGCTGACCTGAATTAATCATATGTTTAGTAGCACTAAAGCCCTATAGCAATGCTGTTACTCAGGTTTGTTTTTCTTCTATTAGTATTATCTCCTTTACACAACTGAGCATTGCCAGAAACTCAGATTCAAAACAGAGTAAGAACAAAAAGAACTGCAAAACAAATTAAGCACCAGCAGCAAGGGGAGAACAAGCAAACACATAACAAGATTAGTTTCATAAACACAAGCGTGTAGCATCACAGACAAGAGCTGGTTAGAGCCAGCTAGATTATGATCAGCTGTGCCTTTATTCCATTTTTAATCCAAGAACATGAAGCATGGTAGAAGCATTCATTAAGCCTTAAAGCACCCTCAAATCTAAAGCTTGTCTTTACAGTGGGCTCAACTGCACAGGGAGTCAGGAGATTTGCAGTCACAGGAGAAGTCAGTGATGGGAGCAGCCAAATCTCCCACCTTTTTTTGTATTTCTCTCCAACACAAGAGAGCTGAGACATATTCTGCAATTTAGTTTAAACACCTACACAAGAGTTGGCAGATCAATCTTCCAGAAGAGAAGGAGGGGTCTCTAACAGTGCTCACTCAACACAAGAAGTCTTTAGACCCACTTAAACTAAATTGGGAAGTGGGAGGCACCGTGTCTGGGAGGCCTCAAGACACCTTTCCTTGAGGAAAGGAGGTACCCAATGCACAGGAAGCCCTCCACCCTCATATCAAGTTTTAACAGGCATGGTTTGCAACTCCAAGACTGAAAATTATTTGACTCATACAAAGAAAATGAAGGCATCTCAATATTTTGATCTGCTTTGAGCCAAGACTGTCTGGCTTCTGCAGGTCAAACCATCGAATTTTTTGTAGTGAGAGGACAAGGAGTAATGGGTTCAAACTCACAGAGGGGAAATTCAGGTTTGGTATATGTTAGAAATTCCTCCCTGTGAGGGTACTCAGGCCCTGGCACAGGCTGCCCAGAGAAGCTGTGGATGCCCCATCCCTGGAAGTGTCCAAGGCCAGTTTGGATGGGACTTGGAGCAACCTGGGATAGGGGAACTGGATGATCTTTAACAGTCCCCTCCAACCCAAAACATTCTACTAAATGTTAGCTCTGTTACCTCAGCTTTCACAAACAACACTCAGAAAACCTAAAATATCAAAGAGTTTACCAAGCATCTCAGAACAGTCTGAAGACAAGACTGGAATCAGCAGGTCAAAATTCCAATTCCAGCTGCTTTTATCAGATTATTGCAAGATGTTGAATAAGGCACTTAATCTAACCTGTACTTTTTCTCTCAAGGACTACTCAGAAGATGCAGCCCTGCCCAGTGCAGCTGACCTCACAGGGCATTTTTCAGTGTCTCGTGTAACAGGGAATCATCTTCCCTGAATCTCCTGGGGTGACACCAGGCCAGATGCTGTAAGTGCCTGACATGCTGCAGAGGTCAGGTACATAAACTCCACGGCAGAAAATGGAATCCAAGCCACTTATTAACCAGTACAACCAGACCATGACTCAAATAGGAAGATGCAGCTGCAACACAATTTAACTTGACCACGGGTGCCTAATTTGAACCTCACAATTACTTCTCTCCATTGACTGTGTACAGAAGCAGGCTGTCATCCCAGGTAATGGGTGATCTGAATCACACCCCATTTCCAAACTTAACATGCCACAGGGTCAGGTCACTCAGGGAATGGAGTCTGAGGACAGCTCTGTCATGGGATCCCACTAGAAATGCTGACATCACAGCAATTGGTAGCACCTGCTCACACGGAGTTTACAAGAAAGCAAGGCTACTCATGCATAGCATTCATAGTTTACTTATTAGCATCTCAAAAAAGGGAAGTCCATGAACTGCTGGGAGAACAGGGGATATCACTTCTCCCCCAGGCCTCCCCCCATTTCACCTCAGATCCTACTCAACTGTGATCACTACTGAGAAGTTATGGGAATGTGAGTTATTCACCCTTTTGGATGAGCAAGCCTGCAGCTATCATGTTAAAGAATAATTTTCTAACAGAAAATATTAGGATAAAAAAATATAATTAAGGCTTTGTTTTCTTATTTGATAAAGGTATATTAGTGCTTCCATGCCCCACAAATCTCACATGAGTAAATTATTATTTTTATGCCCAGCTGCTATGTAACCTGGCTGGACATAAAATTAGAAAAGCAGAGTTCTCATAACTACTACCAAATTTCATACCATACCAGCTAAATTTAAACACAGAACACTGATTCATAGTTTCACCCTGCCTGCAATTACTGTTTTGTATTTGTGTGATATTTACACGTAAGGTTCCTTTTATGCCAATTTCAAACAACCTGTGAAAAAGTGAAACGTTTCTTATCCTTCCCACACTAAGCCAACGGAGGGGATTAAAAAAAAAAAGAAAATAAAAACCAAGATACTCACTGCATTCATAGATTTGCTCTAATTTGTCCACAGAAGAAAGAGAGAAGAATTTGTAGCCTGATTTACTGCCAACTGCAAGGGATCTGCAAAAGAAACAAGCCAGTCAGGAACATGAACTCCAAGAGCTGTGATTACCCTCGGACAGATTCTTACCCAGTTCTAAACCTCCAGCTGGGTTAGCTCAGTCAGGAAAGTGATAAAATTTTGTCCAAAAAAAGCCATAACAGACACAGACAGCTTCCCCAATTCTGATCAGACCAAACAGCTTCAGAATTACAGAACTGGGGTGTGGAATTCTGCTGCACATTTATGAAATGAGAGTTCACAGCCTGAAGTAAACCTACTGCCCAATTCTCACCGGTGATTTCTTCACACAGGCTAAAAGCTTCAGTGTGGAGGGAGGATGATGACTTGAATAATGTAATGCAAACCAATTACATCATTGCCTCATCATTAGAGGTGACCTCCAAGGCCTTTGAAACTGGGCTGTCTGGGGAATTTTGTTCTTTACAGTGTAACCGTCCCCAAGCATCCCAAAAGAGTTTTCATATTAAAAAAAAAAAAAGTAATTAAAGACTGCCAACTCTAATTTTCTCTGGCTTTACGTGATGATGTTCTAGCACTTCCATTGTTAGGTCTCAGTCTTACAAATACTCATACTGAATCTTTGATCAGAGGCACCCTCTAAAAAATGCCAGTCACTGATGTTAAACAGATTGAACAATTGCAGAACATTAAAAAACTGACTAAAACCCCTTCTTTCCTCCATTACTCAATTTTCACACTTAGCTCACAGACCATTTAATTGCTTTTCCAGCCAAAGTCAAAGGCAGGTCTTAAATTTTAAGCTAGAAAAATCTTTAGCCTGTCTTGCAGGTCTTTACACATCAAGGCAGGGGACAATGGCTCATTCTTGTTTCCCCTCCCCATCTGGAGGACGATTTTATGCCACAGATAAAGAAAATTAACAGTCAATACAGTTTTACAGAAGTGCATTAGTATGCTTGTAGTTCATATATTTCTTACTGCCAAGAGACATGGAGCAAAATTCCAATAAAATACATTTCCATACCCTAAATTGTGGCAAGTCATTCAACACAGGGCTCCAATCCAGCCCTGCCAGTCAGACTTGCCAAAAATGCCTTTCTGAATTCAGCAAGACTATGCTCTACAGTTCAGATGCACTAACAATTAATGCTGCATTTGGAACACAATGAAGATTCCTAGATTTCATGTTCTTTCTGTATTTTCCACTTGTGGCTCCAAAGCAAGTCTTTTTTAAATTTTAGCATTGCTCAGAAGATTATAAATTGCTCCTCATATAGTTCACCCGCTGAAATTAAGCTACAAAATCAACTTCTGTAGGATGGTATGACCTTCTCTTCTAGTAGAAAATACAACTGGCACAATCTGGTTAAGAAATTATATTTGAGAAGGCTTAAACCTTCAAATTAAAATATGAACCATGCAAACATGAGATTCAATTCCACAGATTCAATAACCAAGATATTAAAAAAGCATATTAGGCTTAAAGATAGAGAAGCAATCATAAAACAAATTTTTGTTGCTGTTCCTCTAAGTCACCCTAGAAGTACTGAATTTAATTTTCCTTCAGACAAAATCAGTATGTTCAGCAGTCTCCATCTGATTAATCACCAAAGATACTTCAGTGGTTTTGCTCAACTACTTTTGTACAACTCAACAAAAACTCACGTTATGTGAAAAAAATCCCTGAAACTCTTAATTTGGTAAGCAAAGCAATGAGTCAGCTTTTCTTATCTACTTCTTTCCTCAAAAGAAAGTTTAAGAAAGAATGACATTAAAACTGTCACTTTGAAAAGGTAAACAAGCACTCCACAGAGTTAAAAATAAATGGAATCACAAGACTCTTTGCAATATAAATGACCCACAAAAGACACAGGATGATTTCCTCATGGAGAGCCCCAAACAGCAGCTATTTGTATGACGAGGCAGAACTGATTCCTGATTGTACTTACAGCTTTAAATCCAGAATACTGCTGAATCACTGTTTTACTGACAGGATCACTGAAAGCAGTAAGGAAGCCCATTTTTCTTGTCCTACGACTACACCTCATTCATGAGCTGCAGACAATGGCTAACAAGAATTGTGTACACGATAAAAATCCCAAAATGCAGAAGCACAGAATGGACCTTTCCATCCATGACAACTGCTTCTTGTTATTTATTTCAGGATCAAGGTGATGAAGTCACAAATTATTTGTTTACACAGAACAGCTCAAGTTTTTAAAGCCATTTTAGTGTAAAAGTGTAACTGGAAAATAACCCTTTTTTATTCTGTAAGAGCAGTCTTGCTTTTGGAGGGTTTGCTCTGTTGGTTTGGTAACGTACTCTTAAATTACTTCTTATGAAACTACTGGAAAAAGGCTTTTTATATGTAATAAGAACCCACTAGGCTGAATTATAGCAGCATAATCACAGTGATTTAAATCTCCCATCTTCCCCCGCACTGATATTACACTTAAGCCCTTAAGACACCCCACAGCCATCCAAATGGCCAAATCCACAAAACAAGGACCTAGCCAAAATTACCTCACCTCTGAAAAAATGTGCAAGCATATGGGGAAGAAATATGATCAATAAGCCATTCAGCTCTTGCTCAGATAGACAGTGGCCAACAAGAAGCTGCTGTGCTTTATCAGAGGCTCCTTTTACAGCGTAGGTGTTGTGCTTTATAATCACTGATTTTCAGAAGCTGATGAGATTGAAATTGAAAATAAAATAAATATTCTCTAAAATGGCCTTTTTTTTTTTCTTCAAAACATTATGCTATACACATGTGGGGTTTTAGCTCTATTATGTGTAGCCTCTATTACACACTTTAGACTGTAGAGTCTGAGCTATTTCATCATGAAGGTTGTCTCCTCAGTCCAAAATTATCAATATAGCCATGATTTATGGAATTGTGTTCATCCACTTTTTGCAGCGATAATGCTGCAGACTGATCCAAGACTACATAAATCTTGATAGTATTTTCAAGAGTGACTACCATAAATAATTAAAACCATCCTCATCAAGCAAACAGTGCCAGTGGAGATTTCACACACTCATTGGAAGATGCTGACTTGCTCTAAGTGCACTCACCTAAAGTGGGAAATCAGCTGCTTCAATCTCTCTGGCTCTTTAGGAACAAGTTTTTTCAGCTGGGTTAGAATCCTAAGGTTTTCTTTTGTTTCTTTAATATACACATAGAAGGAAGAAAACCAGTTTTTCCCTTTCCATATCACAGAGGACCTTAACTGTTAATCAAATACTCTACAATAATCAGAAAGTTCCTAACAAGGGCAGCTCTCTCAAAGATTAAATCAATTGCAGCTGCAGCATAAACATGACTCTAAAAGTCATTACTACTTTAAATAACTGGTTAATTAAGCCTACTTTCATTATGATACAGTCTCATTATACTAATGTTCCATCTCATTTCAAAACCAATGTAAATTTCCACAGACAAAACACTTTGGCTTATGATGAAGAGGTGAAAAATAATAATAATAATAACAGAAAAATTAATGAAGACAAGAATTGCTAAGGAATTACTAAGGAAATGTACCTTGCTTTATTTCCCCCTCCAAAGTATCTGCTGTAACATCTCATGGACATATCTTAATATCAGAGGTCATTATTTTGGAAAAGAGATACAGAACTTCATACATTCAGTGTTTTTGTCAGCAACATTCTGACAACCCACACGAGATTTTCCCATTATTCTTGTATTAAAAGAAAACCCACAAACTTAAATCTGCTAAAGCGAAAGGAGACCACGCCTGCTCATCACTTAACACACAGGCTGGGACACCAGAAAGTCCATAATCCAAGTAAGCATCACTATTCTTGGGCCAAATCCCCATCCAAATGGTCACACACTGAGGAACAGTTCCTCTGACCAGCCCCCCTCAGCTGCTGTGCCCTCTGCACCAACAGCAAGAAACACAACATACGGTTGTCTCTCTCAGCTATCCTCCCTGAGTGTAGGAGCTACGTGACCGCTCTGTCCTTCCTTTTTTAGGTCTGTGTTTAGCTTTAAAGTCTCCTTGGAACAGAGAGCTCTCCTGTCCTCAGGGATCACGGGTGAAGGACACCTGAACCTAGGAGAAACAAAGGCAGAGGAGTGAATGCTCAGCACCTAACCCTTGTTCCTCCCACCACAAGCAGTTTATTACAGAGATCCAAACATCACAGAGTAAGGGAATGAGAATACAGCTTCTGGGACACAAAGCATGCCAGATGCATGTAGAGACAGCAGCATTTGCTCACAATGTAGAATGAAATTGGTTTATTTGGGAAATAAAGGGCAGAATTAAATTGGAAAGAAGAAATATATGGGCTGATACATGTCATGTGTAACTCCACACATAAATGGAACCAGAGCCCGAAGAAATCCTGGCCAATAGGGCACACAGCAATGCTTTCCTTAGAAGTCCAAACACAAGGTTTCCTCTTCCCCTTTCATCAGGAATCTGTTTTCAAAACTGCAGTGACTACTTTGTTTCCAAATGCTGTCACACAATTACTTATTTAAAAAAAAAAAGATGACTAAAACTTCTCTAGTCTGCCCACTTGCATCATTTCACAAGCAGGCTGTTTGGTGGGGTTATTTTTTGTGGGTGGGGGGAAGTGGGTGCGTGTTTGTAAATTGAATCTGAACACCATTTGTAAGTACTTCCAAGAATACCTGTGCAACAGTTTAAATATTGAAAGTTTTACCTATTATATAGATACATACAAGTTTTGAGATCGTGAAGTTTTGCTTAAAAAGCCACAAACTTCAAATCCATTAGCATTTCCCTTATGAGATTTAAAGCTTCTACGAGTTTGTGAGGTGTTTAATCTTTCATAAACATATCTGTGCTCAGTTTTAGCACTTCTCCCAGAAGTAATACAAACTGCACTCGGGTTTTTCTTCCCAAGCATTCATTGTTAAAGATTTACAGCTGTAAAACCTACCTAGCACCGAGGCCACCCACAAGCTTCCACTGCCTGGTTTTGCTGGGACACCCGAATTCCGATGGGTTGCTCCACTTTGATGTGCAAGTTGGAGCTTCTGCCTCTCTCAATCAGGGAATGCCAGTCAGGCCAAGTTTTGCAATGATTGATTCACTGGGAAAGAGGGCTAGGTCCAAAACAAGCACACTAACATCTTCTGAAAATACCCTTCTCTGTGTTTTTTTACTTAATGAAAACATTGTATCAAAGAGAAGCCACAAACCAACGGCTTCTGCTGCATTATAGGTGAAGTGTTTTCAGGCAGACTTCCAGTCCCAGCCAGTAATTCAAAACTCTCATGTATATAAAGCTTAGGGCAACGTGGGATAAACAGGCAAGACAACACTTGCAATAATGCAGATACTACTCCAAGAGACAATGTCACTACACACAGTACCCATGAATGAATATTAGCCAAGTCTGGGAAAACCAAGGGACTAAAGCAGGATGGAGGATATCTGCTTCAGTTGCCAGGGATTGCAACAATCAGGAAAATACAACAGCAACTTTTATGATGACAACATTTTTCTAACTACCAGCAATCCAATTTCCCAAGACTGAGAGCCACCGTGAAGCTCATCTTCCTACAGGAGAGAGTAACTAATTAACAAATCTTCATAAAACCTGAGAAAAGTCAGCTTGATAGTTATTTTCAGCAGCAACAAGCCCCATCTTCTCCTAACACAAGGAACTGGCTCTGCTGTGCAGGTAAGCAAGACACAGTTAAGCCTGAGTGGAACTGGCACCTTTTTAGGGTGAAGGTAAAAGCTTTAAATGTAGTAACAACAATGAGCCAATGTCATTTATTTTCCAGTTCTGTCTGTCAGCAATTTTTCTAATTACTGAAGCACCTTAAAGCATGATGTGAGCTCTACTGACTGGGCAGACATAAACAAAGCTTGTCTTTCATATACTGCCTGCCTGAAAGAATATACATTTGTTTACCTTGCCTGTCTGGAGAAGGGCTCCAGTTACCTGTAAAAGTTGAAAACAGGTGAGCTTTCTGAGGCCCAGCATGGGAAAGTGTAAGTCATTCCTAATAAGTTCTTTTCAGCTCTTCTCACCTGGTAAACTGTCATCTCCTAGATATAGAGAATAGTATACTATAAACCCAGAGAGCTGCCTTCTTGTTTCTCTACTCAAACAAGAAACTAGGAGAGATCAGGGGTGGGAAACAGAAAAAAAAATTAAATAAACTTGTGTTTAAAGAATGTAGAGAACCACTAAATTCTACTCAGTTTAGAAACTTGAATGCAACTTGGTTGTTTGGGTCACTTACCACATCAGACAAGTGTTTCACTGAGAAGCTGCTCACAAAGGCATCTGCAAGGCTGGTTTTAGACCTACTACTTTTCTAGGGGAGTTTTATTAAAGACACTGTTAGTAAGAAGAGATTATTCCACATCATCAACCACCTCACTGATCTCAAATTAAGTGGCCTTTTAAATTAATCTCAGAATTTTGAGACAAAAGTATGAATAGGAGCCTTTTGATATTTCCGTCATTTCTGCATCAGATACCTGAATTCACAAATACTCAAAAATGACACAAAAGCCCTAATAACCCAAAACCTGGAATTGCAAAGATCTATGGGCCAGGTCTCCCTCACACAAAAGATACATCACCCAAATTCTCATCAGCTAATCTCCAGGTGATTTACGTATCAATTGTATTTTTTAAAAAAACAACATTTATTGACACAATAGATATTAGAATACCAAATACAAAAAACCCAAAAAACCAAGCCAGCTATCAAAGAACATTTTTTTGTTATTTAGAAAACAGAAATGGGAAAAGTAGTGCAGTAGCACACCCAACTGAAGAATGAAATCATTAGCCAGGTGTCCCTTTTCTCTCCCTATAAACTCCAAGCTATAAAGGAAACACTTCTATGCTCCTTGAAGAAAGATTTCAAGGTGCACAAGCCAAAACCCACCTAGGTAAGTTTATGTTTTATTTGCTTTCTTTTTATTTCTGTCTTGGTTTTGCTCTCAAGTCAACCTGCAATTCTTGTTCAAATTAAGTGGGGTTTTTTGTCACAACTGAGCTTTAGGTACACAAAGGTCTCCACAAAACTAAGGTGCAACTGAAAATGCAGAGGTGCCACACTGGAGAACAGAGCTGTACTTTTTGAAAACTTATATAATGACCTTTATAAAGGGCAGAAGAAAGAGGTGACAAATCCCCTACTTACTATGACTTGGTTTTTTTCAAGTAATAGGTAAAAAAAAAAAAAATAATGGCAGCAAAACTTGGGCATGTTTTATATGAACAGAGACAGCGTGAGCTCTATATGGCACCCAGTGAAAAAATGTGAAAAGCAGTTGTAAAAGTCTCTGGCTTGAATCAATATATGGCTAATGATTTACTTGCAAATACACAGAGCACTACTGCTCCCTCCCCCCCATCATCTACCACAACTTATTTACTGCCAGAGTCTCTTGTCTCAAACCCATCCAGCTCCAATTGCTCATCTCTTCACCCCCAACAAAACCTACAAAAGCAAACAGAGTCTCTCCTGCAGTGATGTAACTCTGCTTGGCAGTCACCAGAAATAACCTTCTCACCTTCACGACTCCCATATGCTACAGGACGTGCTGAGGACAGGCACAGATCTCCCTCGTGAGGGCAAGATATTGTTGCTTGCAAAAAGAACAAGCTGTTAAAAAAACACACCCTCCACCACACACGTGGGCTACACTTTGTGATGCCAACCTGAGATCATTTCCTCTTACTCACTTCCTAAAACAAAACTCCTTTCTTGAGTACAAGATCTTTCGGTTCTTACTCCCCAGTTTCACCTCTCAGGTATTCAAGTCAGTCAAATCATTCTTTAAATGATCTTCAGTGCTCCAATCCCAACTAATAGGGGGTTCCTAAATTAAAAATACTGCTTTATAATACCCCATGTAAAAACTAATATGCACTAATTGATCTAAATATGCTGCAATGATTAAGTAATTTGTGAGACGTGCAGCTTGAACCATCTGAAGCTCAAGGCAGTGCAGTTTCAAGGATCAGAGAAAGGCCTCTATTCAAAATCAAAACCGAAAGTAGCATGGGCTCATAAAACACCTTCAAGCCAAAGTCTCTGTGCTTCAACATAACAGGTGACAATAAAACAGCTGTATGAAAAGACAGCTGTGAGGAACTTTTCGATGAAGTCTCTGCATGTCCTGGAAGACTTGGGGCTTCATGTCAAGCCCTCCTAGGGCTGAACATCAGCAAGGAGCAGCAGCAGCCCTCCTTCCGTCCCCTTCCCCACGGAACAGCGAGTGATGCTTCCCAAGCTGGAGCAGAAGTTTCCCAGGGCAGCGACCGGGGGAAGGAGAGGGTACCACGCTGCCACAACCCCACAGCTGCGTGCCCCGCGGGAGGAGCGGCCTGTGTCCGTGGCTCCACAGTGAAGCCGGGGGGCACAGGGGGGCACAAGGGGGGCAGCTCCCAGCCCTGCTCCCTGCGGGGGACCCCGGCCTCGCTCCGGCCCCGAGGCCCCGGCAAGGGGC
>VXBB01001108.1:749551-766282 GCA_013399915.1 Illadopsis cleaveri | reverse complement strand
TGACAGGAGGGTGCAGCCAGGTGGGGGTCAGGCTCCGCTCCCAGGGGACAAGGGACAAGATAAGACAAAACGGGCTCAAGCTGCACCAGGGGAAGTTTAGACTGGATATTAGGAAAGAGTAAAACAGGCTGTGGGAAGTGGCTGAATCACCATCCCTGGAAGTTTTCAAAAGCACATGGATGTGGCACCTGGGGACATGGTTTAGGGGTGAACAGGGCAGTGCTGGGCTGATGGTCAGACTCCATCTTAGACGTCTTGTCCAACCTTAACAATTCTATGATTCCATCTTGCAACATCTTTTCAGAGAACGTGGCCTTGCTTACGGCGTTCCTTGAAAAAACAAAAAATATCAAAGTTTTCCTTGTGGTGGAAAAGCCTGGAACAGGCTTCATTTTTCATGTCATTTTATCTTAATTTTGAGGGAGAACCAAGAAGGGAGGAACTTGGCCATTGATACACCCACCAAAAGGAATAAATAAAACACAGTGTGGTGATGAAAGACCTGTTGTGTGAGAACAAAGAGATGAAAAGCAGTGATCAATGTGAGAACATTCTGTGAACTGCCAGGAGAAAACTCAGGGCTGGAGGGGCACTAGATTGTCTCCAAATCCCTCCTGGCTGGGCTTTGGAGATGCAGAGCTGGGGCAGAGGGAAGGAAGCAAAGGGAGGAGCTGTCACTGTGGTGGGAGCAGAGTGCAAGGCAGCGCCATTTGAGCACGCTGGTTATAAATGAGAAACTCGGTGGTTTCTGCTCTGCTGTGGGGCCCAGGAGGCTCTTCCATCACTGACACCGTGGGGAAATGAAGTTTCAAAGCACAGTTGCTGCAAGGTTTTCCCTGTCACTCACAACCTGCACCCTGACAAGCAATACCCATGTCCTGCCTGGCAGGCCAGGTTTAACCACGACACCAGCACAGCACAAAGTGCGAGCAGATGTGATTCCTCCTGCTTTGTCCAACCACCAGGGGGTTATTCCTCCACTCCCCCCACACTTCCTCCCAGCTCACCAAAGCAGTGTTGGGTCCCTCCCAGACCAGCAGATCAGACCAAGCTACATCTTTGTCACCGGGCTCATCGGTCAGGTTACACTGACCTGGTAACCAAACCCTCCTTGCACCTCACCACCAGCTTTGACCCCATTTTGGCCCACTTTTAACTCAAACATGGTCTGGTCCTTTCTGCCCACGTAGCTGCCATGGAGCTGAGTATCTCCCTGTGGGGACACTGAACACTTCCCAGACTTTGGCCATCCAGAGCTGTAATTGGAAGGAAACATGATTAATCAGGGAGCTGCTGTATCCGGCCAGCTTCAGCATCTCCGGAGCAGCAGTGGAGAGGGCTTTGCTGGGAGCTGCAGGGCACTGAATCACCCTCACAAACTGATAGCAGCTCCTTTGATTTGTTCATGAAAAAGGCTCTAAATCTTACTGTGCTTGCTTGGCTTGCCCTGCATGGAGTAACACAAAGAGGAGCAGATGGGAAAATGGACATTAATCCTCTCAGCCCCGGAGCCTCTGTGGGGGTCTCTGCAGGTGCATTGTCCAGGCTTGTCCTCAGCTCACTGTGCCTGCAGTGCAGGCATTGCCACCTCCTCACCAGCATGAGGGGATGGAGGTCTCAACTTTACACTTGCTCAAACCCAAATCCTCTGAATTTGGGGAAAGGCGGCTGGGAAGACTTCCTTGTTTCTCCCTGCACCTGTAATTATTGAGCAAGGAGACTTTCATCAGCTATTCCAGCATCACTGGAAGAGGAGAACCAGCAGGAATAGGAGGAATAGGAAATGTTGGGGTGCTCAGAATCCAAACACAAGGAAACCAATGCCAGGCTGACAGCCTGGACAGAGCAACGACATTGGGAAGACCTGTTCCCCATTGCTTTGCCACAAAAACATGAGCAGCCCTCCCCTGCTCCCACACACTCCAAGATGCTTTCCAAGAGCTCTGCTTCCCCCACAGCCCACGTGGGATGAAGCAGTGAGAAGGGAAATGCTTTCAGTGTTGATACCACAGCCTCGCGCTCCTCGAGAGGCAGGGGCTGCCCACCTTGCAAGCATCAGCCCCATCAAGACCTTCCAGTCTGTCCCTAGATGAGCAGACAGACCCCCCTGATGCAAGAGACACTACCCCAAAATGCCTGGGGAAACCAGGATCAGCTGATGTTACCAACCAATTCCATGCTGGTTGCTTTGTGGGGCCGGGTTGACTCAGACACCCTCTTAAAATGGCACCAGTAGGAGTTACCTCCTGTGCATTATTGGAGCCAGGTATTCAGGACAGGCTCAGGTGGGGACCACCACACTGAAGACATCAATGAGTGGGCAAACCAAGCCCCATGCCTTCTGCTTTTGGGGGAAGGATGGTCTCTTGGCTGCCTGGGAAACACATGATCTTTCCCCTCCTTCAGCTGGTGTTGGATATCAGCCTGATGTGATTCTTTGGCACAGTTTGCTGTGTCCAGCTTCACGAGGTAGCAGCCAACACAAGCCATGGGAAATTCAAGCCACTGCCCAGCACGGCAGGTCAGTGACTGTGAGAAATGGGGCTCTGCCAGGACTGGTCCTGGCCTCTCCTCCTCTCCTCCTCCCTTCCCACACCCCCAGCTCCACAGTGAGACAAAGCCATGCCAACAAGTACAGCTCCCAAAGAAAGGAAGGGAAAAGAGCACAGCTTATTCCAGCCCTTCACTCCTGAGGAGAGCCTGGCTGCAGCTGCACGAGGAGTTCTGCTGAGTCCCCAGAGATGCTGCTGCCAGGGGATGGATGCTCAGGGCTGGCTCTGAGAAAGGCAGAGGAGGCAAACACACAGATCAGGTCTCTCCAGGTGTGACAAACTCAACATCTTCATGCAGTGGGATTCCAGAGCCTGATGGGCTCTCTGTGGTAGCACTGCAACCTCTCATGATAACATGATACCACAGGTGTCATATTCCTGGTGGATGAGTCAGATACCACTGCGTTGAGCCAAGCAGTGCTGACCTTCAGGAGAATTTGGAATCAACTCTGTGCTCCTGCTGGAGTTTACAGCCCAGGTTTGCTGCTGTTGAGGAAAGGATTTTATGCAGAAAGAGATCATCAGGTCAGGGCAAGGAGTTTCCTCCTCTCTGTGCTGAGCAGCACTGGCTGGCATAGCAACATTAAACACAGCCCTGCTCTCTGTTGTAAGCAATACTAATGGGAATCTTACTATCTGCATGCTTGGCTGGTGAAATACATGATTTTCCTTCTGTGCCTTCGCTGTCCAGAGGCATTTGCTGAATAATTTACAGATATGATTTGTACTTGAGCAGCATCTGGGAATCCCAAATGAGAGCCTGGCTGTGTCTCTCAGGCCATGCTGTGGGGAGATTTTATAAACCTGGGACATGGTCACCTGTCCATGTATTTCACAGTCACAGCCAGGATTAGAGACTGGGAAAGCTTCAGCCCTCAAACTATCCAAATCTTCTGCCAGTAGGGACAGGATCCAGTGGTCATGCTCACTCCTGCCCACCTTGGGCTGTTGCAGTTAAACAGGCAGAGCCAGCTCAGGATTTATCCCACTAACTCCTTCCTCAAGGCAAGGCAGCAAGGAACACGCCCAATGACTTTCCAAACAAGAAATTAATGAAAAATAGAGGATTTTCAGTCCTGGAAACAGTCCTTCCAACATTCATGAAACACCTGGGACATCAGAGTCATTTTGTGACTAATCAGCTGTTGTTGGATGTCTCATGAGTACCAAAGGAAACAAGAACTCTCAGCTCAGAAAGTAATTTGGGAAACACTCACCAATCCCATCTGTTGTGAATAAACAAACAGCTCTGCTGTGGTTGCAGGGTCATGAATTGCCTTGGAAGAGTTAGAGGTACCATCCACATAGAAAGCTGGGAAAAAATAAATATCCCTGCCCACAGGATGGGAATATGGACAGTTAGCATCCTCTTGGGAATTACTGCTGAGTTTCCACCACCAGCCAAGACCTGCTGGGTGTTTATGGGCTCTTGTGGGTGCAGAAGTGGTCAATGCCTGCATCCAGCCTGGCTTGGAGCCTCCCATGCTTGTCCCTGCTAGGATGAGGAGCAAGACAGGAACTGTGTATGCCCTTGGTATGTTCAGGGGAAGAGCAGCATATTCCCTCCTGCACCCTCTGAGGCAGCAGGATGTGTCAGGGGGTTGCCTCCTCTGTCCCTTCTCAGGGGACATCTGTGCCTGTGGCTCAGAGCCAGGTACAACACGGACCTGGCTGAGCACAGGGTCCCTGTCTGGGAGCATCTTGAAGTCAGCAGCAGCACCTGCTCATTGTTTCTCAGGGCATGCAGGCTGTGTAGTGCCAGGGGATGGTCCACAGCCAGCCCAGGGTGCTCATATACATCAGAGTGCTGGGAATGAGCAGAACTGGGATGGGGGGAATGAGGTGATGGATGATGATCCCACTTGCTGCCCGTTTTGACTCACTCTGTGGAAGCAAGGCTTGCACCAGGGGAATCTGGGTGGGTTACTCCAGAAATCTGGTGATCTCTTAATTTACCCATGAGAAAGGTAGGGAAATGCTGGCTTAGATAAAAAGCCTTCCATTTCCTGCTCCCTAGCCAAGCTGCCAGCTCCTTGTGCTAGGCAGGGTGACAAAAGAAAACATTGAGCTGTCCTGCTCCATCAGCCCTCCTGCCCCTCTGGATGGGCTGGAGTCCCAAGAGGGGCCCATGGACAGTCCTGCCTCATCTCCCCTGGCCCCAGGAGCTGACCCCCAGGCTCCCAGCAGGCAGAGCTCAGCTTTGTAAAGCAGGAGTGCCATATGTGTGTGTGGGAGCGTGCAGGCACTGAGGAATGGGCATGGAAGGGAGGTTTCAGCTCCCAGCAGGTGCCACACAGCCACACACATGCCCGTGTGGGTGGCTCTGCAGATGGCAGTGCCCAGCAGCGACGGCCTTGGCGTTTCTGCTTCCCAGTGGCAAATGTTCCCAAATCAATGGATAGGAAGGAAAAGCAGGATTTCACAATGGGCTGGAATAAAATGCTCCTGGGCTGGATGAAGCAGTAAAGTCTAGGGGATCTCCTGGGCTCAAGGTGGGCCATGGGTATTTCCCCGTGGCCCTGCCTCTTCTGAACTCTGTGAGTGTGTGCTGTACACAAACAGCAGCCAGGCTCCACGCCAGCACACACAACTCCCCAGGACTGAACTAATTACAAACCACAGAGGAGCTCAAGGGATTGAAGCCTCTTACCAGGGATGCAGCTGGAGCATTACCAGATTCCAGATCAGAGGCAGAGCCCTTGCCAAGCCCCAGCTTACGGGGATGCCACCACAGCAGCTCCCACGTGAGCACGAGCCCCAGGACCAAGCCCTGACATCTGTGCTGGGTGTGCAGCCTCGGGGCTATCAGAGCAAACCCAGGCCATGCATTGAAGAGTCAGAGGCCAGTCTGCCCTGCAGGGACACATCTGATCCATCACTGGCACCTCAGGCATCACAACACTTGTTCTACCAAGGTGCAGCCCCAGCAGGACTGATCACCACTGCTGATCAACATCCACCAAATTCTTCCTCAAGCCTTCCTCTCTGACCACCACCAGGATCTTCTTCTGTTACTTTAAAAGCAGCTGCGACATCCAGTCACAAGAGGAAGGAGAAATCATCTCCCTTTGCAGCCAGATCCCAAGAGCTGCCCAGCAGGGAACACAGCTTGGAAAAGCCCTAGCTCCTTGGGCTGGGGGGATGCACAGCAAATCCATCTCCACAAGCTTTAGGCCAACTCCTGAGCAATCCCAGCCCTTTTATAAGCCATTTGCAGGTGAAACCTGGAGAGGGGAGCTGCTCTGGGGAGATTTGTGTCACCTGGGATAACCTTGGACTTGCTGACTGCTCCTTTGTCCCTGTGGCACCCAGCCCACAGTGCACAGACACATGCACAGCCTGATTTATGGCAGGGCTGGGGAGGGCAGGTGTTGGACCAGCTCTTCCCAAGGTCAGAAGCCCAGCTCAGACCTCCCCATCCACATCTGAGTGGTGATTTTACACCCTCCTCACATTATCCGCCCACTGACTTGCCTAAAGGATGTCAAAATTATTATCCTCACTTGGAGAGAGGGGAAAGGGGAGTGAGAGGGACATGAAGGGATGTGGCAGAGGCCAACCAGGGAGTTGTGTCAAAGGCAGGGCTAAGCCCCATCTGTCCCAAATTACAGCCTGGCTTGGGGGTCTCTCTTGGGGCCGTTCCCCTCATGTGTGCAGGGCACAGCTTTCCTGCAAGTGTCCCATGGCTCTGCTTGTGTGAGTGTGTGGAGACCATGGAGTGACTGATTCAGGTTCTCTTGGTGCCCTTGGGAGAGCTCAGATGGTCCCACGTGAGCCCTCCTGAGGAATAATGTAACCATATCCCTTTCTTACCTTCTTCCCCCTCCGGCAAAGCAAGAGCCAGGCAGATCTGCATGATTTTTGAGGTTGGGATTTTGTTCTTGGATAAAAGTCTTTTAAAAACCCAGTAAAAACCCCTAAAGCTATATTAAAAAAAGCCCCAACCCAACAGAGTGGGAGAAAGAGCGGGAGAAAGGAGCAGGCCTGGGAAGCCAGCTCTGCACTCTGCCCCGGCGCCCAGGGACAAGAGGCTCTTTGTTTCCCTGGCCAGAGCCTGCTGTACTGGCCCTTTTCAGGCTCCCTCCCTGGGAAAGGGGCCAGAGGGAAGCAGGCACAAGCAGGGCAGGCAAAAACCCTGGGGCTGCTGTGAATAACCCCTGGTCAGACCCTCAGCAGCCCCTCCTCTTCATACAGCCAGTTGTAGGGAGTCTGCCAGGAACAGCACCGGGAGGAGAAGGTGCCCGGGAAACCTTTGGCTCCCTGCTTCCCACACACCATCCCTGGAAATGAATGTGCTCCTGTTCCTGCTGTGCAGGAGTCTTTGAACTTCTCTGTGTCTTTTGGAGCTTGCCATCCTGAAGCACCTGCTGAACTGCACTGGAGCACCCAGTGGTGTGTAAACACCTGCTCGTGGCTTGCTGGACCCAAGAATCACAAGTGCTCTTTCCAAGTGTATCCATCTGTCTGTCCAGGCTGGAGCTGTGGTTTGAGGCTGGTTTTGCACACTGGTATGGCAACTGTCTGCAGGCTGGGAATGCTGCAGGGCTCCCCATGCCCTGCTCGACATCCATGCCAGTGTGCACAGGGATGACACGAGCTGGTCCATAAAATCCCAGGACAGTAGGGGAGGAAATGGCCTCTGCATCCCTGGGAAATAAGGTGCAGCCAGGGACTTATCCTGCCTTGCCAGGAGATATGCAAACACCAGCTGCTCCCATTTCTACAGAGCATGGAGGAACACAGAAATGTGCCAAATTAGCCCCAAAACACAATGCAGGTGCTGAAAGTGGGGCTCAGGCTGGCCCAGCACTGGTCCCACATCTGCGATGCTCCATTTCTCACCACCCACAGGACGATGCTTACTAGAAAGCAGGGCAGGAAAATAAGAGCAATATCTCCCTGGGTCAAGGAAAAGGTTCCTCCTCAAGGCTACTGCTCCACTGGGAAAAGCAGCAATTTGTGATGTCCCACACCAGCACTGCTCTGGGCTTCAGGAACATAAATGCTCTTCAAGCTCATTACATGGGGATGGCTTGGGTGATCCTTCCCAGCTTCTCTACCCCTGTACCAGAACTAGAGAGGATATTTGCACCCCAGGGACACCTTTCCAAAGGGTCTGGCTGCCCCCCCAGCCCTGGGGAGGGGGCTGTGGAATTGGTTCCAGGTTGCTGCTCTGAACAGCACCAGCCAGAGCAGAGGGGAGATGGAGCAGGCTTTGTTAAAATCAATAAATTCAAGGAAAAGGCCTTGAACGTGTTTCCTCAGCAACTGTGACGTCATGTAGACGTCTGGCCTCCCCTTCTTCCCCCCCTTCTTCTTATTATTAAAAGGGAAAATAAAGGGAAGCAGACAGTGAAGGGGAGCTGGGGACAGTCTCCTGGCAACGCTGGGGACATTCTCCTGGCAACGCTGGGGACAGTAACGTCCTCCTGCCAGGGGGACATGGCTCCAGCACAGGCAGCCCTGCCAGGCCTTGTGGCTGGAGTGGCAGGATGAGGAGGGCATCCCTGGTGTCCCTGGGGTGGAGATGACAGCGCTCTGCCCACAGCCATGTCCCCAGGGATGCCCAGCTTCTTCCCAGCCCTGCTGAGCCCCAGGTCACCCCATGTGATTCCTCGGTGAGCAGAGCAGTGGGAGCTTGGCCCCTGCATTCCCCCTCTTAATTCCAGACATTCTTTGGTGATGAGGACCATGACTCTCTTCCCACAGTGCCAGGGTCTGGCAGGAGCTTCTAACCCCATGTTTCAGAGGCATGGCAGGGGCTGGGGACAGGGCCCCTCTGTGGGTTGTCACTGTCACCTACTGGCATGCTCCTTACCCTGCTGTGGCCACACAATTCCCCCCCCACCAAACCCTCCCCATTTGAGCCATTTAATCCATCCTGGCTCAGTTTTAACAGGCAGCAGCAGGAGTTAAAAGAGCAGTGGCTCAGTCAGTGGGGCCAAGCAGGTGGGAGATGGCAGAGGAGTCCACACAGGCGTCGGTGGCTTGGGGACAGGGAGAGGGGACTTTTCCTGACCCTGTACCCAGCAGCAAGGTTTTGCCAGCCCCTGAGCCCCTTTGCTGGGCACAACTCAGCTGTGAAATGCTGCAGATGGTGCTGGAGCTGGGGGCAGACAGGGTGACAAAGCAATTAGCCCAGGTCCTGCCGAGCAGCCCCGCCCGCTCGGCTCGGCTGACCTGACCTGAGCCACAGCAGGAAAAGTCTTAAAAACCCTGATTCTCAGGAGAGGGAAGGAACCCTCTCCATTTCCCTGTCTCTCATTCCCTTTCCCAGCCTCCACTGCTGTCTCCTGCCAGAAAAGAGTGGTGAACAAGGCTTTGCTCAGACCTGTTATCCCGGATGCACATTTAATTTGTTGTTACATACCCAGAAATGCAGTGACACTGTGTTTTATCGCTGTGTGTTGGTCCAGCAGGGGAAATCGATACATTCCTGTGAATGCCAACAGCAAGCTGATGCCTCCTAAGACTAAGAGAAACAGAAATAAAGATGCAGGTTTCCAAGGGAGGGCAGTAGGCTTTCCCCCACAGCAATCTGTGTTGTGATGTGCAACCCTGGGGGTAGGGGGTAGATGCAGGTGGCACCCAGAAACCAAAGGCATTGCAGGGATACCTTTTTAGGAGCTAACATGCTGCTGTGACATGAACGTGTCACCCCTGGATGGGTTGGGGTCCCACAGGTCTGCCCACTACCCTAAATTCCCTCTTTGTTGCTGGGGCTCTTCCCACCTCTGCCCTCAGTAACTGGCAGAACTGGCTCCTGCCTTCTGCTCTGCAAGCAACAGCAGTTCCCAGGAGCTGCTTCAGCCTGAGCCATGGCTGAGCAAGGCCTGGGGACCTGGCACTTGGGGATAGCCAGGTGGACACACTGTGCTCTGGGGTCACTTCTGCAGGGCAGCTGAAGCAAAGCTGAGCCATGCTAGGGCTGCAGGCTGGGGCTGGCTCTGTGCAGAATTCTCCAGAAGGGTTTTGCTCCACCCCTGTCCCCTAAGCGTGTTTTTCTCCCTGCTTCTCACTTCAGGTTCATGAATCACCGTGTCCCGTCCAACTGCAGGTACCAGCCCACGGAATACGAGCATGCAGCCAACTGTGCCACTCATGCTGTGAGTCTCTGTCTCTGGGGGAGGGAGGATGGTGCTCATCTCTCTGGGGATCCACTGAGGAACATCAAGGGACACCTAAAAACGTCTGTGTTCAGCCCTGGGGCAGTCACTGAGAGTCTGAGGGCTGTGATGAGGCAGAGTGCCCCATGTGCTCCTGGGGGTTGGGATGTTCTCCCTCCTCCTGCCCTGGGAAGTTGATATGCATCTCCCTTGCTCTCACCCACTGAGGCTCCACGTCCCTGGGGAAGCTGGCTGTGGGCTTGATGGGGCAGGATTATTTTCAAATCTCCCTGAAAATTGATTGTTTCACAGCAAGAATGGTGACAGGTGCCCATGGGGCTGCCTGTGTAGCTGTGGGAGGGACCTCTCCCCCCATCAGGGTTTCTTTTGGGAGCTGACAGTTCCCACTCCACGTCCTGGGAGATGACTCAGAGACAGCCATCCTTCTTGTGCCTTCCTTTTCCTCCTCCCTACCTTCTGGACAAACTATTTTGGAGCTGCTCCACACAGGGAGGGACCCTGCCTGCCCCTTATGGGTGGTAGCTTTGACCAGAAGCTAAAGAAACACCTAAAAGGCAAAATGGAGACGCTATTGTAGCTGCTCAAGGGAAATGCAGAGTGGGAGCAGTGGGTTTGCTTCCTTGCTTCCCCTTCCAGTTCTGGATCCTGCCCAGCATCCTCGGCAGCTCCATCCTCTACATCCTCTCTGATGACCAGTGGGAAACCATCTCAGCCTGGATTTATGGCTTTGGCTTGTCCAGCCTCTTCATTGTCTCCACCATCTTCCACACCATCTCCTGGAAGAAGAGGCATCTCAGGTATCATCCCTGATTGCTCAGGGCTTGGGAAGGGGGAGAGGGTCCCGATGTCCCCAGTGCAGTGACCCATCTGTCCATCCTGCAGGACTGTGGAGCACTGCCTACACATGTTTGACAGGATGGTGATCTACTTCTTCATCGCCGCGTCCTACGCTCCCTGGTGAGTTGCTGGTGGCTGGGGCCCTTCGCCCGGCCCTACTGAAGGGGAAAAAATCATCCTGGTTCCAATAAATAGAGTTTCCCTCTCTGGCTTTGCTTCCTCTCGAGGCCGTACCTTACCCCTTTCCACAAAACCTTCACATCCCATAGATTTCAACCTCTTGAAGTTACGAGTTGGGAAGACCCTTTGGTGGGACAGCCATGGGGCTGAGGGGGTCAGCCCAGTCCAGGACGCTGCCCTAGACCCCCCCTCACCACAGCCCTGGGTCTTGCAGGTTGAACCTGAGGGAGTTGGGGCCCTGGGCCTCCCACATGCGCTGGATCATCTGGATCATGGCATCCATCGGGACCGTCTACGTTTTCTTCTTCCATGAGCGGTGAGTGCCTGCAGCCGCCCCGAGCACTGGGTGTGTGGGACATGGGACACGGAGCAGGGACCTGCTGCCATGGGTGGCCCTGGAACACGGAGCAGGGACCTGCTGCCATGAGTGGCTCTCTCCACGTGGTGGCACCAAATAAAAAGCCAAAGGCCCCAGACGTCACCTCGATGTCCCAAGTGCCAGGTCCCAAGCCAGTCCACACATGAGGACACGGGACCTGCTGTGGTGGCACTGCCACTCCTTTCCCTAGAGTAGTGTTGTGGAAATTTACAAGCATAAAACTCAACCTCTCTCTGTCCCTGCTCCAAGCTGCCTCTCTGTCTGTTGCAGGTACAAGCTGGTGGAGCTGGTGTGCTACGTCATCATGGGCTTCTTCCCTGCCTTGGTCATCCTCTCCATGGTAAGCCCCTGCTGGGAAGCACTTGGCTCAGCATGAGGAACAAATCCCAGGAGGGATTTGAACACATGAAACAGTTTGTCTGTGGTAGGTTGGTGCAGTCTCCAGGCTGTGTGAGGGATAAAGCCACCCCTGATACGATGTGGTTCACCTTGGTTTTGCAGATGTTTTGGGTGCCCAGATCCCTCTTTTGGGTGCCCAGATCTCTCAAAGATGCATCTCTCCCAGATCTCCTGCCTGGGCTCTGTTGTTTGGGAATTGTAGGATCACAGAATCATAGAATGGTCTGGCTTGGAAGGGACCTTAAAGATCATCTAGTCCCATTTCTCCTGGGGCTGCTGGGTCCTTGCTGTCTTGCTGGAGAGGAGGGGGTAGCAGATGACAGAGAAGTCCAGAGCTGCAGCTGGACAACACTTCTGGTCTTAATGGGGTGGTGGGGAGAGGACAGATTCCTCCTCGCCCTCACTGAGCATTTCCTGCTCCCAGCCCAACAGGGACGGCCTCCTGGAGCTGGTGGCTGGTGGGTTCTTCTACTGCCTGGGCATGGTGTTCTTCAAAAGTGACGGCCGCATCCCCTTCGCCCACGCCATCTGGCACCTCTTCGTGGCCACTGGAGCTGGCATCCACTACTATGCCATCTGGAGGTACCTCTACCAGCCCGGAGCACTGGACACCAAAACCTCCCGGTAGAAGCCTTAAAGACATTGTTTGTGCCATCTGTGGGGACACGGAGGGCACTGGGGACACAGCCTGCACTGTGGGCTCACCCCAAACCACCCCCTCGCCCCGTGGACAGCAGCTGTTGGTGCCCTTCCCGCACAGACAGGAGGTGGATTTTAAATATTTTTTGGTTTTAACCTTGGGAACTGTTTATTTTTTAGGCAAAGGTTTCAGAACGCAGTGACTGACTGGGCTGTGGGTGATAGGGGGGTGACCACTCGCTGGGAGCTTCGCTCACTCACCTGGTCCTGAGCATCCCACGGGACTGGGAACCTTGGCTCCACATGCCCCTGGCTATGACACCCTGGGTTTGGCTACTGGAGTCCTTAGCGTGTGCCACTGAGGGGACTGGAGGAGTCACGATGAGGGGAGAGACCCAGTGGTGAAGAGGGATGTGGTGACACCCCCGTGCCACCTGGACTGGCTCCTAAATCATCCTAAGTCTTGTCAGCATTAACAGCTCCATCCCAAGTCCTTGAGGGGATGGTTCATACTCAATAAGCCTTACAAGAGATTGAAACTTGAATCTCTTCCAGGGCATCCCAGTCCCTGAGCACTGGGAAACCCTTTCTCTAAGCCAATATTAAGTGCACAACTCAGTACATCCCTGGGATCCCCTATGGACATTTTCTCCCTGGAGTGCTTGGTTTTCCTCTCCAACCTCGGTGCCAGTGACAGCCTGAAGCACAGCCCTGCTCCCAGGCCCTGCTGCACGTGTGCCTTCAGCAGGGAGCAGAGCTGGGATCCAGCTCCTGGCATCTCCCTGACTGGGGTCAGCCCATCCACTTCAGGGGATTCCCTTTCTCCTCAAGGGAGGGAAGTGAACCTCCTTGGACTGGGATCATGGGGCTAGCTGCCTTCTCTGCTCCCATTTTGCTGATGAACCTATTCCTCATCAGAATTAATTCCACTTTTGGAAAGATTTCTGGCATTCCCAGGATTGCTGCAGGGCGGGGATGCATCCACACGAAGCCTGGATGTGACCTGTGATGGAGAGATCCCAGTGATGCTCAGTTTTTAAATGCCTAACCACGGCCACGCAGTGCTAACACATGGAACTTCCATCCAGCTGCTGGGAGCAGCAGAATGGGAAAACCACACCTGATCCTGCTCCCCAAACACCCTGGCAGAGCTGCTGGAGCCAGGAGGGTGTGGTGTGTGCTGGGCTGTACCTGCAATTTCCCCATCAGCCCCCAAAAGGATCAATTGCCCATCACCTCTCTGGCCTTTGATTAATCACAGCTGCAGCCTCTGGCACAATGTGGCAAGAGAAAGAGATTTATGGCCACCATCCCATGCCTCCTGTTTCTGCAGCAGCATTCCAGGGAGCTGAGCAGAGCTTAGGGCCCCCCAGTCTGTGGCACCCTGAGACTGGCTCTCCAGGGCTGTGCCATTTCGCAGCAAATTACCAAAGAGGAAGCATCTGGATCCTCACCCCCTCCTGATGTGGTGGCTGTGGTTGCCAGGCTGGCAAAAATATCTGGTGGGTTTCCACTTCCATAGGCAGAAGGTTCCTGTAAAAGGCTCTGGGAGCTGTACCCAGTATCCCAGCCTGGCATGGAGCTGCTGGGGGTCTGTGCCCAGGGCACCCCAAAGCAGCCTTTGGGCTGGGACTGCCCTTGGGGTGATGGGTGGTGTTAGGGATGGGGGTGAATGAGCTGGTGTGAGCCCAGACTCTGCTGCTGCCTCTGCCCAGCCCTGGCCCTGTCACCTGCTGCAGATGGAGAGGTGGAGAAGGATGAGCTGTGAGTAACCAGCAGTTGATGGAGCATATCCAGGGTTTGAACAGGAGGATACAGAGGTCCCAGAATGGGAGATGCCGTATTTTCTGTCATTACCCTTCTCTGTGCCTCTGCTTCCCCATCTAAAATGGGGGTGAAGACCCTGACCTACCTCACAGGGCTCGTGTGAGGATCCCATGAAGCACTTGGAGGGCAGCCAGAGCTTCACAAACACCTTCAAATTAGTCACTGAGTCAGGGGCAGCACTGACAACGTGGGGCACGGTGACAACTTCAGCTTAGTGTGCCTGGCTGTCCTCCCCGTCTGTCACAAATCCCATGAGGAACCACCCTGGGCTCAGCCCATGCCCACAGGAGTCCCAGCCACAGGCAGATGTCCCCTGGCAGGGGCTGAGGGTGCCCAGGGATCACCCCCATGTTTTGCCCATAGGCTTCCACCCCAAGGGATTTATCTCAGAAACTGCTTTGCCATTGTGGTCTTTTGGCCCTAAATCTCTCCCAAGGGCTCCTGAGGCACAGGGAGGTGCCAGAAGGACCTTTCTGAGGCTGCTTCATCTCAATCTCCTGCTGAAAATCCAGGGCAGGACAGATGCCCGGGCAGGAATGGATGGCCGGGCTCTGTTGGGAACATCAACACCCTGGGAACATCAACACCCTGCCTTCAGCCTGGATTTGCAGAGTGGGTTTCTCTGTAATTGAGAGGCTCCTCCTCTTCTCTTGCTCCTAAATCCTCCCCTTGCAAAGCATGGGGGACACAGAGCAAGTTATCGGATTCTCCTCCTATTTTATACTAATTTTAAATGACTTGTAACATTCAGTGACTCCACCATTCAGTTTGTGGAGGAGGGCTCGAGGGATCTTTTTAGCATCTCATGTTTTTCACCATCCATCCTTGTTCAATCAGTATTTTATATTTAACACAGTATTGGGTCAAATACAAACAAATGTAAGGAAAATAACGCTAGTGGATATTGTTTCCTGTGGAGTAGGATCGAAATAAAAACTCAAGATACCTCACTCTTGCCTGCCTGTTAAATCAAAATTAGCTCCCCTGCAGCATCTGGAAATAAACTCATTTTCTATCTGACTCATCCCACATGGCTTTGCTCCCTGGTGAGGAGAGGAGCCACTCAGCCAGCTGCAGGGTGCTGGGATGCTGAGCACTGACTCACCTTGGTGCAGGGATGGCATTGCCGGCTGCTGAACAAACAAACAAACAAACAAACAAACAAACAAACAAATCAGTGAGTTGGCTGATAGTGCCCCTGGGCCCAGAGATACTTGCTGAAAGACACATCAACATCTCACCACGGCAGCTTCAGCACAGAGCCCTCCACGCCTGCTGCAGCCCTGCCATTCCCCCTCCTCCCTGGCTGAGTCAGAAGTCGAGGTGTGGAGCCCCAGGGCTGGCGCTGCAGGGGGATGGAAGATGCCAGAGCCACGGAGGAGGAGAGAATCTGTGGCAGACTGGGCAGAGGGTAAGCACAGCTCACTGCTGACCCCACAGGGGAAAGCCACCATCACCCAGCAGCTGCCACCATCCTCTCCCGTGGGCACTGGCTCCTCTTGGAGGGGGAGGATTTGGCCCCATGCTGGAGCTGCCTGCCCTGGCCTCTGCACATCCATTGTCTGCCCTCTCTGCCATAATTACACAGGGCTGAATTCCCCCCAGGCTGCCATGCTCAGCAGCTTTCCCAGAAAGCCAGAGAGGGTTCCCTGCTTCCAGAGGCAGCTGAACTCACCCCAAAACCTGACCCACAACTTCCACCTCACCCATCATTTCTTTGCTGCTGGCAATTGGGCTGGACTGAGAGGCCTCCTGACTTTTTGCTTTGCTTTGGTGCTGTCATTCCCAGAGGGTGTCTGGGTGGCAGAATTGCTTTCCCACCCAGAGCACCCCTGGACAGGGAAACATCCCTTTAAGGAAAGGAGACATTTTCATCAAGGGAAGAAATGTCCATCTCAACTTAAACAACTGCCCAGTGCGGTAATGATCCATCCCTTGCTCCTTTCAGGCACCAGCCTGTGTGCAGCCTCAGCAGTCTCCAGGTCAGCTCTGGAGCTGCTTTGATAAAACCTGTTAGACCAAAGCCAACCTGTGCAGCTGAGGTGGTGCTGCCTGCAGAGCCCTGCCTGGCTCACTCCTGGAATTTTCATAGAATCCTAGAAAGACTTGGGTTGGAAGGAACCTTAAAGCTCATCTTGTTCCAACCCCTGCCATGGGCAAGGACACCTTCCTCTAGACCAAGCTGATCAAAGCCACCTCCAACCCGGCCTGGAATAGTTCCAGGGATGGGGCAGCCACAGCTTCTCTGGGCAACCTGTTCTAGGGCCTCACCACCCTCACAGGAAAGAATTTATTCCCAGTATTCCATCTAACCCTGCCCTCTGTCAGTGGGAATCCATCCCCCTTGTGCTGTCACTCCATGCCCGAAGTCCCTCTCCATCTTTCTTTGGAGTCTCTTTAGGCATTGGAAGAGGCTCTAAGGTCTCCCTGGAGCCTTCTCTTCTCCTATGGAGCCTGGTTCCATGGGAGAGGTGCTCCAGCCCTCGGAGCATCTTTGCAGCCTCACTCCAACAGCTCCACGTCCTTCTGTGCTGAAGACCCCAGTGGTGCATGCAGCACCCCAGGTGGGGTCTCAGAGAGTGGGGCAGATGGGGACAGAATCCCTTTCCCACGTCCCAATCTTTCCCCAGTGCCGACCCTTCCCACATCCTGACCCTTCCCTCATCCCGACCCTTTCCCAGTACAGACTCTTCCCAAATCCCAACCCTTCTCCAAATCCCGACCCTTCCCCAATCCCGACGTTTCCCGATCCCGACCCTCCCCTAACTCCCGCCCGTTCCCGGCCCGGCAC
>VXBB01001108.1:737010-747738 GCA_013399915.1 Illadopsis cleaveri | reverse complement strand
AAAAAAAAAAAAGAGAAAATTTTCAAACAAAGATCGGAGGAAACAGCTTTTCTGGTTCCTGGTCTGGGGTGGTTATAGCTGAAACCTCACCACCCATCCGTGTGCCGGGATGAGCCCCGGGGAAATTCCAGATGATTAAAAAGTGTTTTAATAGTGTTGTTGCTCTTCCCAGAAGGGAATAAGATGACCTGGTAGCTACAGGTTGATTGGCTTGATAGCATCCCCCCAGGGAGAAGAGGGAGAAGCCTGGCTCAGGCTTGAATTGATTAAAGACTTCAGCACCAGGAATAAATTCCTGCCATCCACCATGGCTATATGGAAAATAACTCCTGGCAAGTAGAAATTATTTCAGTCTCCAACATGAGAGGTGACTCTCTGGCTGTAATACACTTCTGAGAAGCATTTGAGTTATGGGAGGTGATATTCTTGTAAAAATCTGTACTTTCCAGTATTAAAAAAGTCAATCCAGTCCAGTATTTAGAGCTGACATTACACAGTGTCAAGAAAGCTGGTATTAAATAAACGTGATCCATTTCCAAGGCAGTTATCAGGGAGATTATCACTGCTGGGTACTGCTAGCTGGTAACATGGACTTGGTGTTTTTATCACTAATCTGGAAGAAAGGAGATGGAAATGATTTCTGGAAAAACCTGGATCTGACCCAGAGCAGCTGAGTGTTAATGGTCTGTACAAATCTGGGTGGTAAGCTGAGTGAACGAAAGGCATCCTGACTGGAGCAGAATGGACCATGGAAATCTTTTACACCCCAAAATAATAACTGTAGCTGTACGTGGTTTCCTGTCCCTAATCTGGATGGTAAATTTTCAGCTGGAGCTGCCTGCAAATGATGGGAGAGGCAGCACAGGGGTTCACCAGGCAGCAGTTTGGGGGCAGACTGCCTGTCTGTCTCAATTTCTGCACTGGAGAGTTGAAAATTTTCAGGATAATGTGAATTTTGGCTCAGAGAAAAAAAAAATAGCAGTTATTTGCATTTCTGGTCAGAACCAAATTTGGGGTTATGGCAGCCAAATCCAATCTTTCCTTCTCAGCAGAAGAGATGTGGAGTCTAAGGGGAAGAGACCAAGGGGCAGAAAGGGTCTTACAGCTGGAGACGAGGGACCCATCCAGTGAGTCCACTCATAAATCAAATCCAAGAGGAAAGAGGAGGGCTTGGCAAATGCATCTAAATACTCTCGCAGAGGAGAAAATACGTGGTAGCCAAAAGCTCGTTAATTGAACAGAGAAAAGATGGCAAGAATCAATATCTGGCAGCTGAGGGCAGACACATTGGAAATAAGGCATAAATATTTTACCAAGAGGAATGATAAATCATTGGAAGAAACGTGGAGCAGCAGAGGTGGGGTCAGCACCTCTTTGCCTTTTGCATCACAACCCATAGAGTTTCTCCCACAGCCCCAAGGCTGGGCCAGCAAGAGGGACTGGATCAAACCACACCGAGGCCCTGATTAGGTGATTTAATTAGAGGATGATGCATTTATCTTTAATCATGGTGGAGCCATAGAAAAGAGTGGTTCTTGTGCCCTGATGGCTCTTTCCAAGGAGCACCCGTGAAATCCCTGGTGGCACTTGGCAGGTGCTTCCTTTAGCTTTGTCTCTTGGTCACCAATGGTTGTGTCCTCACAGAACAAGGCGAGGGGACAGTGCTTGGTGGCTCTTCTTGATGTCCAGCAAAACAGACTGAGATTCAGGGAAGCAAATCTCCGTGAGCATCCCAGCATGCTGTGGCTGCTGGGGGAAGGAGCTGGTCCAGGCTTGCTTGTCCACCTGTGGGTCAGAGCATCCCCAGCCTGGCATCCTTGGGGACACATGTGCTTAGGAGAAAGAGTTAAAGGCCACGGGGCTGTTGCTGGTTCCATCTCCTCCCCTTCTCCTTTCCTTTCTTTTCCTCCTGCTTCCTCTCCTTTCCTTTCCTTCCTCCTGCTGTTCTCTCCCGGTCTCCCATGCAATGCTGTTGGTTATGGGGGTACCGATGTGGTTCAGAGGCCCACATGCAAACATCAGGACCGTGTTGCAGAACCTCTGAGCCTTCCAAACCCAGCACACCGTGAGCAGCTGATGTCTGTGAGCAGCCCAGGACCTCTCCTCCTCTTCCTCTCTCAGAAAACGTGACAGACGCCTGCCCAGGATGATGCACAACGAAGGGCAAACATTGTTTTGAGAAGGAGGCTGAATGGAAGGGAAAAAGGCACGTGAGAAGGATGGCAAGGTAGGGAGAGGCTTTCCCTGAGTGCTGGGTGGGGGCACTGGGAAGGAGCTGCTCACCCGTTACCAGAGCAGGAACCTCAGGCCTGCAGGAAAGTCCCCGGCGGTGTCAGTCAGTCGTGGTGATGGAAGGAACTTCCATGTGGTGGCCATGTGAATACCACAGGCATTTGTCACAGCTCTGCAGAGCTCAGACAGACAGAGCTGGCTGTGGAAAATAGCTGGGTTTGGTGTGGTCAGGCACTGGCTGTGAAGAGGTGAAGGATCCCTGACACAGATCTCGCTGGGAGGCAATCCCAGGCTTTTGAGCCGTTAGAGAGACAATGCCACTGAATGCTGGAGAAAGTGACTCTTGGGAAAGTCTGGATCATGCTCCATAGCTGCAGGCTTGTGTCTTCCAGGGAGCTGGCCTGCAGTAAGAGAGGAGCTCAGCTGGGCTAGGGATGTCCAGGAGCACGTGTCCCACTGACCTGCTGGAAGGTGTGACACTCTTTGCTGGCTTGTCCCCATGCAGCTGGGTGCAGCTGGAGCAGCCCCGCTCCCGCAGCGGGGCTCAGCGGGATCGCACGTACCAGAGATTGCCTCCTGGTACCAGAGATTGCCTCCTGGTGGGAGACGCCGGTGTCCAGCGTGCCGGAGCGCACGGATGTGGGAGGAGCCCATTTCATTATCATCTTATCCTGTCCATTAGAGTCCTCACGGGGATTAAGACCGGGTGTGTTCTGCTGTCTCTAGCAGAAGGCTGGGATTTCTCAGGTCACCCAGGCTGGTAAAATCACACCGGGGCTGCTCTAGATGCTGAAAATTGGGGTGACCGGGCTGGCACCTCCTCCTGATCCAGGCTTCTGATTTTTTCCTGGTGAAACGTCTTTGCTCCTGAACTCTGTAGGAGCTGCATTTGATAGAAAGAGCAGAAAAATAGCTGAGCTATAAATAACACATTCAAAACCAGGCAGGGACCTGCAAGAAGCAAGGATGGTGTCTCTGTGATGTGGGCTTGGAGGAATGATTTTGCCACCAGCAGATGGTAAAAGGTTTCCCTTTCTGCTGGGGGTTGTTCAGGGTGGAGGAGATTAAATCTGTGAAACCAGTGATTTGATGACAAAGTTTTGTCTTTTGCATCCTTGATGACAAGGTCCTGTAGGGACTCTGGGGCAGTTTTCCTTCTGGTCAATGTTAATGAGGGCTGGCAGGGCCGTGCTGGAGCCCTGGGGCAGCTGTTCCTGAACCTGACTGACTGCCAGTGCCCTGACCTGCTCCCCAGGTCGGGGCTGCCGCAGCACTCCCAGGAGATGTCACACAGCAGACATCAAGGGATGTCCCCAGGGATGTCCCCAGCGGGAGCAGCAGCTCTGGGCTCAGCTGCAGAGGGAGGAACAGCAGTGTGGGGGGAGCCAGAGCCCCAACCCCATCCCTGCCTCAGTTTCCCCACTTGCAAGGTGGGAGCAGGAGCAGCCTTACCTGAACCCAGTGAGTTGGGGTGAAGTTCTGGGGTGATATAAAACACAAGATCCTCAGCCCTGCTGTCCTGTGCCAGGACTCCTGCCCTTCAGCACACCAGGAGTCCGTTTTGGAACCAGCAGGTTGGGAAAAAGGACAAACTCTAGCATTTTCATTTTCAGTCCTGGTGGGGCTGGGAGAGGGGAAAGGGGTGACTTGGGGTGCAGCAGCATTGCAGGATTACACAGCTCCCAGCCACATCCTTGGCACCTGGTGCCTCAGTTATCCCCTCTGCAGCATTCCACAGGCCTCTGGCTGTGGGATGGAGGATGCACATCCTGCAGCAACCCTCCACTCATGGCTGGGAGGTGGTTTCTGGGTTAGAAGGTGACCTCTTCCATTAGCAGCAGGGACGCTCTTTTTCTCCCTGAATTAGATGGTGGTTTGGAGGCTTTCCAGGCCCGACATCATTCTGCCTGAGAGTGCTGAGCTTGCTCTGGCTGTGCCCAAGTGAGCTGGCGCTGCAGCTGTGGGAACCTGCTGGCACCTCATGTGTCCCCAGCCAGGAACACCTGGATCACCCCAACTGCTGCATCCACATGCTCTGATAGCTGTGGCTGGGACATTTTGGGGTTTCTCTGTGTATCCTTGCACATTATAGACCAGAAGATGAGGGAATTCCCAGTTCTGTCCCAATCAGGAATGCTCAGATTGTCTTTGCAGACCTGCCCTGCCAGCAGGTCACAGTGTGGCTGTGGGTTATCAGCAAGCACCAGGTGCTGGTGCAGCCGGGATGGGATTTCAAAGCCATCTGCAGATGGTGACAGTGACATCAGGCAGGAGTGCTACCCACCTAAATCCAGATGTGATTTGTAGTTCCTGGGCCATTCCAGGGGATTGAGGAGCACTGGGAGCTGCCACATGACTGTGGCCATGTGCCCTCCAGTCGCTGCCCACTCGGGGCTGCCCCGAGCAGCCCTGCCCTGGGCTAACGTGACAAGGGCAGCCTTGTCAGCGATGCCACCCTGGGCCTGAACGTCCTCCACAAACAAGCAACAGCCAAGAGATTTGCCGGAGTCAGGACATTTTTAGAAAGGCTAATTAAAGCCCATTTTCACCCTGTGCCTCTCGCTGAGCAAAAGCATTTAGCAGTGACCTCAGAGTGAGTGAATTTGCACTTGAGCTTTTCCGTTTCACCTCTAAAAAATGAGATTGCTCCGTAAACTCGTTAGTGAAAGTAACTCCTGATGCCTTGGCTCCTGACCAGAATGGGCCCCGCCAAGTCCCGCTGGGCTCTGCTCTCCTCCCACTGCATTTTGCCTGGGCAAGAGGGACCTCTTGGTACCCACGATGGAGAAATATGGGGCCTCTCCAGGCTGTGTTTTCAGGGACAAATCCATCCAGGGGTAACTGTGCTGCTGCCGAGGAGCTTGGCTGAGCTTTTCCCACTGGTGTTTTGGCTTACACAAGGGAAACGGCCTTCCCTTGATCTGCCACCTTGGAGGTGACAGTGGCTCCTCGTGGCCACCTGCCCGCTCTCCCCTGCTGCACATCTGCCCTCCAAACCTCTCACCTCTCCCTTTTCTGCTCTTCCCCGCCCAGCTGTGCTTCATGACGACCTCACGCACCATGTTTTACGGGCCGTCCTCCAGCATGGCCCCGCCGTCCAAGAGCCGTCTGAAGCGCCAGAGCCGGCTCTTCTCCCAGGTGCTGTACCGCACCCTGAGCTACAAGGACCGCGCCTCCGCCTCCCCGGCCGCCGCCGAGGACGACCCTGCCGAGCTCTCCACCCAGCTCTCGGCCCCCGGCATCCTGAAAATCTTCGGGGGCAACATCTGCGCGGGCACCAACTACAAGAGCGTGCTGGTGACGGGCAGCTCGGGCGCTCGGGAGCTGGTGAAGGAGGCCCTGGAGCGCTACGGGCTGAGCCAGCTGAGCGCCGGGCAGTACGCGCTGTGCGATGTCATCGGCCGCTTCCAGGGCCCCGAGAGGCAGTGGCAGACGGAGGGGCTGAGGGTGCTGGGTGACCACGAGAAGCCGCTGCTCATCCAGGACCTCTGGAAGCCCAGGGAGGGATTCTCTCGCCGGCTGGAGCTGCGCAGGAGGGCGGAGGTGGAGGAGATGGCAGCCAGGGATGTGGACACCACCACTGCAGGTCAGAGCTGGGTGTGGGGCAGGAAGAGGGGGTGGGATGGACCTACAGAAGCTCTCCCACACCTTTCACACGTGGTTTGGGTGCAGGGGGTGGTGGCCACATTTTAGCTGCCAGGCTCCTGGGTTGAGGCAGGGCTCAGCACTCTCCTGCATCAGTTTGGTATCTGTGACCTCAAATATTTACCCCAGCCTATTTAGGGGTTAATAACAAACCCTTCCCATGGCTGGGGAGCAGCAGGCAAAGAGCATCAGTGCTTCCTGCTCTTCCCATCAGTGAACCAGCACCATGGCATCCCCAGCTTCGTGCCTGGCAGAGCACTGCCTTGCATCCCCATCTCCCTCTGGGCATCCCCCAGGCCTGACACCCCGGGCAAATCTGCAGGAGCAATTAAGGGAAATGAAAAGCTAATGAAGAGAGAGCAATGTAGGGCAGGAGAGCCCCTGCAGCAGTGCCTGATGGAGGCCAGGGCTGGCAGGAGGAGATAAGTGCATCATTAGGAACCAGCAGGTTAATAAGTGACCCCAGCACACAGCAATGAAGCTTTCCTCCTCCCACCCTCACATAAAAACCCTGTGAACATGAGGACAGAAAGGTTTAAAATCAGATTTTTACATGCACAATGTGCTTGCTGGGTCAGACCTGCTGACAGAGGGGTCTGAACCAGGCTCCAGAGGTGTCAGCCACAGGGTTTTGCTGGGATGGGCCCTGAGCAGTTCCTCACTCACGCAGGAAAGGGCTGTTACTGCCAGAACTAAACTGATGATGATGCAGGATTACTCTGTATGCTTGGCAAAGAAGAGCCAAGATTTTCCCCCACCAGCAGCAGAACAAATGGTCCAACCTGTCCCATGCCAGGGGGGACACAGCTCCTCTCCCACCCATCCTAACAAAGGCTGGAAGGAACCCAGGCACACTGAGGGAATCCAGCCATGGGCATTCCAGGGGAGAGAAAGGCAGCTGGAGCCCCCCCAGCTGCAATTTTCAACTGGGATTTCACCTGAATCTTGAGGAGACAGGGCTACCTCCATCCTCACTGTGTCCAGTCTGTCTGCTCAGGGAGGGGATACCACAGGTGGTCCCAGCTCATTGCATGTGGGACACAGACCCCCAGAGGTGGCTCCTGCCAGAGCCTGGGCCAAGGAGGTGGATGCTCTGCTCTTCTCTTCAGCTCTTTCTCCAGCCAGGATCAGAGAGATGTGAAGCACTTTGGGAGAGCAGCAACTCTAAAAACAGTTTCTGTTGAATAGAGGGAAGGGCAGGAGCCAAGTGCAGTGGTTCAGCACACGGTGGGTAGAGCCATGTGGCAGCTCCCTGCTGGAGCCCGAGGTCACATCACTTCAGCCTCAAATCCTCCCCCTCAGATGCAGAAAGCAACTTTTTTCCCCATGACCTGGATCCTGGGTGGGCTGGGAGCCGTGGGAGTGCAAGGCTCCCACACAGGCAGGGGAAGCAGCAGGGTCTGGGCTGCCCAGCACCACATGGAGCTGGCCTGGGACTGGCACTCCTCAGTGATTTCCGATGGAGGAGCAGTTCCTGAGAGGATCCTGTGCTCTGGATCTGGAAATAAGCCTGTTACGCTTTTGTTATCACTTCATTTGTTTCAGCACTCCTGGGTGGGGCCATGGAAATTCCCCATTTTTTAACCTTTGAGCATTTTCCATAGCTGACCCAGCTCTTCTAAGGCAGAAGCTACGCCCGCAGTCAGGCTGTCTGCTCTGCATTCTACACAGCCCATAGTTGTCTTACCTGATGAAATCTCACTCCTGCTCCCTTCCTTTTGGTGGCCCCAGGGGCTCTGTCACCAGTCTCACCCTGTGCTGGTGGCCCTGGAATGCTGTGGGGTTGGGACCACCCCTTCCCACCTCACCTGCAAACCGCCAGGGATGAATGTGAGTGATGCAGCCTGTGACCCAGCACCCACAAATGACACAAAACTCCTGGAGCTGAGGGTATTGACCATGAGTGCCCTCTACCAGGGTCACCCTTGTCACCAGGCTTAGGCTGACAGAGGTCCCCCTGCTGAGCAGCAGCTGCCTGCCCGGGGTGGTGAGGCACTGGCATGGAAAACACAACATCTGTGCAAAAATAAAGGGAATTTAGGCTTGCAGCTCCCTCGGAGAAAAAGCAGAGGGATGCTCAAATCATCCCCAGAGCAATACCTGCAGGCCCTTCCCCACACAGGGCATCGCTGGAGCAGCAGGACTGGGATGATTGGGACCACTGGGGTCATACAGGTGCATTGCTGGCTGGGGGAAAGGCTCCACATCCATCCACGACCTGTTAGCAAATAGCTTCAGAGTTTTATCTGCTCAGTTACCCATTATCCTAATTAGTTTATTAGCTGCTTGCCACTGGGGAGGACAGTGCTGGCTCCTCATGCCACTAATTAGCAGCACAGGTAGAGCCTCTCTGCAGGAAATGAGGCAGCCCCTCTTCCCTGCTACCCTCAGCCCTGCTCCTTTTGGGGAGCACAGAGGCAGCAGTTATGGAGATGTAGGGAAAACCCCACAAACTGGAGGGTGCTGGAGGGAGGTGCAGCACTTGACATCTCAGTGGCATTCATTTTCCAAAATACCCCCGTTTCTACCAGGTCCTGTCCTAACTGGAGCTTTCCCAAGAGGCTGAACTGCACACGCAGCTCCAGAAGCTCGGGATTTAAGCCTGTTATTCTAAAAGATGCTCTGGCAAGTGCCTTTGAGGATCTGGCTTTGATATACCTTAGCACAAGTGCATCCAGGGAAGATTCCCTGCAGAGTCTGCAGAGCAATTACATTAGGAAGGACTAGCCTGATCTTAGTCCCTCCTGGGTACATTCAAAGCATTTCTCCTTTCCTGGGGCCCACGGAGTTATTTGTTGATTTATTTCTCAGCCAGGAAAAGCGAACCTCTTTCCTCAGCTGAAAAAGAGGCAGATCCCAGCCAAGATCCCAGGCACCAGAACTAACAGTTTTTCCCCTGGGTTGCAGGATGGGTTTGGAGGCAGCAGCTTAGTGGGGTCTGGTGGGTGCTGCCCAAGGGGTGCCCAGCTCTCCCTAAGGATGTGATCCAGCCCTGTGTTAGGATCTGATTAGTGAGAGATGTCTCTGCCTGAATTGAGGTGCAAACGAGACAAATGCTGAAGTAAATAATACAGATTTTATTAGCAATCAATGTGAGGTAGAGAGAGAGAAAGAAAGAGGACAGAGAGGAGACAAAGACAGAGAGAGCACTCGTTTTGAGCTGATGGTTTCTTGGGTTGGTGGTTGTGAGTCTCCCCTTGCCAGAACTGCCTCTTACCCAGTCAGGGCTGATTCAGAACAGTCGCTGAATTGCTTCTATTAGTTTCTTCCTTATCTTGGGAGTTCTGCCAAATGTCCTTGTGGCCTGTAAATTCTGTATTCTTTGTGCCCACTATCACTGGTGCAACCTTTTTCCCAAGCCTTGTTAACCTCTCCCTAGGCCTGAGATCGTTGGAGCTTGTCCAGCCCTAAACTTTACCAAGGCCCAACACCCTGACAGTGATACCTCCTTTCTACAGTCCAAGTCCTGGCTATCCAGGCAGGAATATAATATTTGGGGATGTTCTCTAACTCCTTACACGCTGTTCCCATCCCAATTTCCATGTGGATTCAGCAGCCACTGGTTCTGCCCTGGTCATGCTGCGCTGGAGATGTTCAGGCTGAGTTTTGGGTGGGATAACCTGCACATGCTTGGGAGGACAGAAGAGTACCAAAGGATGAAAAAAGCCTAACCCAGTTTTATGGAGGGACTTTGTTTTGCTCAGGAAAAGAGCTGTGTTTATCTTTCCAGCACAGCCCCGGGGTTAGTGGGAGCCTGTGACGGGGGCTCTGTCAGCAGTGAAAAAGCAGCTTTTTCCTACACAAAATAAATACAGAAGCTTCCTTTCCCCTTGATAAGGGGCTGCTGATGGCCTGTCTCTGCAGGCCCTCTGCTCTGTCCCACTGAGCTCCAGCAGTAGCTGCTCCCCAGGATCTGGCCTCGCTCCTCCCTGCTCCCACAGGCTGCTCTGGGATCTGCATTGCCCCAGCTGTCCTTCGTCCCTCTGGCCCATTTCCATGATGTGGATTGGGGACAGGGCTCCTGGGAGGAGCTGAGGTGTCCTGCAGACACGTTTGGGGTGGCCTTTGGCATCCCCAGCAGCGTGGCTTGGGTGGGCTTGCTGTTCTCCCTGGATGTCACATCTGTGCCGTGGCCAATTGCCTTTTTAAGAAGGACACGGGGCACGGGACCTTGGGGTGGCTTGACTGTGCCTTGCCCTAATCCCAAGGCATGTAAACAGCAGGGGCTATTTTCTCCCTGTCCCACCCCCTCCCCATCCCCATCTCTTTGATTTTCCCAGCAAAGGAGCACGCCATCTAAAACAAACAAACACAGAAATGTATTTCTGAACCGGCAGCCCATTCCTCACCAAATAAGGCAGATGATTTTTTAATTTCTTTTTTATTTTTTTTTTGGTCTGAGCTCGTGAGTGTCCCTTTAAGCAGCCCTGGGCACCAGGCTCTCTGCTTTGCCGTGCCCAAATCCCGCCGGCTGTCCCCAAATCTCGCTGTCCAAAGGCTGCTCCCTGCTCGGCCGAGCCAGGAGCGGGGCTCAGGCTCTGGTGCTGCACCGACAACGCTGCACTGCTGCTCCTGCTAGCAAATCCTGTCGGGTTTTCTCCCCTCTCTTCGTCCTCCCCCGAATGCCAGTGACCTGCTCCCAGGAGGCTGCCCAGCTGAGGTAGGAGCATCACCCCTCGGACACACAACTTCCCATTTCTCCTGCAGTGCTCGAGCCACGCTTGCAGCACGGAGGGACCCACCGGGACCCCCCTGGGTCTGGGGGTGCCATGTGAGGGGCTGCTTTTGCAGCTGGGCCAGGCCTGTTCATTCACTCCGGCTCCTGTTTGTGTCACGGACAGACGGCTCTGC
>VXBB01001108.1:689504-736696 GCA_013399915.1 Illadopsis cleaveri | reverse complement strand
TCGCTGTCCAAAGGCTGCTCCCTGCTCGGCCGAGCCAGGAGCGGGGCTCAGGCTCTGGTGCTGCACCGACAATGCTGCACTGCTGCTCCTGCTAGCAAATCCTGTCGGGTTTTCTCCCCTCTCTTCGTCCTCCCCCGAATGCCAGTGACCTGCTCCCAGGAGGCTGCCCAGCTGAGGTAGGAGCATCACCCCTCGGACACACAACTTCCTATTTCTCCTGCAGAGCTCGAGCCACGCTTGCAGCACGGAGGGACCCCCCTGGGTCTGGGGGCGCCATGTGAGGGGCTGCTTTTGCACCTGGGTCAGGCCTGTTCATTCACTCCGGCTCCTGTTTGTGTCACGGACAGACGGCTCTGCCCGAACTGATGCTTGGGAGAAGTTAATTACAGCTTGTTCCTGCTGCAGCCGGGCTCCACTGCAGCTCCCATGCCTGGCTGATGCTCCGGGGAATTGAGCGGGTTACTCTGCGGTTCCCACTTGCTGCTGGCGACCGAGTGCCGAAGGGCTGAAAGCCGAATCCGGGCTCTTTTTTTTTTTTTTTAGCAAAGATTGAGTGAAATTTCTTTTTAGCAGGGATTTCCTCTCTCCCCAGCCCTGCAGTGTGGCCAGGGCAGATGTGGGATACTGTGGACCGGCTGCTCTCCATTCAGTGAGGTTTGGAGGCCAGGGAGGGCTGGGACACCCCCTTTTTAGCGGTGGCATTGGGACACTCAACTCTCCGCGCCAGTGTCTTGGCGTCACCTTTCGGGGAGNAAGCACCGCGCCGCCCTCCTGCGCACCCCCGGCACCCCCCTCCCGCTTCCCTCCCACCCCCCGAAGCCCCCGGGAGCGGGGCTGCTTGCATGGCCGGAGCTGCTGGGGTCGAGGGAGGTGGTGGTGGTGGTGGTGCGGATGAGCATCCTTTCGGAAACGGGCTTGGGACTTGCAGCCTTGTCCTCAAGTCTGTCCCCAGCCTGTCCCCAAGTACGGGGAACACGGAGGCAGAAGCCGTGACCCCCTGCAATGCCCCAGAGGGGTGCAAGGTGATCCCCGAGCAGCATCCCTGCCCCGGCCCAAGGGAGCGCTGGTTCTGCGGGTGGCTGAGCTGCTCCGGCCCCCGCCCGGCTGCTTCCTTAGTGGCAACTGGAATCAGAGGCTGCAAGGCGAACAGTGCGTGTGCTGGGGACACTTGGAGAACTGCAAAGGACAGGGTCGGCCCTGGTAGTTAATGGCTACTTTGCGCCCGTTGAATATCCGGCTGTTCCGAGGTTTTTGGCAGGGTGACACCGGCACTGCAGCCATCCCGTTAGTGCTGCTGGGGAAACTGAGGCACAGGGTGGTCCCCTGAGCTGCCTCGGAGTGTGCGGGCAGACTGCAGGGAAAGGCAGGGCCAGGGATGGATGCTCTGACCGGGGTCCCACTGTCCCCCCAGGCAGGGGGTGCAGGCATGGCTGCAGCTGGGGGGAGAAGGTGGGAAAGAAAAGCAGCTGTAGAGGGGATGAGGGGGAGAGGTGGAAGGAGGGCTCCTTCTGCCCAAAGCAGCCCCGTTTACTGCATGCCCAAAGTCATTGTACCCATTTATTGGCGTGACCAAGGCAGGGATCGCTGCTGTCCTGCTTGGCAGCGAGGAAAGTAAAAAAAAGAAATGTTTTTGCCACACAAAGGTGCATGAGGGACAGCTGGGGACAGCGAGGGGACAGCTGGGGACAGCGGGAGGCTGCAGCACTCACCGCATGGCAGGGAGGAGGGTCCCTTCACTCCCCTCCCCGGTTCATGCTGCGTCTCCTCGCTTGGCAGGACAGCTTGGTTTACCTGCTGAACCGCGAGCAGCACACGGTGGGCCAGAGGACGCAGGCGAGCAAGCCCAGCATCAGCCTGTCAGCCCCCGACATCCTGCCCCTGCACTGCACCATCAGGAAGCTCCGACCTTCCCGGCATCGCTCGGAGGAGAAGCTGGTGCTGGAGCCCATCGCCGGCGCTGCCATCTCCGTCAACTTCGCCGAGGTGGCCCGGACGGTGGTGCTGCGGCACGGGGACCTGCTGTCCCTCGGCCTCTACTACCTGCTCCTCTACAAGGACCCCATGAAGGCGCAGCCGCTGCCGGCGCAGACCCTGCTGAGGCTGCGAGCCCTGCACCCCGAGGGTCCCCACGTGTGCGGGGCGTGCGGCAGCCTGCTGAGGGAGAAGGATCCCGCTGCCAAAAAGCGCGGCCCCTCGCCCGCCGGCGGCCCCAGGACGCCCCGCAGGAAGCCGCAGCTGGAGTTCGAGCCGGCGGCCGAGGACGTGCTCCTGCGGCGCATCATGACCCTGATCGAGCCCGGCGGGGACGACCACAAGCTGACACCCGCCTTCCTGCTCTGCCTCTGCATCCAGCACTCGGCCACCAACTTTGAGCCAGGAGACTTCGGGCAGCTGCTGCTCAAAGCGGCCAAAATGATCCAGAGGACGGTGTGGGTCAGTCGGCGGTGGGGAGGGGTGTTTGTGGGGTGGGGGTGTTGCTCAGCCTGGTCTCCGGTGGCAGCGAGTGCTGGTGGGGGTGATGCTCGTGCCACCCCATCCCTCTGGTGTTCACTGTGCTCTCCCCTTCTCTCCCTGCCCAGGAGCGGACGCGGGAGCTGGCTGAAAAACAATCCCAGCAGTAAGTGTGACCCTCCTTGGTTGGCCTCAAAACGGGGAGAATTCAACCTGCTTCTTCCTCCATGAGTGAGGGAAGTCCGTGGCTGGTAAAACCACACTCCCAGCCTGTCAGCAGTGATGCATGATGAGTTTTTCCTGCTAAATCCCACGCATTCTGCTCTCTGGTCCTTTAACCACAATGCCTGCACAGAATGTGTGGGTTTGGAAAAGCTCAGGAGGGAACAAGACCTGCATCAGCTCTGGGGTTTTCTCTGATCCAAGACCTGGCCAAGGGCTTTGCACTTGTGGCTTCATCCCTGAGTGATGTAGTAGGAATGTCCCTTATGTATAAGCCTGACCTTCCTCATGCTGGAGATCCCTCAGGAGCTGAGATGGAGCTGGCATTGCATGTGTGCATCCAGGGGTGGTGGCACAGGGTGTCCCAGTGCTGGAAGCACCATTCTGGGACAATCACAAGGAACTATCTTCCCAGCCATTTCCAAAATCTCATCTCTAAACCAGTATCTGGAGAAACTGTTGGTGCTTGCTGTGAGCTCTCCTTTAGGATAAACTTCAAGGATGCTTCCAAGGCCCTTCCTATAGCAGAACAAAAGCAGTTTAGCAGTAGAGAAATTTCCCAGGTGCTTTTTATTTTATTTTTGAACAGCTCAGGGTGAGTGAGCTGGGTTTAACTGTGCAGGAGCAGCACATACCTCTGGGGAAGGGCTGCTCTTCAGCCACAAGTATTTAGTGCAGTTCATCTGTTTAGGGGAAGTCTCCCCCAAAAGTGGCACCCCGCAAAGGCCAAATCCGGGCGATCAGCCTGGTCCTCCCTGGTCCCCCTTGCCACCTCACAGAGCAGAAACCACTGAATTTTTCCTTGTAAAGGGTCCTTCTAAGGGGAGTGCTGGGCTTGGGGGTGGAAGGATGTGAAAGCTCTCTGGAATTGCCCCAGGCTGGCTGTTTTCTCCCCAAAAGACTGAGTGGGGATGGTGAGGAGCAGCAGGTGTAACACTTGCTGTCTCTCCCCAGCCAGGACCCTGCCACCCTGTCCCGCTTCACCATCACAGACCTTCTCCCAGACCTGCAGCACATCATATTCTGGATGGCCAATGCCATTGAGATCCTCTACTTTGTCCAGCAGAAATCACCCACCTACATCCAGAGCATGGAGGAAGAGCTGGACATCAAAGGTAAGTCTGGATGCAGCATCCTGCCTGTTTTTCCAGCTGGAGCAACTCAGCTCTGTTAATCCCCAGTCACAGGTGGTGGTCAGTGCCCTCGAGATGCTCCATTACCCTCTGTAATCCTCATCAGCAGGGACATCTCTGTAGTGTGGGCTGGGGAAATCTGTGGGAGGAGCAGCCTCACATCCTGCCGTGGTGCTGCCCAGCTCTAGAGCCAGGCTGTGTTTTGTTCACACACAAATATCCCCTGCCACCACAGCAGCTCGTGGTGTGGCTTTATTCACCCTGGATTTACAGGTAGCCCTGCAGAACTGTTCACTGGTGGGCCTGTGTTAATGCCATCAAAAGGAAAAAAAAAAAGATAAAAAGGTATTGAATCAGCCTCAGAAACTTTCTGGTTCATGCAAAAAGTTAAAATTTTCTTAGGCCAGGGAGGTGCAGCCCTGAGCTGCCGGCAGTGATGGGAGCTCTGGGGGATGGCAGGTGGGAGCTCCCTCGGGCCAGAGGAGCCTCTTTGCCCTCTTGAGGGATTCCATGAGGGTGATACAAACCTGGAAATTTTAATAACTCACACCCTGGGAGTTTGGGAGCCTTGGTGCTGCAGGTTTTCTCCTCTCCTCCCTGCAGGCTCCAAGGAGTCTCTGTTCTCCTCGACCATCACGGCCAGCGAGGAGGCGATGACGGTGCTGGAGGAGGTGATCATGTACACCTTCCAGCAGTGTGTCTACTACATCTCCAAGGTACAGTGTCACACGGGGCCAGCACCAGCATTCCCAGGGCTGTGCAGGAGGGGTTTTTTTTTAAAGCTTTTACTCCTTGGCAGTTGCACCAGGCTGAGGTGTTTTCCTTCGTGCTGAAGTGCTCCGATTTTTGGTCGAAGCCCAGGAAAAGTATTGAATTACTGCGGCGTGTTTCCTTGTCTGCAGTGCAGCGGCTCGGGGGAGGTGTTTGGGGAGGGCTGCTTGGCTCGGGCCAGCGCGGCATAATGGTGTGATTCAGGGCGTGATGGAAAGGGGCCCCTGGCCCGCTGGACCGCGAGAGCCGGGCGGCAGCGGGGAACAGAGCGGGCAGTGTGAGGCACAGAAAGGCTCCCTGTGCAGGACGGCTCCTGTCCACTGGCACCGGCACACGAGGACACGGGGGCTGCTCCTGCACCGCTCCAGAGCAGCACCTTCCTCCCCAGCGCCCTCCCCTTCCCTTTGCCCTGTCAGAAGTGCAAGGCACTGCTCTCCCATTTAAGCAATGTGGAAATTCATCCCCATCGATCCTCATTTTTCTTTCACCCTCGTTCCCAACTGATTGGTGGCTGCCCTGGTTCACATCAGGTTTTGTAGATTTTAGTTGGTGTCACAGGCCATCTCTTCCAACTGCTAAAAATTACCAACATGTTAATTTTTATAAAAAATTTTTTAAACTTTTGCACAACATTGGAGCTCATGGAGGTAGGGGGTGAATAGGACCAGCCCCTTGCTGGAGCAGCACTGGCAGGGCTTGCTTGGCTTGAGGAGGTGAAGGAAAGGCTTGGCTCGTGGAGAAGTAGAAAAACGCAACAAACTGAGTTTGCTGTGACCTTGCTGCTCTGCCTGCAGTGTCTGTACGTGTCGCTCCCTGCCCTGCTGGAGTGCAACCCCTTCCAGAGTGAGTGCCGGGAGAGCTGGCGGGGGAGCCCGCCGCTGCCCGAGGAGCTCCGCAGGGTCGTGCTCATCTACCAGGCTGTGCTGGACCTGCTCCACCAGTACGAAGTGCACCCCGAGATCACCTCCCAGATGTTTGCCTACCTCTTCTTCTTCTCCAACACTCTGCTCTTCAACCAGCTCCTGGATAAAGGTCAGTCCTCCTTGCATTGGGTAACACACAGGGAACTGAGTTATTGGGATGCTCTCCAGTCCATGCTGGTGCCACCTTATGGGGTACAGGAAGGAAGGGGCTGGAGATGGGCAGGTCTCAGCATTGTTACAGGGAGGCCAAGCACAGACCTAGCTGCTGGCCCCTGGGTCCCCATTTCCAGGAGAGGCTAAACCCCACAAGGATCACATCCCCATTCCACTGCCCCTTTGAGCCTGAGCAGAGGAGGCTGAGGGCAGTTAATAGGGGCAGCTCATTAATAAACTACAGCAGCGTGAGGTGCTCATTAGCCCTCATTAACACAGCTGCCCCATTGTAAGTGCCGGGCAAGGTCCAGCCACCACCAGGAATTACAGCCACAGGATGTTGGGGACATTAACCCGGGGCAGGGGCTGGGGGACAGAGGGGCTGTTCCCTGACATGGCTGATGGATGCTTTGCCTCCCCAGGCTCCTCTCTTGGCTGCTACCACTGGTCTCAGGGGGTGAAGCTGCGGGCCAGCGTGCGGCTGCTGCTGGAGTGGCTGCGCGGCGCCGGCTTCGAGCAGCTCACCCAGCAGTTCTTCGCCAAACTCGCCAGCGTGGCCAACCTGCTGGCCATGCCCGGCTCCCAGCTGGTGCAGGTGAGGGATGCCCAGCCCAGGGCTCGTGGCATTGGGATAGGCATGGGCAGGAGAGCTCCTGCTTGGTGTCTGAAGGTCCCTACACTGATGTGTCCCTTTTGCAGCCTGCCACCAGCTGCCCTTCCCCAGGGTCTGTGGATGGGCAGTCCCCAGGAGAGGATGTTCTGGTTCTCTCCATCTTCCTGACCTCTCCCTCCTGTGCTCCTCCTGAGCAGTCTCCTGCTCCTCAGAGGAAGCAGTTTCTCACCTCTGCCATTTGCCCCCTGCTCTGCCTCCTCACACAGATGACCTGGCCATCCCTGAGAGCTGAGTTCCCTGCGCTGAGCCCTGCGCAGCTGCACCGGGTGCTGAGCCAGTGCCAGGCAGTGATGGATGTGGGTTGCATCTCAGCGTGGCAGCCCAATGAAGAGGAGAGCACCTTCCAGCCTGGTGAGTCCTGGTCAGCTTGCTCCAGTCACATACAAACCAAACAGGTAATTCCCCTTCCTGGGTGTCCTGTAGTAACTTCAGCAACTGGTAATAACCATAGCCCCAAAATGCAGATATTGCAAAGGATGCAAAGTGCATGAGGTTTTTTCTGCTGTCCCAAGTAAGGGATGCTGCTGGCTCAAGCTCACTAAATCCCTGATCCCAGCTGGGAGGCCATGCATGGCTGAGAGCTGGGAGGCAGAAGTGCAGCCAGTCAGTGCTAACCTCCATCCCTCTGCCTTTCAGATGAGGTGCTGGAGTCCTTTGATAACCACCCACCCATCATCCTGCCCAGCGGGGGCTTCAAAGTGGACCTGGAGGTGGAGACGTTGGACGACAACATTTACAGACACCTCCTTTACATTCGTCACTTCCTCTGGAGCCTGCAGAGCAGGAGCCCCCACACCAGCGAGGGGCCAGGCTCAGCACTCCCAAAGGTAGCCTGTATCCCACTAGAGGGAGATTGTTCCTTTCCTGGGTGGGCAGGAGGGTCTTGGCTTCCTCTGTAGACCCTTCCAAGCCCAGTGCCAAGGGCTTGCTGCCCTTGCCTGCAGCCTGGAGCTGTGGCAGTGCCCTCTTGGAGAGCTTCTGGAAGGATTAGTGCTGCTAATCCCCCCCAGCATGGGGGGCACGGGAAGGTGAGCTGGAAGGACAGGCTCTTCCCAGCAATCTCCTTAGCAGGGAGGAAGGGGAGATGTCTGTGGCAGTGCTCCCATTCTCCCTGTGTCCCCTGTCGTCCCTGCACTGCACCCCGCCCGTCCCCAGCAGCCAGGCTCGCACAAAAGCACTAATTAGCTAATGCCTGTAAAGCACGGGGAGGGTGATACGTGCTGTAGGTGCTAAGCTCAACTGCCATGTGGAGGATGTCACTCCAGCAGGCCCCCTTCTCCTCTCCCATCCTGTCCCCAGTCCCTGCAGCACTCACAGGCACTGCTGCCTCCTACTGTCACCCCGGGGCCACATTGCCCAGCCGCTGTGGCACTGGAGGAGCTGTGCTACCCCAGTGTCCCCTTCCAATGGGACCCCCCAGCAGGGACATGACCAGGAGTCCCCTCCTGGCTGGCTCTAAACATCCCCAGCACAGCCCTGGCCACCAAACTGGGATGTGGGAGCTGTGCTGGGAAACCAGGACAAGCCTGGCAGTGTCTGAATTGCCAAGGCTTTGGATGGACCCGGCAGCCAGGAAAGCACCAGGCTGGTGGGGTACAGGTGGGGAGTGAAAAGCACACGCCAGGGGGGTCCCACAGCATTTTCCTCCTTCTTAAGAAAGAGGCATGCACGACGCCGGAGGTGCTGGAGGTGAGCGAGGGCCCGGTGACCGCCCTGGGGAGCACCATTGCCCAGGAGGATTTCTGCTCCCTGGGGGGCTGCGNGCCCCCCGCCGGCGAGCCGCAGCTCCAGGAGAAGCTCAAGCAGCTGCAGCTGGGCAGGAGCCCGGTCCCCAAGGGCGGCACGGCGCCCACAGACTCCTCCTGCCTGCTGACACCCCCCACCACCCCGCTGAACTTCGACTCCGGGAGCCCGGAGTCACCGCAGGGCACGGGCAAAGGGCTGCAGGACCCCCGGAGGAACGGCATGAACGGCACCAAAGGCAACACCCCCGAAGGTACCGACGGCTGGCGCTGCCCCGGGGCGGTGAGGCTGGGTTTGGGCGGTGCCAGAGCCGTAAGCCGCTCTCTCCGCTGCCAGGCTGCTCGCCGACCCCCTATGATTACCCCACGCCGGAGTCTTCCAGCCGCAGCTCTGCCACCGACGACTTCTGCTACGTCTTCGTGGTGGAGCTGGAGAGGGGCCCCATCGGGCTGGGGATGGGGCTGATCGACGGCGTGGTGAGTTCTCAGCTGGTGCCCCTCACACAGCTGGAGTGGGATATGGTTTTATAGCCCAAGAACAGCCAGCAAAGAAGCTGATGGCTTCCCATGGGAGCTAGGCTGGTTCTCCTGGGGACAAGGAGGCACAGAGGGATCTCTCAGTGGATCCCTACTCGAAGGACATTGTGCTGTGCATGCAAAGTCCACAGCTGTCCTGCAGCTGGGAAGAGCAAACAGGCTCAGCTCTCTTGTGGAAGGAAAATGACTCAGCCAAGGTCTTTCCTCCACCCTTCAGCAGTGGCAGGAGAAGCAGAGAGGAGCAGGGAGCCTCACAGGGTGTCAGAACAGCTCCTCCTTTGCATAAGGAGGAATCTGGTATTGTGTGGTGGATCATCCTGTTTAAATGGCCTTTCCCAGCTGTGCTGTTGGTCAGCAGGAAACAGCATCACCAAGCCCTGGGACAGTGTGAGCAGAGCTCCCATCCCAACACGGCTGCAGGTTAACGATGCTTTACCCTTAATTAAATTCAACAAGAGCAGATTGCCCCCACCTCTCCTTTGTGTATAAATTGATACAAAACTATAGGATCGCATTTCTTTCCTGTTACTGTTAGCACCATCCCCACCATGTTCCCAAGCATCTCCGAGGTCCCACTTGCCATCAGGCTTGGTCGTGAGCCCCGGGGGCAAGTTACCCTGTCTGGGGTGCTCATTCCTTTGTGACTACAGAGCTTTTGTGTCCCTTTTTTGTCTCACTGCCTTCCCTTGCCCACAGCACACCCCTCTGTGCTCGCCGGGGATCTACATCCGCACCCTGATCGAGGACAGCCCCGCGGCTGCCGACGGCAGGCTCTCCATCGGGGACCGCATCCTGGCTGTCAACGGCACCAGCCTCATCGGGGCAGACTACCAGAGGTGAGCCTCACCTCACCACAGCGCCTGGGGAGGTACCAGCACTGGAGGAGTTACTGTCAGGTCCAGGGTTCTGGTTGTTTTGCTCCCAGAGTTGCTAGCCCTGAGGATGCTGCAGTACCAGCAAGCTGCAGGGAGAGGAGTGACCTGCACAGGACATCAGAGAGGGGGGAAAGCTGTGGGTTTGGAAGAGGGATTATGGAGCATATATGGGGAATAAATGAGAGCTCCAGAGGTGGGTCTCAGCAATGCAGAGCTGCTCCCATCCCATCCCAGGTTTCCTCTGGAAGGTGGTGGGATGGGGCAGCTCACAGGCACAGCCCAGGTGCCCATAGCACAGAGCAGCTTTGGGCTTGTTTGCCCTCGTCCTGGCACCACTAACCTGGAGGCCAAGCCCTCCACAAAGCTACAGGCAGGAGCAAAACAGCCCCTGCTTGTAGCCCTGAGCAGGCACAGGTGATTGGCAAAGCGGGGGGTGTTTTGTGAAAGTCCATGACTTGGCAGGCTCCTGAGGGAGCCAGAACTCACCTCTGTCCCTGTTGCTGCTCCCTGCAGTGCTGTGGACCTCATCCGCTCTGGAGGGAAAAAGCTGCGGTTTCTAGTTGCCAAGTCGGACATTGAAATAGCCAAAAAAATCAGTTCCAGCTCCTCTTCCTCTTAGTCCTTGTGGTACAAGGATCCTTCTGCAGCAGCTTGTGGCTACAGCTCTGGTTAAGGCTGACCTCAGGGAGCCTGGAGTGCAAGAGGGAAGACCAGGACTCCACAACAGCCCTCGATGTGCTTTTGGACACTTTGCCCCTGCACTGCAGCAGATGAAAGGACACGCAAGGATGGTGCACGCTTCTCCCACTGCACTGGCTGGGAGCATCATTCCTGATCCATTGCCCAGCCTCACCTTATACCCAGTGTTGTCCTTCTCGGGAGCCTTCCTGTTCCTTTGTCCCCTCTGGCAGGGGGAGGGAAGGGAATGCTCCCACCATGGGGACTTGTAGGCAGGCTCCTCTGTTCCTCTAGGCTGGCAGCCCTGTGTGATATTTTATGCTGGCAGGCTTGAAATACCCTTGGGTTTTGAAGAGAACATGTGGGGCACGCCTGGGCTTCACTGTGGCAGTGGCCACCTGAGGTGCTGGCACGTCAGGCTGGAAAAGTGTGCCCAGCTCTGGGGGTGGTGAAAGCAGCACAAGCACCCAGGAGTGGGATTCCACACAGGATGCATCGCCAGGCGTTGATTCCCCTGGAGCCATACACGAGCTCAGGTGCCTTTCTGCTGCTGGGCTAAAGCTCTGCCTCAGGATGGGAAGCAGCTACAGCAAAGGGCTGACACCACCAGCAGTTCCTGTGAGTCCCGGGGAGAGCTCCCTGCAGAGAACTCCCTTGCCCTTGCTCTGCAGATTTACCGGCTCTGGCACCACGATCCCGGCTGAAGGCTGCCAGGACTGATGGCAGAATGCTCCCACAGAGGATTGGTGCCACCAGGAACCTGAGTGAGCCCAGCAGCATTCGGCACTGCTACCAGCCCAGGCAGACAAACCACAGCTCGGCACCATGTCCCGCTCCTCCCCCTGCAGCTTCACCAGCCCATTGCAAGGCCACCCTGTTTCGTGCCCTGCTCGGAGCATCTCCCCGGTGTGTGCTGCTGAAATGCCGACAGGTGATGATGGACAGCAGGGATTCCCTTTGGGAGGACACTGATGAATGTCCCAGGAACCGCTCTGCTCCCTGCTGCCGACCCCGGTGTCAGCCCAGCCGAGGGTTCAGCTCCATCGTGTGGCTGCCCGGCCCCCGCACACCCGGCCTCCTGTCTGCCGAGTCCTCCCTCTGCTTTTAGCACCATTAACGGGATAAACCCGACCTGATTTCCACATATAGACAGATACTGAGACCTAGTTTAGCCGAACCCTATTAAAACAGCCTGCAGCAAAGCCCTCCATCACACCCTGCACGGTCCAGGCTCTGGCAGTGGATCAGATACTCACATGGCATCTCACAACAACAGTGCTCTGAGGATTGTGATGCTAAAGCAGGGTTGGCTTTAATTAGGCCTCACTGCTGCAGTTTTGGTTCCTGTGCTTAGTCTTGCACTTTGCAGGAGGAGAGAGATGTCAGAACATTCCATGCAAAGGGAAATGCTCCACTGCTGGATTTCAGCACAGCCTGGACTGCTTTTCTAGGCAAGATGGACCAGGCACCTTCCCTGAGACACGAGTGCCTTGCTGCTCTGCTGGCTCACACTCACAGTCCTGCCCTGGGGTGCTGCCCCAGCAGGGACTGAGAGCAGTGTATCCTCCTGCCACTGACTCAGCTCTACCAGGCAGGTGAGCAAAGGCTCAGGGCTCCTGGTGATTCACTTCACTTTCAGTCAAGTAGGTATGTTGGCCTGTCATCCTCCACAGAACTTGAAGTGGGCTGCCTAAAGCCCCTGGGCAAACTGCATGCACTCCTTACTCCCCTCTGCCCCGGAGCCAGGGCTTGGGAGGAGGCTTGGTTTGCACTAGACAGTACTGAGGCTGCATCCTGGCACATTCCAGCAGAACCAGCCCAACCCACTGAGCACCCCTGGAGCTGAAAAACAGCCCCAGAGCTGTGTGTCGCTCACAGTGCAGTCAGGTATTGAAACAGACTGTAAATAAACCCTGCTATTTACTAGTGTGCATGAGGGCTGGCTTCTCCCAGGAGGAGCAGTGGGCTGGATTGACTTCCCTGTGTGTTAATAGTGTACAGCTGAGATGTGTACAAAGCTCTGGTGCAGATACTGAACACAGCATGGCGCCTGTTGGACACGGTGGATGTTAAGAAATGCTCTGTGTCAACAATAAACTGGATCAATAAATCTCTCTAAGCCCTGCTCTGGCAGCTGTCTCTTGGATCTCTTCGTGTTCACCCGTGGTGAGACAGAAGAGAGGTGAGGGCTCCCAGATGTGATGGAGTCAGTCCTGCTTCCTCCAGCTCACACAGGCCTTTGCCTGATCTGCTGCAAGGAGAGGCAAGAAAAGCAGCACGTGCAGATGTAGTGAAAGGAAAGGGGAAGGGAAACAAGACATAGGAAGGGAGAGAAGAAGGACATCTCCAAAGGGACAGGGTGTGCTGGCAGGGTATTAATGCACCATTCACTCTCCTGCAACATTTGCACAAATCCACCAGGATTTTCAATGCATACTCACCAGGAAGGGATAAGACAAGCTTAGGAGATAAAAAAGCAACAGGCACTAGGACACAGAAATACAAACAGCCTCAGACCAGAAGAGCAGCCTCAGCTCTCCTTATTCCTGTTCTCTGTTTCATTTACAATCATTTGTTCCTCTTTTCCAGTTAAGATCAGGGTCTCAGCCTTGAGTGTCAGCAGTGTCCAGTGAGTTGCTCCAGAAACCTCCTGCCCTCACACTGGCATGGAGCCTGGAGCAGGCTCCAGGAGCTGGGTGACCATCCTCAGGGCCAAAGGGAGGGAGTCATTCACCTCCCTCTGAAATTGTGTGCTGGCCATGGGTGGGGTGAACACAAACTGAGCCACGCTGGGCATTTTCAGCAGGTTCATGAGCTCAGTTGCCCGAATAAGGATCTCCTCAAGGTCTTCCTCGCAGTAAACAGAGGTGACAGCAGGGCTCTGCACAAAGGTCCTCATCTTGGACAGGAACATGGACACTCTGCAGGAGAGGACACGGATATCAGCTGGCAGGACCTTTTCACCCAGCCAGGCCACTACTTAAGTAAACTCCAACAGACTAGTGCAGGTGACAGACCATTAGCCAGCAGATGAACCCCACTCCTCCAAACTGTGCCCTTCCACATCTCACCTCTGTCCTTTTTCAGCTGCCAGACTCAATTATTAATTAACACTCATGTTCGGACCCATGAGATCTGCACGTTTCAACCCTTTGCCGGGGCTCACCTGGGGATCAAGTCCTGGCTGCGGGCTGCCAGCTTGGTCAAGGTGGCCATGAGGACACTGATGGCACGGGGGGCACAGCTGGGGGTGCTGGCCTGTGGCCGGAGCTGGGTGATCTCAAAGAGCACAGCCTCGAGGCTCTCAAAGAACCGCGTGATCTGCTCCACCGTGCAGCGCCTGTCGTAGGACACCGACAGGTACTCGCCCACAGCCCACACCTGGGCAAGAGGGAAGCACAGGGAAAGGGAACTGAATGATCTTTAGGGAATAGAAAATCAGGTTAGCTAATGCTAGGAGAGAGGAGGAGAGGGAAGAGCAGCAGAGTGCAGCCCTGCTCACCATGTGGGTGAAGATGGCCTCCTTGCTCTGGATGTTGCTGACTGCTCCCGAGAACTCCAGGATCTCCGTGGAGAGTTCCACCACGAGCGCAGGGCGCAGCCCGCAGAGCACAGCCAGCTGTGAGCCCAGCACCCTGCAGCAGAGACAAGGGCACAGCTCAGAGCAGGGCAAGGTGCTGATGCCCAAAGCCAGGAGGGGCTGGCAGCACCCAGCCACTGGCACAGGGCTGTATCCTCAGGATGTTCCCAGCCGGGATGAAGGTGCAGCCCTCATTTTGCACCCTTCAAAGATATGTCACAGCAGGGACTGAAAAGGATCCTGGGCTGCCCTGGGATGCCAGGAGGAAGGGCTGGGAGCTGGGCTATGCCTCCTGTCTCATCTCACCTGTACACATCCTCTTTAAACGCTGGGATCTCATAGAGCTGGTCACTCCTCTGCAGCAGCAGCACCACCAGCTGGTTTATCAGAGACCCATCTGCAAACTGAAAGCCAGCTCTTGTTTCAGCAGCACCAGTGACACCCAGCAGCCAAACCCCAAAACAACCAGCCAGGTGAGACAGCTGGCAGAGAAATTGCCTGATCTAGGAGGGGAGCAGTGCACAAAGCTGGTATCAGGCACTCACTGGGCTCTCATCTCTCCTATAGAGCTGGCTGAGAGAAGAGTGAACCTGATACTGGCTCCACAGAGCTTTTCTATTTCTCTGGATCAAGTGGGCAGCTCAGTGCTGGTCCATGCCAGTATCAATCCCACCATCCCCTCACACACCCCTCTGTCAGAGCTGCAGCACCTTCACATTTTTGCTTCTACAAGTGCTCTTCACACAACAAGAGATCCCTGGGGCACAGCTGGGAACCAAAGTCCCCCAAAGGACCCACCTCTGCCACCACCCTGAAAAAGAGCTCCAGTAAGACAGGGACAGTCTCTGCACACTGCACCACCCTTGGGCTGCCAGCCAGGGATCCCAGCAGCAGGCGAAGTGGAACCAGACTGTGGGCAAAAGAAGAGTTACTGTTAAAAGTTTGTTCCCAGTTGCCTTTCCCTGTTCCCCACAAGGCCTTTGAGCGCTGGCAAAGCTGAGAGAGGGAAGAGAAATCCACCTCAGGCCAGCTCAGAGCAGCTGTGCCTTTCCCAGTAATCCCAGTGCTGCCCCCCAGAGCTGGATGGCTGAAGCACACCCCAGGCAGGCTCCTACCTCTCCGGGGTGTCCTGGGGAGCAGACCTGGTGCGGAGGAGATACTGGAACATGCTCTTGTAGAGGGGATGGCGAAAGGCCTCCACACACGTGGCTGGTTTGCCAGCTGGGTCACCCCCAGCCTTCTCAGAGGCAGGAAGAGCAGCTGCCCTAGCAGGGAACACACAGAATTCACTGTGAGAATGGGCCAGGGCAGAGCTGGGATCCTGAGCACTGAACAGCAAGTTGGTCTAATCCAACCTGATGAGCTCAGGCCCCCCATACTCAGGCAGTATTTCCAGATTTGCTTCTGTGTCATGCCTGGGACAGGGAAAAATGGCACTGTGTATCCCTCAGTCATCCAAGCCCACCAACACCTGCCCCTAGGACGACTCCCTTTCCTAAGCACTCCAGAAAGCGCTGTAGTGTCAGGAGGACAAGGGAGAGCAGAGGTACAGCTAGTTCCAATCCTACTCCATCTTCATGGAAACTCACAGTTCCTAAGATCTCAGGAAGAAAGTTTTGTGTGCCTCCAGGAGAACAAAGCCAAAAATAGGGCTAAGAGCAGGAAAGGAAGAATAGGTTTTTCACCTCGTGGTAGCTCATGGAAGCCTCAAACATGTGGCAATCATTTGGAGCTGGACAGGGAGAGGGGAATGGCAACAGCTCCTTGAGCCCCCAAGACAGCCCAGCACTGAAATGTGAGAGCTGGTCACCTTGTCTTCCCATGTACAACACATTACTAGGAAAACTGGGCTGACATCTGTGCAGCCTTGTGTTAACCTGACTGCAGTGATGCCTCTTGCTCTGTGCCAGCTGAGAATCAGGAGTGTGCATTGGGCTTTGCTCAGTGCTGAGATGCTGATTAACAAGTGAGAGGAAGGGAAGGGGCATTACCTCAGCTGGATGTCCAGAGCTGCTGTCAAACAGGGCAGGTCAAGCAGCAAATGGAAGACCTCAATGGTTGTGCCTGGATCCAGCAGAAATGGGAGAAGGTCCACAAACTCAGAGATCAGAGGTGGGCTGTTCCACGCCAGGAACTGCAAGGAACAAGCACAGACTGCTGCACTACCCCTGCTACTCCATCACACCCCCAGACAACTCCATACTGTGACCAGATGGGATGGGGAAGGGAAAGTCACTTCTGAAAAGCAAAGCCAGAGAAATCTGAGGGTTTGGTCAAAACCCAGGAGCCTGTTAGCAGCTCAACCCAGGCCTCTGGCAGCTGGTTCAGTGGCTGGCAAGCTGCAACTTAGTAAAGTTTTCCAGAAACAAAGTGCTGTGTCCTGTGTTCACTGTGCTCCCCAACCCTCTACAGTCCTGCCAACCCAGACTCTCCTCCCTGGCAGTGCTAAACACACCCAGATCCCTCCTCTCCTTCAAACTCACACTTGTTTTGTAACAGTCCTTCTTGCCTGTGCTCTTACTAGCACTGCCATGGAGGGCTCTGGGGTGCAAAAACAAAGTTCTAGGGCACAGAAGGGGATGTGAAGCAGGCTCTCCCCTCTGCTGCTCCAACACGTTGTACCTTGAAGAGATTGGGGAAGCTCTGCCTGAATATGCTGGAGGAGTCTGTGAAGAGCTGGCTGTTGTCTTTGCAGAACTGTACAAATTCAAAGGCCAGTGATGGGTTGTGGAAGAGCTGAGCTGGGATATCAGTGAAGAGGTGTTTGTAGATGGCATCTGAGTCCACAGCTGTCAGTTTGCCTGGGAGGACACAACACCTTGCTGAGCACAGCCCACCCAGCAGCCCTGGCAGGGCTCCAGGGTCTAAGAGACATCTGGGTTATGTTCCTCTAAAGAGCAGCAGACACCCCAGCTCCTGGGTGTCCTGGGATGGCACCATCCACACCAGGGCACAGGCAAGGTGGAATTACCAACTCTGGCAGGCAGCAAACTGCCAGGACAAAAGGCTGTGCTGGAATAGGGAACACAGAATTGTAGAGGAGAGGGTGGGAGCTGAAGACTTACTGTGGTTCAGGAAGAACTGGGCAATGGGCAGCAGTGCCCTGGCATAAGAGGCATCCCCACAGATCCTGCTGTGCAGGATTTTCAGGAAGGAGACAGCACGGCACACGTAGGAGGAGTCCTGTTTGCAGATGATGTCCATGATTGTCACTGCCTCAATGAGACACTGCAGGAGAGCAGAGAGTAAGACTGGAATGGGGGAAGCCACAACTCCCAGAGCTTGAGTCCCACCTCAGTGTACTTACAGCTTTTTGCAGGTCTCCATCATCTTTCTTCAGGGGTCCTGCCAGAGCAATGAGTCCAAGTCAAGCTTTGAGCCCACAAAGGAATGTGAGGCTGTCAGTTTGAGCACTAACCCTGGCTTCAGGGCAGGCAGGAACACACACTGACCCTAAATCAGGCCAATGAGAACCAAGTTTCACAGCCTCCCCTGCAAACCAAGGAGGCAGAACACGACTGTTGCCTCCAAATCCTTCCCAACACCCCAGCTCAGGGCTGGTCAACAACTTGCCCCAGCAGCTGCAGCAGGCCCTATCCCTAGGAGCCTAACTGTGGATTCCAGGGGGTGAGATCCCAGCCCAAACATGCAGAGAAGCAGAAATATTTTGGAGAACACTACCAAGAGGACTCTCAGGAGGGCTCATGGCAAGACTCACGGCGGTTGCTCTGCTCGATGAGGCGCTGGCAGTACTCAAAGGCTTTGTCCCGCAGGCGCTCCCGGGGGGGAAGCAGCTGCCCAGCCCTGGCTGTAGTGGAGACCATGGATGTCACAGTTCTGTCCTTTCCTGCTTTGTCATCTGCACAATAAATGTCACACGTGTCAGCAGTGTCACCCACGCAGCAGCCCAGCAACACCAGTGCAGCTGACTGTCCCCAGGTGCAGAGTGAAGGACAGGAGGCTGAGGGAGAAGGGAATGTTACAAGAATAGTAAGGAGATGCTGTCTCCCATCACCCAGGGCTTCTTTCCTAGGAATCCATGGGGCTTTGGCTGAAAACAGGAGACTCACCCAACAAGAAATTCCCCAAGGAAGGATCAATAAGTATCAGTCAGGAGGTTTAGTGATATTCCTTCCCAAACTTTCCCTGCTCCTAGTCCAAGATCTCTGAACTCTTGCCCATATTCCTGTTGCTTAGAATCACAGAATGAGAGGATGGTTTGGGCTGGAAGGGACTTAAAGCTCACCCAGTTCCAAAGCCCCTGCTATGGGCAGGGGCACCTTCCATTATCCCAGGTTGCTCCAAGCCTTATCCAATCCAGCCTTGAGCACTTCCAGGGATGGAGCAGCCACAGTTTCTCTGGGCACCCAGTGCCAGGGCCTCCTCACCCTCACAGGGAATAACTTCTTCCTAATATCTAATCAGTTTGAAAGAGAGGAGATTGCTGGGTTGCTGGTGCAGCCACCTGATATAACATCTCAGAGCACACAGCCCTCTTAGGGCTGTAGACCTTCAATCCCTACCTGGATTAAGGGGGTTCAGCTCCGTGCCCCCATAGCACAGCAGCCAGTTTCTCAGCATGGAGAAGGTCTGCACGTTGAGCCACTGGTCCTGTGTGTAGTGCTGGGCCACTGAGAGCACTGTGAAGAAGTCTGTGGCAACAGTACCGTCCATCTCTGTGACAGGAGCAGGCTGAGAGAAAAGATGCAGCAGGTCAGAGCCCCAGGGAAAGGCAAAGTGAGAGGGCAGGGAAAATCCCACTGAGCCCACAGAGATAAGTAGCCTTTGTTTGGGGTCCTGCAGGAGGGCAGGTATCCAGAGAGAGGAAAGCCAGCTGTGCTGGATTCTTCTCTCCAGCTAAAACACTCAAATTTGCCACTTTGACATTGGTCTAGTTTGCAATCACCTTTAACTCTGATGTACACAGTCACTAAAAGACTCTTCTCTAAAAACTACTTCAAGGATCAAAGCTCTGGCTCTACAGCTGAACTCCTAAATCTCAGAGCTGTAAATCCCCCTACTTTGCTTTCCTAGGTGTCTCAACCATATATCCCACAAAAAATGCTGAAGAACAGCAGCTCTTCTAGGCTACTGTTTTCCAAAAGAAGGTGATTCTGGGAAACCAAAACAGCAGGTAACAGACTAATAAATGTCCCTGTGAGGCCACCATGGCAACTCAGCACTCACCTGTTTGATTCTGGGACTGGAGAAGAAGCCTCCAGAGGGTTGAGCCATTCCTTGCTGAATGCTTGCATACCTCAGCCAGTCAGCCAGCTTTTTACTGACAACATTGGTCTGTTCTGTACAAAGGAAGTGATAGGGTCATTGCAGAGAAGCAGCCTCTGCAACACATCCCTGTTAACCCTCGATTGCTGTGCATTTTCTCCAGCCTGGATCACTCTCTGATCCAGCAATCCATAAAGAAATTGGTACCCCAACTGGATGTCCTATACTCCTCATACTACCTCAGTCAGGGAGTGAGTGCTGGAGCCAAGGACTCTGCTACCAGATCACTCAAAAAATTCTTGTTCCTTTGTCTCTGTCCACAGCTGCTGTTAGGAGGAATGTGCAAAACCACTGTCACTTTATTCAGCTCTTCAGTCAAAGGCACAACTCCCTCACTGGGAACTCACAGAAGCTGGGGCAGGTGATCCTTCCTGCTCTGCCAGCCCATGCACACAGACCAACATCCTCCCCAAAGCTTCTCTGGCACACCACATGAGGTACACAAACCTCACAGGAAACTCCCAGAAACTCACCCTTGCTCACAACTCCCCAGCATTTGAAGCCTGGAAGGCTCTCCTAGGTTAACTCACCACCACCCATCCAGTGCTGCCTCTCTGCTGAAGAGCACCTCTAGCTGTTTCTGCTGTTCTCTTGACCGGATGCATAGGCACATGTCTGTCTGTCTGTCTGTCTCTCTCAGCTTGATGCTCTTCAGGATAGCTACAGTTTCACTCTCCTGCTGCATCTGGAGACCTCAGCTAGGGTGCATGATCCTGTTATACAAATCCATGGCCAGGATTTGACTGGAAGGCCCAGTCACAGTTCTGTGTGGTGGAATACATCCCACCCAGACAGTTCCCTTTCCTTAGAGCAGAGATGACACTTTTGACAGCAGTTTCCAACTGAGAGCCTTCTGATCACTACCCAGATCACAGCCAGGTGGCAATCTCGGCCCTTCCTAGAGATTTACCTTCTGTTAGAGAGTCTGGTGACAGGCTGATGACATTTGCCAGGACAGGAAGGAGGAACCGAGCACTCTGGCCCTCGGGCAGCCTCCTTTCAAGGACTTTCACAACACGCTGCCCCACAGCTCCCACTTCACCCTTATTTTCCTGAAAAATAAAGCAGAGGTAAAGACAGATAATCTACCATTACCAGAGACCAATCTCCTCCATCAGGCATCAATACCAAAGTCAAACACAAAAAGAAGTCACAGCACAGGGGATTTGACCACATTTTACAGAGACTTTCTGCAATTTGAATTCACAGATCCCAAACCATGGGGATGTTTATGTGTGTTTTTACATTGTGGAACTGCAGGACAGTCTCAAGGCTGGATACGGGAGAGAGGAGCTTTGTGAGGCAGCACATAAGCAATACATTGCTGGTTTCTGTTTCACTTCCTTTAGTTAAGTAGACTCAGATGAATGTCAGAAACATTGGAGACATTTCTAAGCACGCAGTGAAACTCAGAACGAGAAGTTTCACAAAAATATTTTACCTTTAGCAGGCACAATAAAAGTAAAAGAAGGAGAGGAAAAAGAGAAGTTTGCAGCTTGTTCCCCAGGCAGCACTCAAAGCAGGAAGGTCCTCATGTTTGCAACTCTCCATGGAGAATCTGGACCTTTGAAGTGTCATTTGCATTTACAGTCTTACATGTTTTATAGGTTCTATGTATGTTTTTTATATGTGAACATGAAAGTCAATATCATAAGAAGAATATCTAAAATCTTTTGCTTTCCTCCCCAGGTTCAAGCAACCCTGATTTAAAATCCATTCCAGCAGCCAGCTCTAAAGGGTTGTTTTTTGCTTCCAGGACCTCAGACCTCAGTCTAAACATTTCAATTTTAAGCATTTTTTGGTTTTAAGTGCTATTCACAAAAATTTGCCATTTTTTCCTATGCAAAGCAGAATAATGAGATCCCTTAAATGAACACTGAAATGCCTGTGCTTTTTCCTACATACTTCCAATTGATTTTCACTCTCCTTGAGCTCAGGGAGGAGCTCAGGAGCAGGGAACAATCAAAAAGCAAATCCATATTGACAAGGGAAGATCTCTGACTTGACAGGTCATTTACCTGAGCCAGAAGGACTGAGGATACCAGGCTCAAGAGCTTTGTATCTTGAATCTCATCACAGGAGAGGATCAGATCATTGCAAGGTGACATCTCTCTCAGGATGGCAGCACATAACACCTGAATCTGCTCAGGACTTTTGGGTGAGCACAGCACTGCCTGCAACAGCTCCACAAACTTGCCATCGAGCCTGCAAGAGTCACAGTAAACATCACTGCAAGGCAAGAAAAGATCCAGATGTTTATTTCCTGCATATTCTTGGCTTTAGGATGATCCCCCTTGACAGTGACTAATGCCACCCATCACCTTCATTTCTGAGTGCACTTTGACAGAGGGCTCAGTGACACCAACACTTGTTAATCTTGCTGCAAAAGGAGATGGGCACCTTCTGCTTAGCAAGGGGGTGAAAGGCAAAGAGGGGCTTTGTGTTTAAATTGAACTTAAGGTTTTCAAGGCAGCGTGTTATTTTAAAGCCCCAACCCACGCCCTTCCTTTCTTTTTGGTTAGGAAGGTAACAACGCTTTGCTTCTTTGAACACCCGAGGCACACAGGGGCACTCACTCACTCACTCACTTGCGGGGGTACTTGGTGGCGGCCACGGCGAGGTGCAGCCTCTGCAGCCCATCCACGGCCTCGGGGCCCGGCTCGGGGCCCTGCAGCAGGGCGGACACGCGGGCGGCGAATCTCCGCAGCTCCTCCTCCTGGCTCTCCCTGCCGGGGCAGTCGGGGCTCTCAGGAACCCGGACCCCCATCCCGGGCCCTCTCGGGCAGCTCCGGGCTGGAGGGTTGGTACACACCGCGCTCCCCTCCGCCCGGCTCCCCCTCAGCCCCGGCGGCCCCGCCAGCACCCCCGCCCGGCCCGAGGGACCTCAGGCGCTGTCCCCTGTCCCCCTGTCCCCCATCACACCTCGCCTGCCTGAGGAAGCTCTCGGCAGCCGCCGTGAACATCCCGGCCCCGCCGCCGCCCGGGCCCGCGCCACGGTACGCGGCCAAAGCCGCCCCCCATGGGCGAGCGGTGCGCCGCGCCGGCTCCGGGGAGACGCGGCGGATGCTGCGCGAAGGTTCCGCGCGGCGGGAAGGGCTGGCAGAGGCGAGGGGTGACCAAAATCCTCGCTAGTGGCTGCTCACGGACTGTTCGAGGCGCTGCTGTCACTATTCCCCACCTCAGGAGCCTGAGGACAAGCTGGGCTCTGAGGCCACCCCGCCCTAGGCACTCAGGCCTATGGAGAACATCATTACACAGCAGAGATGAGAGCTGGGGCTTCTACGGGTGTGATGGTAAAAGATGGTGTCAGCCTTTCCTGCAACCTGTTCATAAAACAGAGCTTCCCAAAACAGGTACGAGATGTTACAACCAGCTGCCCAGGTCTTCAGCACGCCCAGAAATTAAAAATCCATCAGGACCTTCTCTCCCCACTGCTAACACGGTTGAGCTCTCAGCACCATGCCGAACACTGCCCTGCGAGGAGGAGATGCCAGGGGATGGAACTTGGCATTTCGCCCTTGGGTAACTCCCTGCCCTGTGCTCTCCTGGCATTAAAGTTCATTACCACCATGCCTGGGCAATCAGCCAGCAGAACAGCAGCACGTGGGGAGCATGTGGAGAGATAGGGTAATTTCCAAAGGCTTCCCCCAGAAAGGGCTCTGGATGAATATATTTGCTCCCTGTGTACTGTGTTACTAGTTTTTCAATTAGTCAATTAAAAAAAAAAAAAAAAAAAAAAAAAAGCCTCTCAGTAGTACCTGGAGAAACACTACAAGAAAGTTGGAGAGAGACTTTTTACAAGGGCATGGAGTGACAAGACAAGGGGCAATGGCTTCAAACTGAGAGGGCAGGGTTAGATGGGATATTGGGAAGAAATTCTTCCCTGTGAGGGTGGTGAGGCCCCGGCACAGATTCCCAGAGAAGCTGTGGCTGCCCCTGGATCCCTGGAAATGTTCCCGACCGGGTTGGACAGGGCTTGGAGCAACCTGGGATAGTGGAAAGAGTCTCTGCTCATGTCAAGGATTGGAACGAATTGATTTTTAATGTTCTTTCCAACCCAAACCATTCTGTGGTTATAAAATTCTATGAATTACAGCTGCTTTATGACAATTAAGGCTTTAAAAGATATCCCTATTTAATTCTGGAGCTAAGAATGCTCAGTCAAAAAAACCCCAGAACTTAAAATGCAGCTGCATTAGGAGGACAAAGGATGAAAAGTCTAACTACAAGACAGATAAAGTACTGTTTTCTGACCTCATAGGCTTAAATGAAAACAATTATGCTAAATTACAGGGGAATAGTTTAACTTACAAAATAACAATGTTTCACTTCATGACAAAACAAAGCTGGAGCTGGAGAAGAGTTTATAAGCCCCAGGGGAAGCATCAGGGATCTCAAACACACAAGTCCATATGTTCACTCTGCTGCGAGTCAACAGCTGCCCAAATAACTGACAAGGGATCAAAAGTGGGGTGTCTGAACTCTAAACAGTGCAAGGTGTGCAGATACACACTTCCTTCCTGCATGAAAAAAAGGGAAAAAATATTAAACACACTGTCCCCTCACTGCTGCAGGAAACTCAACCCCCTCTATGATGCTACACTGGAAGGATCCATGTCTGTCACCCAAAAACCGCAAAGCAATTTCAGGGCATTTTCTCTTTCATATATAATTTTATTTCTGGTTATAGAAACAAATGCTAAGAGGAGAAGCAACATTCCCCAACCACATACATCAAATTAAGGTAACAGAACAGTTAAAATAAATGAAAAAAAAAAAAAAAAAGTAGAAATTTAAACCTTTGTTATAGCTTTAAAATATTAACGTTCTCGATACATTAGAAATCACATTCAGATCTCAAATTACTTAAAAAAAATGTATGGCTCTATATTAAAAAAACAAACAAACAAAACCACTGTATCCCATGTGATGTGGAAACACAGGTCCTGCTCTTGGGATGCAGGATCCCACACCCTGGTGGGAGCCACGGCTGCCTTGAGCATCTCACAGGAGCAGTGCTGCAACATGGCCAGAGAAAGAGCATGAACTTCACATCCACTGCCCCACATGGAGCTTCCTGCTTGGGATACACACCTGCTTTTTAAAAAGCACTGATAACGAAAACAAGTCACAAAAACCCCCCCCTTTTGATATCAGCTGTAAAAAAAAAACCAGCCCCACAAACCCCAAAACATCTGGCTGGAGGTGTCTTGCACAGGCAACACCAGGAACTGAAATGCAAGCATGGCTTTAGTTTCCCCTTAGTTTCACCTTCCTATTTTATAAAATAAGTGCCAAACCGAGGTGAAAGGGGTAAGGCTGGCCCAGATCTCTGTAGCAAACTCTTCTGTGAAGCCATTGAGGTATTTCAGGTTCTCCTCTCAGCCTTCCCCGGGGACTCGGTGGGAATGAGCATCTGCAGAACAGGGGGAGAGTCGGATTCTTCTGAATTTGTTGTTTATTAGAGCAATTATTCCGAGTTGGATCTGAATTTCCAGCTTTACCATCCATTGCCCACACACAGCTTTTGATTTATCCCTAAATAGCTTTTAACAGTCCTTTGGATAACAGTCCTTTGGATAGATACAGACTCTTAAAATGCTCTTTTTTGCTACGTGGAGGTTGGCTGGCAGGCTGGACAAGGCCAGCCTCCTCAGCACAAACAGCATGTCCAGAACCCAACACAACATATGGTCTTGTAAGATTTTCATATTTTAAAGCCATTTTCTGTATCACTACATTTGAATGAGTTTGGTTTTGCTTTTGTTGTTTTTTTCTTTTTTTACATTCTGTTTTCTATTAAAGCAAAAAGATCTTACAAACAATACTCTGCTTCCCTCTACTTCAAGCCCATTTGAGGGAGAAAAAAAGGAGAGATTAAGCAAGTTTAGGTTTACAGTAATTCAATTGCTACAGAGCCAACTTAGCAGCCTGCCCACCTCCCAAGAGCAGCATATAAATCAGCAGAACATCAGGATGTTCTGCACCAGACTTTTAGCAGCAAGACAGTGAAACAGAAGGAATTCTCACTTTTTCTGCTCCATTTAAATCTCATTTTTCTTCAGCTACCAGACATTTCTCCTCACCGTTGCCCTTAGCTTTAAGGAAGGCTCTGTCTGAGACTGCTTTAAGTGAAACTGAGGTGGGGTAGAAGCAGGAGAGAGAGGTTCAAGATCACAGCATAACTTGGCAGCAGACATGAGGCAACAACCAAGTATTAGGGGAAATGTGGGTTTCACAGGGGCTGTTTTCTGCTGGATGAGGAGGAAAGCTGCTTCCTTTCGCTGCTCCTATTCTGGTCACTCTTCCTATCACCAACCCTGTCCTCCCTGCAGGACTGAAGCCCCATCACCAGCCAGTGATTGCTGAGGTGAAGCTTTCACTGAGACCCTCATAGAGAATTTCTGCTCCTGGAAGAGCAATTAGGATTAGGAAGTCAAATACCACCTGCTTTTATTGTCAAAAGATCCAAGTGGTTCAAAATACACCTTTTCTGAATTTAGTGATCCTGGTGGAATTAAATCACACCTGAACTTTGGCCAATTTAGTAAAAGTTGAAACATTAGAAAAACTTTTCTGTGCTTGTTTTTAAGGAGATATAGACACACCTCACCCCACAAAGAGACAGAAGCATGATAAAAGGAAAATAATCTCACTACAGAGGAAAAGAAACTATTTCCTAGTGCCCCAGTGTTAGCTTAGCCACCTGACAGGGAGGAATTCCTCTGCCTTACAGCATCCTTGTGGACCCCCCATAAATCTCTTCTGTTAGAAATAAGGCCCCATTATTTATAGAGCAGAATCTGTAAAGAGCTCCCTGATACTGCATCTAGAGAGAAATGCAGACAAGAAAGGATTCCAGCTTTCATTAGTGCCATTTGGGGGGTTTTCTTGCCAGAAAAGCAGCATGGACTAGGGTTGATGAAAGCAGGACAAAGGCAGAAGCAGGGATCCTACACAAGGAAGATGCAAGTACCAAGTTGCCTCTTCTGCTCTGCGAGAGGAATGAAAGCAATCACTGAAGTAAAGCTGCTTCCACTGGCTGCTCACATTCGTTACAAAAACAGGTTCATCGTTCTTTCAGAGTCAGTGCCTGGTGCAGGAATTTACCAACACACTGTATAAAAGTCTGTGTAAGTACCATTCAAGAGAAAGAAATAGTCATGGACCATTTATATATTTATATTGACACACACGCTCACACACTCACACATTAATAAATAGAAATTTTATGTTTTACACAGATCTAATTTAATATTCTCTGAAAAAAAAAATTTAAAGGGTTTCTTCCTTAGCTGCCACCCACGAATTGTCAATGTTTTTTTTTCTGTCTTGGGAGCAAAGGGGTAGATTTGGCACAACTACCCTCGTGCTCTGAAACTTAAAGTGACACATAAGGAGAGGACCAACCATACATTCTGAAAGGTTTTAATTCAGTGTTGGTAAATCGAAAAGGTATCAAAAGAATTTGTCAAACATATAAATACAAACATCAAAAATCGATTCAAAATTTGGAATTTAAATATAGTGCTCCAAGAAAACCGAGTATTTTTCGACATGTCTTGCTCAGGCCAAAGTAAAATGCTCCCTGGTGTATTATTGCCCTATGAAAGAGATCCTAACAGAGAAAGCCCACCCTCACAGCTACAGAATTCCCACTGCTGATCATGGCATGGGAATATACCCACACCTGCATGCACAAACACCTGCACTGACCTGCAAACAACCCACCCAGCACAGAGAGATGCTCATCTAACAAATCACAGCCTGACAGCTGCCAGGCAGCCCCGAGAGAGATTCCCCAGCCACGTTTCCATCAGGTGCAGATCAACATGCAAGATGGCATTGCTTCCCAGCCCCATCAGCTCCAGCAATCCAGATGACCTTGTAGTGTAACTGTTCTCTGCAGCACAGCTGGCTCCATTGGAAGCTACACTTTCCAGCAGTAGTGTATGCTACAGTAGCAGCAGCTTGGGCATAATTTTTCACCCAGAAGGACACAGAAAGTTCTACAGCAGATTGTTTACTCATGTAACTGCAACCTAACACAAGAATCCTCGCCAGATGCAGAGCTTCAAGCAATGGAATTAAATTAGGAGTTGGATTAAAGGACTTTGGAGTTGACAGAAATATCTACAAATAGAGGGGGAAAACTGATGAGGAGCAGACACAGGAGCTGCCCAAGAGACTGGCTGGCAAGAGAAGACAGACCATTTTCTGCAGGATGGTATTTGCAAACTGAAAAACTCAGTGTGCAGCAAGGGCAAAATTATGAAGCAAGTCCTGTTTCTTCTGAGGTTCATTCTTAATGCCCTAGTCCAATTTACTAGCAGCAGGACTTAAAAAACCTCAAAGATTTTGCAGCAGGTAGAAACTCTAGGCAACTGCTGCATTGGATTGAAACTAACACTTGATAAGATAAAGCACAGATATCTAGAAAAGTGATCAGGATCCTTCAGTGCTGCTTCCTGCTCAACAAGACCCAAGGTAGGACTGTCCCTTGGAAGCAAGAGACAACATGGTTGCATCTGCACAAATGGAATCCAGTTCACTCTGTGATTTGTTCCCTACACTTCAGATTTGTCTTGCAGCGAGAGACCAAACAGGGACTGGGCTGTACTGGCAGAAGTGTAGCTACCAGGCCAAAGAAAAGCATTCCTCTTCCAACCTACTCAGCATTCCTCAGATGACGTCTGCAGCACTGCCTCTGTGTTTGGGCTCACAGTGACCTCCTGCAACAAATTCACCTGATGGACAAGAAGAGACCAAGACAACCAGGCTGGTTCAGCCTTAAGAGAAGGAAACAAATTGGAAAAATCTTCCTGGAATCTTCAAGTACCTATTTGCAACATGGAGAGGAGGCAGAGCTGGGTTCTCCTCAGAGGCAAGGAACAAATGCAGCTGCATGGGAAATTCTTCTTATGCTGGTGAGAAGTTTTCACCTTGTGTGGTGAGAGTGGATTCTCTAAGGAAAGGTACAGAACTACTGCTGGTGAAATCCTTGTCATCCAAGATCCCCAAACCCAGGTATAGCAGGGAAACACTTCTCCTTTCACCCTACATTTTGACATTCATTTACACACTAGCACACACCAGTGACACCAAATAAATACCCCCTTGCTAACACAGAGGAAAAGCTGCAACACCATCTGAACACCCCCAGCAGGCAGGAGAAGTGTTCCACACCACACTTCAAGAGAGTTCAGGTCAGATGCTCTCACTTGCTTAGATACAGGTACCTAGCCTTCTGTGCTCTAAGTTTCATTCCATTGTGGGCATTTCCCTACTGAATAAGGAAAAAAAAGTGGAAATTAACTCTAAATGACAACTCTAAGTCAGTACACAAGACCAAACATGCAATATCAAGTTTACTCCCCCCAAAATCTGATGCTGGACCATGACATTGATGGCAGAAGCATTGTAAGAGCTTGAGCTGTTATTTCTTTCCTCTTACAAAGCTTTAACATGTCTCTGAAAACACTCTCCTGAATAAGCTCTGCCCAACAATAACATGTCTAGAACACAGCATGAAAATTAATACAGGGTGACCAAATTCACCTTTCTCAACCTGCTCTGAAGCTCCATGTATTCCACAGGAATTTTCATCCTTGAGTCCTCAGGCAGAGCTTAATGCAAGGTGCTGCTCCTGTCAGTGGATAAAAATGACTGGATATGCTACAAGGGACAGCATTAATGGTATGGGGGAGGAAGGAATATGGGAAGGAAAAAGAGTTGAAAAGAATATATGAGCTAATCATGAACTTCAATTTTGTGCTCAGCACTGTGCTGCGTTATCACTAAATCAGATTAAATTGATCTTTCTCTAAAAAGCTTTCTGTATCCTAAGAGCCAAGGTCGAGACAAACAACATGGAATTCCAGTGGAATAAAACAAAGAACGACTGCATTCCACTCCTGCAAAGTGGGGCAAGGAAAGTTGCTATAAACTAACTGATCAAAGTAAAATTAGTCAATGTCATTGCCTAAGGTGAAAAAAAAATCAATAGGGAATGGTGGAAAGTGAATTCATACATTAAGAACTTGGCTTTACAGTTTTCCCAGGTCTAAGTTATTGCAGTTTAAATATTCAATATGCCTCGACCTTCATTACACAGACAGCAGAAAATCCAGTAAAGCCTCCACCTTCACTTCCCTTCAAACTTTCTTTAGTTAATGTAATCAAAGATGAGATGCAACTTTTTAGACAACAAGTCATATTATCAATTTAAAATAAACCGAGTACTGCATATAACCATTAAGGTAAACATTTTCTTTCTAGCTGACGACTTAATTCTACCACATGAATTGTCACGCCTCTGCAGCCTGGAGAATCAGGACTGGTGTGTAGAAAGAATGCTGCTGTCTTCCAGACTGAGCAGTGTTGAAAGAATTCATTTTGAGGCCTGAAACAAAATGTCTTCATCTCACTTGCTCTGGATGAGGACCACTCTTTTCCACAACTCTCAACACGATTTAGCAAGAACAGTTATTTTACCTGGTACCAGGTTACATTTAGGCAAACCTACAAGAAAATCTGCAAGTAACAGGACTGCTTCTTACAGTAGCAGAGGGATGCAGCAGACTGATGTAGCAAAAACCCCCTGACAGGATGAAGTGACAAGTTCCAGACATCTCAAGCAGAAAGGGTGAACAGAACAAAGATATTTGTTTATCCTCAACTCCCATTTGAACCAGCAGGCATTGTGAGCCACAAAAAGAAGAGAAAGTGTTATTCTGTTCTAAATACTCAGGAGGCAGATCTACACATGCAACCTGAGGAGGGACTTTCAAGAGGTGTCTATAAAGCAGCAGCTTTATGGTGGATGAAAATATTGTCACTCACCTGATGTCTTTGGTGCTAGATTAGTTCACAAAAGTTCAGGGCTTAATTATTTAGACTCTTCAAGAGAAAAGCATCAGCAAAGAAAAATCCACAGAATCTTGGCAGCTCCACAATCCTGAACAGTTTTCTGTTGGTTTTTCATCTTGCTCTGACTCACCCAACATTCTGGAAACCCAAGGACTGCTGCGCTTCCGGAGCGCTCCCAAGCCTCAGGGCTGTTTCAGAGGCGTGCCTGTATCTAAACCAGCAGTCACCGAAAGTAATGATTCATCACAGATACACTGTGCTGCACTCTCACTTGTGCCTTCTGCCTTGAAGTTCATTTTATTGACTCCTGCCTTTGAAAAGGCTACAGAAAACAGAGCTAATCCATGTGCTTTTCTGCTGCGCCACACCTTGCCTGCCTAGCGGGAGAAGGGACAGCTGGAAGCCAGCCTGCTTCAATTACTTTGTGGTCTCTAACAATTCTCCTTCACCAAACCATTTCAAAGTACTAAAATCCCATCTAATAACTTGTCACTAAGGGCACACACCTGAATTCTGAAAGCCCAGCTGAGATAAATGATCTGTCATGAATATTTTATGTACCTCCCTCCGCAGAAAGTAACCGCAAATCATGAGATCAAGAAATTCTTTCCTTCTTTCAGCAATATTTCTCACAGAACAACGGACTTGAGAATTAAACATGTCTGGGTTTTATTCAAGTGGTGGGACTTGGTTACTGAATAGGATTTGGCAAAGACAAAGGAAACCTAGAAGGGAACAAGTGATGCCAGCTGTTACCTTGTGGATTTCCTCCTCAGATTCCAGCAGGCACTGAAGGGCTGTGCCTCACCCCTAATCCCCATGGATATGCTGACAGTATCATTTACTGCACACTGAGGAAGGCTTTTTGCAATGTTTCTGCAGTGGGTTTTGCCTCTCTGCCTTGTCAGACTGCACAGGACAGCAAATCAGTACAGATGGGGGATAACCCACCAGAGGCACAGCCCACCCCTCTTAAGTCTCTCTTGCCATTTACCAAAGCTGTAACATTTGCTAAATTAAAAAAATCTCTGCTGTGCTGCCAGAAGACATGTTAGCCAAGGGGACTGCAAAGGGTGTAAAGCCAAAGGGGTTGGCTGGAGGCTACAGGCAGAGGTGGATTTCTTTGCCAGTCATAAAGCGTCACAAGCACCCACTGCTGCACGTGGCTGAAGTGAGTCAAATCTGCCTTCCTCGAAAGACATCCTTGCACTACATGAGGAGCCTGGAATACAGTTTGACTAAAGGCCTCCTCCTACTGGCCAACCCAATGGTCCTCAAGGTAGGAGAGATGGGAGAGGGAGCCAAGCAATGAAAGCAAACCTCCACATCAATTTTGGTGAAACTGTTTGAAGACCTCCAGTGAGTTTTGCCACATGGAAAATACAAGAGAAGTCTTTTGCCTTGGTCTAGAACACCCTGACAGAATTTGAATGAACCATGGTATGACCTCTGCTGTCTCTCATCCAAGCCCTCAAGTTCTCTCTCCAAAGAATAACACAAGAATTTTGCTGGTAGCCATGGAAGAGGTTCAGCTCTGACCTCCTGAGCACGGTCCATCAAGCTAAGGACCACACCACCACCAGGAGGTGAAGGTGACTGCTTCAGTGCAGAACATCAACCAGTATTTTCTCAAGTTCACAAAGTCAGTGGCCATGCCTTCACTTACAGTGCTAATTAGAACAAAAGCTGGTGCTCCACACAAGCTGTGATCAATCAAATGCACACAGAACCTCCTGGAGTTACCCTTCCCCATGTGATCCTCAGGCATCAAGATACTTTGGCTGTTCTCCAGAGCAAGTGATGAATAATTGTAAGAAATTATTTGTAAAGATACAACCCCCTTTGTTTTTAACATCTTTACAGGAACCAAGTTAATACAGTTCCTCTGGCCTCCTATTCTCCCTCAGAGGGAATGGAGAGAAATTGCATCTGGAAATCCAGGTGGCTGAGCCCTGTAACTCTTCCTCCTGAATCCCCATATAAATAAGCATTTATATTCAGAATTTTCTGTTTTAAAAAACCAGAATAATTTGCTTTTTTTCTAAGCTTGGTACCATGTTTCTTTAACATCGTTGTGAGATACTGCACCCATCTTTCAGCATTTGATTGCTTTAGGTGACCTTTTTAAAATGGTCCTATGGTTCAAAGCTCTCAGAAGTGTGGTATTAAGGCATACAACGTGAAGAGTTTTCTTTCCAGGGAGCAGGCTGTATTTGTATTACATTCCTTCAGATTCTGAACTGCAAATCCCATCCCCTTGGAGCCAAAAGGGTAAAAGATAGTTAAAAATATCCCAGCAGTCATACAATCAGTTGTCTGTATTTTTTTGAATCTTTAAAAAAAAAAAAAAAAAAAGAAACAGGAAAAAAAAATCCCATAAGTAGAGACAGAACAGAGTTCCAGATATGGGTTCTTGGGAGGGATTTTCCATTCTTTTTGGCACCTTGTGATTCTAACAGCTGTTGTCCTCCCATTGAAAAATCTGCCTTTAAAAAGAGCTCGTTATCAGCTGTGTTTTGAGCTGTTACAGTTGTGGTTGGTTTCCTGTGAAAGCTGCTTTAGGGCTCCTGCCATCCCATGCCCACCCCGCCATGGCTCCAGCTCCTCCCACCGGTTCTTCATTCACTGGTTGCCTGTCCTTGTGGCACTGTGGATGTGATGACTCCAGTCTGGGCTGGCACTGCTCCACTGGGCTCTTCTATCCGTGCTCTTTTCACTTCAGGTTCACTGGAGGAGGCTGCTGCCGTCTCTTCGGTCCCTGGCTCGCAGACCCGGCTGACTACAACAGGAGTGGATGAGCTGGCCTGGGCTGCAAGGAGCTGCAGTGGATTTGTAAGAGCTGGGAAGGAGGAGAAGAGAGAAAAGCAGAATCAGTGGGGTGAAGCAGAACAAGTGTTTGCCATTCCAAGAAAAGCAAGAAAACAAAATCCCACTGTCAAACATGACAGCTGGCACACGGTCAAGTGTTGTTTCCCAGTGCATTTTGACAGCCTGGCTTGCCTTGTCCTTCCCTCTCCCTCCACAACCTCAGCTTATCAGGTTTATCAAACCAGCAACAACCCCTCTCACAGGAGAACTTCCCATCCACTGTCAAACAAGGCATTGCTAGCTAAGTATTTGTCCCCAGCAGGGGAGGATCAAGTTCTAGTTAAAATTACAGCACATCTCTTTGAGAGCTAGTTCTGATTGTAGGTGGCCAGAGAATTTCTCATGAACTCCAACATCCATGTGCTGAGCCTGTTATTTGGAGGTTTGGAGGCTCTTTTGAGCCCTGCTCACACAGGAAGAACAAACCAGGCTGTTGGGAAATAGAATCCCAATACTGAGTGTACTGACATCCCACTTGTAAAAGGGGCAGGAAAGAGCTCACCCTAGACAACCACATGTGTTCCCATCAGAACTGGGATCAGAACATAGGAATTTCTGGCTGCCAATCTTGTATTGCAGTACTGACACAAGGTCTCACCCTCCCATTAATAAAAGCAGTAAGAAAAAAGATGATTTAAGTAGTAACCCTCTGTAAAAATGTCTACAATTCCTGGTTCCAGACAGAGAATGTGCTTACACACTGACTTTGGCACACACCACTGCTTGGAAAACAAAACACATGCAGTTTTTGGACTCTGCATCAATCAGAGAGGAAGCCAAAGGGGACTCAGGAAACAGCACATCCTCTGCCCTCCAGACTCATTTGCAAAGGATGGAATGACTGAACATCAGTGCTGTGTTCACTGTTAAATGCATGAAAAAATGAGCCCTAGGATAAATAAACAAAGCCAGCAGAACAAAGGCCCTCAAAGTCCAGTAACTTCTACCAAGGCATGAGAAGAAAGCTGTAGAGTATCAAGAGGATGAAGGGGAAAAAAACAGGGTAAAGATGAGGACAGTCAGCAATTAGAGCTTAGTGACTTAGAGAACCTAAATCATGCAGTTGAAGAGAAGTTAACTTAGTACAGATGAGAGTCAAGAGACTCAGGCTTTGTTTTGTGAACCAGAAAATTTACTGCCACTTACAAAAAAACTCAGATGCAACTGCAATACTTCCCATTTTGACCAGAGTTAAGAAGTTTGGTGAGATGAAAATATTTTAACATAAAAACGTTAAATAAAAAAACATCTGATTCTGTATTAGACAAATGCTGCTGGTAGTTAGTAGAAGCTTGACCTATCTGATCTATTAATATCTTACAATAATTGCATAAAAACCTCATCACTATCATTTTTTTCAGAGTTCCAATGAGATTCTTGCAATGCAAGTGCACGCCAGGTAATAACTGAAGAGATGTGGCAGAAAATTCTGTAGAAATATTCCTACCTTCATGAAAGGCATCCAAAGCCCAGCAGTGTCCTTTATTTCAAACTCCCAAAAGCACCAGCCTGAGGCAGCAGAAGTGCTTGGCCTCTCAGTGAAAAAAGCCATAAGAAACCTGGATATTCCCATCCCCAACTGAATAAAATCTGAGGTGCTGAGCAAGCAAGAGGAGGCTGCCAAGACACGGCTTGTATGGAATTTCAAAAAACCATGCTTGACAAATGACTAGAACACATCCTGTCTACACAAAAATCCTACATTTGTTCACCTGGTGAAATAGATCTTGTTTCTCTCAGGCTCTAAGACTGTAAGATGGGAAAGTATGTTATTTTCTTATTACTCTACTGAGTCATGTTTCACAAGATCTAAAGAGCACCATGGAAATTTTATTATTTGGCATGCTGCAAGCAAAGGCTGTTGGTCAGACGAAAAGAAATGAAAACAGGCTCTCCACAAGAATCACTGACACTTTCAACAAATAACCTCAAGAGGTAGAGAGTCTCAGTACTAATAACTGCATAGCCAAGGGCAAAGGAAGGACAGAGCTTTTCTGCAAGACAGCAAGGCTTTTCCCCCAGGAAAGGCAGCAGAGGTGGACAGAAGGAAACCTCCCACTGATTTACAGCCCTAGAAGCGAAGACTTGCTAGACAGAGACACGGAGTAATGGAAGACTTTGAGATGGACACATGGAATAACTTGATACACAGAAAGCAAGAGGAGAAAACACTTGCAGCTTTCCACCCTGGCCACAAGGCCTGGGGAGCAGTGCCAGCCAGGAGCTGGGGAGCAGAGCAGACCCACCGTAGGCGCTGCCGGCGATGCTGTTGGTGGGCACGGCGTGTTTGCCGTTCTGGGTGACCGCCCGCACCGGGAGCTGGTGCTGCCCCAGGGCCACGGGAGCTGCCTGCTGCAGGATGGTGACAGTCTGCCCAGGGACACCCTGGGCCATCTGACTGGCCACTGTCTGGATGACACGGCTGGCTGTGGGGATGGTGGCGAAGGCGATTGTTGGCTTCTCGTCCATGCCTGCAGAAGAACACAAGAGACAAGGATCAGTTGCTGCCCTGGCTCAGAGGCAGGTTTTATTCTCATTAACACTTTAGCAGGGATACATACCCCAGAATTACAATATCTCAGCAGGTCAGGGATGAGTGTTTGGAAACACTAAAATATTCTCTATGGCACATTTAACTCTATCAATATTAAGAACATTTTTCTTACGGCATAAGCCACAAGAAAAATTTAAAAAATCAAACCCATCAATTTGACCCTCTGTCCTAAAAAGGCATCACCTCCCTTACTGGCACATCACAGCTGTGATATGGACAGCAAGCACTGCTAATCTCATAGCTTACTTTGCAATTTCAAACAAACTGGCCTGACTTTCAATACCACACAGCAGGAGAAGGCATTAAGATCTTAATGCCTGGAGCCAAAAGTCTGCAGCAGCTTGCTCTCAGGCTTGCATGGAGGCTGATTTACAAGGAGGTCTTCCCACAATTGCCAGCTTTTGCTGTGGAAGTATAGAAAAAAAACAGGCTGGAGGAAAAATAAAAAAAGGAGAGCAGAGTTCCTGGACAGAGGTAACTGCTTGAGAGCACTAAACCACTTTTCTCACTTCCCAGGATAAGTAAGGGGTCAATTCAGCAGGTATGCAAGAGGACAGCACCCTGCCAGGCATGCAGGAAAGGAGAGGAACCACTCTTCCAGGGCTCTGTGGGTATCAAAGGAGAGAGGGCACAAAGCAAAATCTCATTAGTCCTGTAGGAAAAGAAGGCCTCTCCCACTTGAACATTTGCACACAACAGGAGTGGAGTTAGATGGGACACAAGCACTGAGCTGAAACCTGCAGGCAAGCTGATGGGAATGGGGAGGGGAAAGGCAAGGAAAGCAAGGAGCCCAGGCAGGAAAATGCAGCCAGCAGGGAAAGTAGAGACTAGAAAAGGATATGAGTGGGACAAGTAGGGAAAAAACAGGCAACAGCAAAACCCAGTGAATGAAAGAACGGAGCAGGTGACAGGCAGCTGCAACTCCTAGTGCTTCAGGAACATGTATGGGATCCAGACAGGAATTTCTAGAGAATGCAAGTGAAACTCAAGCAAGATAACCAGTGCTGAACTAAAAATGCCAGTGGTCCTGCTGCTGCAAGAGGGGTAGCTCTTTGTCATTTTTTCCTTCCCTTAGAGAGAGGGACCATTGTCCCACTGCCCACACAAAAAGCAGTCAGAGAAACCAGCCTTGCTGCTGGTACAACATACACTGACCTTGTAGCACTAAGACCTTCTGAAATGGGGAGCAGACAAGGTGTTGTCTAGATCACAGCAAGAGAGTATTTTAACTCACTAAATCCCCCAAGGCTGGAATTTCCAGCTTAGGGACAAAAAAAGGCCTTTGTTCTAACTGGTTTTTGAAGGTTGCTTTCATGGGGCACTGCCTGCACTTCCAGAAGCACATGCTTTCCTCTAGGAATCCAGGCCTGCAGAAAAGAAGGGTTCAGTCATTTATTTACAGAGCCATCCTGAGGCAGAGTTGCAGCCTTTCCCAGGCTCCCTCCTTTGGCTGGAAAATGCACATGCTTTCATAGCCAATACACAGGCATAATATTGCTATTTGGGACAAAAGCATGGAGAGACAGGACAAGGGGGAACGGCTTCAAACTGAAAAACCAGGTATAGATGAGATATTAGGAAGAAATTCTTTCCAGTGAGGGTGGGGAGGCCCTGGCACAGGTTGCCCAGAGAAGCTGTGGCTGCCCCATCCCTGAAGTATCCAAGACCAGTTTGGACAGGGCTTGGAGCAACCGGGGATAGTGGAAGGTGCCCCTGCCCATGGCAGGGGGATTGGACTGAGGTATCTTCAAGGTATCCTCCAATCCAGATCATTCTATGGTTCTATGGTAATAAGCAAATTTTAAGCACTGCAAGTTTTCTCAGGCTCCAAAGTCTGTTAGTTTTGTTCTGCAGCAGACAAGGGAACACAACTGCCCTGCTCTCTGGTGGAGACAAAAAAATGGATGAGCTCTTATTTGGTTTAAGTTTTACCTGGAGAAACATCTGTTTTAACAGCTCAGTGCCCAGTGAGTGAAAATGTTCAACCACTCTGCCCTCTGAGCCTGCTCAAGACTTATTAGCAGAGTAGCAAGGGAGGTGAAATGCTACCTCGGTGGTCACCAGCTAAGTCCAACACTGCTCCTGCAGCTTCATGAGCTCCTCCTGCTGTGCCCTGGTTTGTGAGGATGTATCCATTTGCAGAGTTTGCAGAGGAGGTCACCACTCGGACCATGGTGACAGTGGGAGCTTGCTGAACGACGTGGATTGCGTGGCACGAGGGCTGCTGAGAAGTCACTATGGATGCTGGCATGTAGGCCACTGGTTTGGCCACCAGGGTGGATGGTCGGGGAGGAACAGCCATAATCACTGGCTGGGCACTCACTGGAGATCCTGAATGGAAAAGAGAAGCACACGTTAACAGAAGAGACAAAAAGACCCTCATTTATTTCATCTGTGCACTCCCAGTCTACTCAGTGCTTCAGCACTGGCAGCAATGGCAACAAACAAACAAATCAAGCCTTCAAAAATACCAACTTCAAACTTTTCCCTATTGTACAACAACCTCGTCATCTGAGCAAATTTCTGTGAATAAAAGCCATAATAAACATTAAGAAAATACCCCAAATCAAGCTTTCCTTAATGAGCTTTGCCTTCCAACCTCACTCTCCACCCCAGGTTAGCACAGCTGACAAGCAGATATTTACCAGGCCCTGGCCACAGCACCAGAGCTTGGTGTAGCCAAGCTGATCTTATCCAGAGGCTGGTAAATGACAGCAGGTGAGCTATGGTGCTGCCATGGCTACTCTGCTGTCAGATCTTTACAGCTATCTAGCTCAAGGTTACATCAGCTGTCTCTACACATTCTGCCCCTCATCCAAAGAGGTGTCAGAAAAATGGTTTGAAGTTGTACTTGCACCGTCAGTCTCTAACAACAAAGTGGAAAGAGAGTCCTGGATCCCCAAAAAAACCCCACTGCAGAAGCCTTCCTGTGGTGTCCTCAGCATGGCACATGGGGCAAGTGATCAGCCAGCCTCTGGAACAAGAGCTACTCACCAGGTGCACTCTGGGAATACCGATACTCTGGAACTGAGGCTAACTTTGACCCAAAGTCGTGATCGTGTGGAATGGGTGAGCCCTCCCGTGACAGGCACTCTGGAGTCTGTAGGCCACTAGAGTGAGGGGATAGCAGGCCAGGGTGAGTAGGGGAGGCAGGAGCACTCCTGAAACACCAAAACATCGTGTTGACAAGTGCAGATGCATTTTGACCACAAGACAGCAGCAGAGACCCACAGTTATGTCCAGCACAGGATTCTCTAGGAAGAACAGCCTTTACTCCACACCACCCACTGCAGTCCTGCTGGGAAGAGCTGAAAGGTACACAGGGACCCCACAAACACTCCAGCTCCAAATACTGATGTATTGGAGCAGAGTAGGGTCAACATTTCATTGTTAGACCCACTGCTGACAGAGAATCCCCAAATGCTGCATGCTCACATCAGTTTTATAACTTCAAGTCATTCTTAAAGAACCTATGCCAGAGTTTGAGAGTGACAGGGAGAAGAAGATTCAAGTAGAGGCAAGTGTCTGGCCCTGCATATGCTTACAGAGCAGTTGCTTCCCCTTCTCCCTCTTGCCTCCCTTCCCAGCCACTTGGTTCCCACCTCTGGTCCCAATCACGTGAGGAACTGTACATTTCTTTAATGGCAAACCAGAATAAAAAGCTGAAAAATTCTCCTCCTGTTTCCCCCACATTTTAACAGAGAAAACAGGAGGTGTGGGAGGAATGTTCCCTGAAACTGCTCCAGCTAGTGCTGAATTCCAAGTCTTCTCCTCACAGCTACAGGGCTCAAAGAAGCTGTCATTGCACAAGGCAGTGGAGCTGACTGGAGCAGCCACACAGAACTCCCGTTGCTTCACTGCTGACAACCACCATCAACCTGATCTTCCCTGTAGGAGAGTGTTTTAAATACCACAGAAGTTATTCCCACTATGATCTAATCCACATCTAAACACAGCTTTCCTGAAATCAGAGATTGGCATCCAAAAACACTCACTCCAGTGATAACTGCTTTGAATTTCTTTGAAATGATGCCAGAACAGATACGTTATTTGATGCATTTTTGCAGTTTGATTCTGGATTTTTTTTTTGTTAATCACTTAAGTCAGAACAATTTTCAGATTAGGCCTCAGGACTAACTATATCACCTCTCAAACTACAAACAGAAGCAAAGTTTACTCACTGTACTTCAGGAGAAGTTCTAGTTTATTTTCTTTGTAATGAGTTTGGCAGAGAGATGAGAGAAAACTGAAGTTACCTGGAGGAGAGAGGCCCAAAAGGTGTTCGGAAGCAGGACACTCCTCTTTGCCTTCTTTTTCTAAATGCTTGTTCTACAAGTTTGGCTTCAGAGGCAGGGTCAATTCGCCAAAAGGAGCCCTTTCCAGGCTCCTCTTGGGAGCGTGGGACTTTAATAAAGTAACGGTTCAAGGAGAGGTTGTGCCGAATGGAATTCTGCAGGAAGCAGAGGAATGAGGTGATTATTTTGCCATGAAGAAGTATGTAACAAAGACAAATGGGCTGCACCACGCAGCTTGGCAAGATAAAGCCACGCTGCCAGAATCAGTGTTGAAGGTAGAAACAAGTCACTCAACTCACACAGCTCCAAAGTCACAGGAGAACAGCAGGAGAAAACCTGGGGGAAAGTGTCAGAGTTCCTCCTAAGCAAGATGAAAGATGGGTTTGCTTGGTACTAACCATTATTTAAATACATCTGGAGCCAGGCAGAGCAGTGACTTCTCTGTGGAAAGCCATGAAAGCAGAGCTTTTGCTGAGGCAGGGGGAAATCACTGTAAACCACATCAGAACTCTCTCAAAAGAGAGGCTTTATTCTCGGCAAGTGGAAAAAGTTGCCTGAGCCTGTGTTAACTGCTCACCTGCCAAACAATTACCAGGGTGCCCAAACATGCCCTAGAGGACACTGCATCTCACAGTAATCACAATGCAAGGCAGCCAACATGCCCTCAGCCAGCTCTGGGAAGAATCCATGAGCTGTGTGGCACTCTGCAGCTCTCTAGATGATGACAAGACTGTTTATCCTTTTCATTGCAACAGCCCAGCTCTGTTACAGGGTGCAGCACTGCCTTTTGGGCTGGGGAAGGGCTCAGCAAGCCTCTGTGTGCACTAACTCATCCCTCTTCCACTTTCAAAACGAAACAAAAGCTTTTCTAGTGGGTTTAGACAATCTCTTCACTGGTGAAGCCTTACAATGCCACTGGAGGGGAGAGAAAGAGGCAATTTCACTCCTGCTGAAATGCAGCTCTCTGAAGCAGGATGCAGCAACTGGTTCACAAAGCACAACTCTGCTGAGCAGGTTAGGGCAGGAAGTGAATTCCACAATTAATTAGAACTGCAGGGAAAAGCCAGAGAGGCAGAAATGTATTTATTCCAACTGCACTCAAAGTGCACCAAGCAGTTCTGCTCCTGCCAGTTGCACACAGTGAGACCAGCAGCTGCAAGAGCCTTTGCAGCTGTATTAGTGTATTACATTCAAATGCCAACACCCATGGCAGAGGTGTGATGCCAAGAAAAAGTCTGAAAGCAGGTGGAGTTGAGGCTCCTGAAACTTTGGAAGCAGCCCTCAAGTGAACACTGAAGTTTGATTTAGCATGTGTTAACTACATCCAAACTCTCCCCTGAAGCTGGTCAGGTTTCCTCGAGTACCACAAGGAGTGCATGGACTCCCAGTTTCCCAAGTTCCCACTCAAATTCAGAACTTGCAAACTGTGACTTAGGCAATGCAGTTGATAAACTGGGAAAAACAAAACATCTGTAATGACTTAAGGTGCTATGATTAAAAACTGGAGTCTCAGTTTTAGGTTGGATATCCTGTGCTTGGAGAAATCCTGCCAAAGATGAGGTGAAGGATTAAGCAAGTGTCTGGGCAGAGGAGTGACTGATAGCAAGGATGTAGGGAAATAAAATACAAAATGAAAGATACATGACTACAGCAGTAAAAGAACCAGAGAGCCCAACAGTAACACACTACATTGCCCTACAAAGTATTCAAAAAACCCCAAACTAATCACCCACAAACGAACTAGTCAGCTCGTGTTAAACAAATTCACTCTGGGAACAGCCAAAGCAGCTCTATTCCCAGTGCCCCAAATCTTTAATAAATGCATTTCAAAGCAGATAAGCCATGCCAAAGTAGTTTAAAAGCTTGTCAGTGTCAAGAACTCACCTGCCAGCCCTTGTCAGCAGTCCTGTAATATGGATAATGCTTGGTAATGTGGGCATAGATCCCACTTAGTGTTAATTGCCTGTCCTGTGCTGAAGATATAGCCTGCACAATTAGCTGAGCATAAGAATAGGGTGGCTTGGATTCATCCTAAGCAAGAAAAAAACCAAACAAAGATTTAGTCACTAACAAAGAATTCCTACACTGCAGTGTACCACAACCCAAACTTAAAAAGCACATTGGGCTGTAATTTTCACTGATGCCAGGAGAGCAGCAGGGCAGCTAGGAGAGCATCAGCTCTCCCTTTGCTGTTTTATGCTGCCACCACCTCATTTAGCACAAGCATTTGTGTGCAAACAGAGCCACAGGGCTGAGTCAGATGAAAGTATCTCCTTCCATCTCTCCACAAACACAAATAAACCCCAACTGCAATGTGATTCCATTCCCCACACATGCTTGCAGCAGCACAAGCAAAGGGGTCAAGACAGGCAATTAGAATCAAGAAATAGAATACAGGTAGATTCACTGCTTTCTGTGTTCATGAATTAAAGCCCTCAGCTCTGCCCAGCTACAGCTCCACTCTGCTAGAAAGGTTTCAGGCAGTATGTTATCAGCCCTCCTCCCAGCAACAAGCCCAACATGAAACCTGATCCCATCCCTTCCCTTCTCCAGCAGGATTTGTTTCATTCTAGGAACTTTAATTTGTTTGCTAGATCTTGTATTTCCAACTCTCTCATTACTCCATCAAGAACAACCCTTCTTGTCTCAAGGGAGAATTAAGTCTACAAAAAAAAGCCATCTACTAGTGTGCTCCTCCACCCAAGCCCAAATCAGGTGGTTTTGGATATGGAACTTTTAACTTTGATCTGAAGATCAGCTCACCAAAATTACATTTTATCATTCTAACTAAGCTATTTTTTAATCTAAATTCCACTTGCTACTCTCCTCATTTAACACCTACTTGGCAGGCCTTCATGTTTGTTTTAAAGTCTGACTACAGACTTCTCATGACAAGGATCTGGTTTCTTCCCCTGCTTCTGCTTTCTCCAACTGTGTTTTGCAAAATACCATTAATTAAAAGAAGAAAATGAGATGTTGAATTTTATGTGCCTCTTCATTATGGGATCTTGATTTATCAAATAAGCAAAAAAATTATTCCTGCTTAAACCCTTTAGTGAGTGATTTGAATACATTTTGGGCAACTAATCAAGAAGAGACTACCACTAAGCCAAGGACAGTTTGAAAACAATGACCTCAAACCCCTAGAGGACACTGTACACAGCACCCTTGTGGCCAAGGTGTTCCTAAACCCCTTTTAACTCTAACCACGGCTAGCAATAAAGCCCCAGGTTTTACTAATCCTCCCAAGGAGCACTGCTGGGTAAGGAATGTTTGTGTGAACCTTTGGGCTGTCCCCGCCAGATGCATCTGCCTGCTGCTCTGACGCTGCCTTTGCCGCATACTCTGCTGCCAGCTGCAGATCCGAGGTAATGTTGTGAACAAAACGATATCCTGAGGATCCAGCACCACGTGGACTGGCTGGGCAAGAGTTGGGAACACTGGAGAAGCAAAAAAAAAAAAAGAAAAAAAAAAAGAAATACGGTTGTTATTTCATTTATTATCAAGGCACGCAGTTCTTACTCTCGAAGGTACAGTAAAGCTCTCTGGTCATGGAGAAGCACATGCAATAATGGCCTTACTTTTGCCCCTGTGGCTTATCCAAAGCCCAGACAGACTGAGAAAAAAAACCCACCAGAGATAAAATTGGAATTTCTACAAAATCCTGACACTCCCTGCCATATACACTTCCTGCAATCACAACAGAGCAGTGTTTGAAAGTATTAAACAACTCCTTTGTGTTCAGAGAAGCACTTAACACTTCAAACAACATACAGTGTATCAGGGATGAATATTTACATAAATGAAAAATCTGTTATTATTATTTGTTAAGTAACCACACACCGATCTCCTTGTAACACAGATCATATTTAATCAATCCTTCTAACAGACAGTTCTACAGCATCAGAGCTGAAGCACCCAGAGCAGGGATTTGCCATGAAGGTCTCTAACAGCACATCTGAGCCTCACAAGACCATGCCCTGACACCACACAGCTGGAGACAGGCGTTTCCTTCATTCACCCCACACTCATGCAGCCAGCAAAAGGGAGCTGCACTCACTGCCTACACACAGAGGTAGCCCAACATCAGTTTTGGCTGGAAAAGGCACATTCAGAGTGGCAGGGCCACCACAAGATGGCATTACAGGAACGGTGACTGAGCACCGCAGGCTGTGTGATAAAACGCTCCAAACACAGAAAAGGGGGCTATAACCCGCAGTATCACTCAGGCACACGGAAATGAGTGCTACAAGATGAGAACTAATTAGAAAGGCTTGTCTTAGGATCACACGTCCTTGATTTGTAGGGTTGGAAGAATCAAAGAATGGCTTATTGGAAGAGACCTTCAAGATCACCTTGTTCCAACCCCTGCCATGGGCAGGGACACTTTTGAATGGACCGGGTTTTTCCAAGCCCCATCCAACCCGGCCTGGAAGGATGGGAGGAGAGAGATGAGTCTAGGAAGCTGAAGTTCCCTTTTTGTGTCTCTCCCTTGTCCTGTGCTGTCCAGAATTGAGGGATTCAGTGCCAGAACAGCAGGATGCACAGCCAAATCCCAGGATTACAAATGTCTTGTAGGAGCAGAGAAACAGTAAACAAGAAAGCAAACCAATACAGAGAAGATTTACACAGCAAAACAAGCAGTTCAAATTGTATGAAAAGATGCAAATTGAAGCTCACAGCTGGAACTAGAATTCAGTAAAACTGGCATAAACAATCCTCTTACTGCTGAAATGCTCAATAACTGACACAATCAAATGCTGAGACTCATCAGAGCACTGCACCAAATGCTGTAAGAAAAAAACACAGAACATGGTCCCTTCCCCAAAAGGTGACTGGAGAGCTTCCCCCATATACACACAGGGATGCAGAGACAACCCTTGTTTGCTCAGTGGGGAATACCTTGAGTGTAGAAGCAATTTGTCAGTGTAAGGAATGACCATTTCCTACCACAGCCCAGCCTGTAAACTGAGAAGTGCTGCTACTCCTTGTGGTGTCTCTGCAAATGGCTGCAGTGCTGAGCTCAGCACAACACAGACTGGTTTCTTTCAAAAGAAAAGAAAGAGTTACAAAATGGGGGGGCTGGGGGGCAGAGAAAAGGCAGAAGAAGTATCCAGTCACAACAAACCCTTGCAACAGGGAACCCAAGCTCACCCCTGTCCCATATACCAGCCTTGTACAGCACTTGGTAACCCTTTCAGTGCCCACCAATAGTCCTGGGCATTAATGGGTGATGCTGTTCAGGAGCACAGCAGAAGGTAAAGCTTTCAGGTCCTGCAAGGCTAAAAAGGTTGATGAGCCCATACTTATACACCTCCCTTTGCCAGAGATAAATGCATTTCTTACCCAGCCTTTCAAAGAGCAGAGACCCATTTGTGCAGGAAAAATGAATGAAAATTTGCTGCTCCAAGCTTTGGAAGTGGGTAATACTGAACCACAGAAGACACTCTTGATGTCTTAGTATTCACATGAGGAGCTGGTGTGAATTTAATTATTCTGCTGTCATCTTTCAATAGCTTCTTCACATACACACTTCTTATAACGTGCAGATAATTACAACTGAAAGCCATTTTCATACATGAAACAATGACAAACCAAAAACATAGCGATTCTTTTTGTGTTTGGCACCCGAGCAATTATTGTAACACACAGGCTAGAAATGGAATAGGATGAAACAGAGTTTTCTGATTTTGTTATTTGTCTGGAGAAATGCACAAACAGCACACCACAGACAGAAGCCAAAACTCAGGACAAAGATATGGAAGAGAGAAAAGTTCTCCAACAAATCCATACTCTGCAGAGCCGTATTTCTTGCTTTTTCTTTTCCTTTTTAATAAATACATAAATAAAAATAGATAAAAGAATTTATGCCTTTATTCAAGATCAGCAGAGCAAGCAGCTCAGTTTTTGCCTCTCCAGCTCTAGCTTCTGAATTTTAAGTATGATCTCTTGCTTAAAAAAAGAAACAAAAAGGGAGAAACCCATCCCTTGCAGGGCTGTGATTCTCTGGAGTGTTGACAAACCCCCTCCAAATGAAAAGTGTTAATAACTTGTAGAAAAGCCAGGCTCTCCCAGCAGATATTCACCGAAGGACACGATCATGATCACCCCCTAAAGAAGCAGCTGCCCCTTGGGACAGCCACAGCAAAAGCCAAAGATTTGGAAGAGATACTAATCTTTTATCAGAATGAAGTCCTTTTGTCCAGGTAGATCTACTTCCTTTCAGCCTGGATCAGTGATCAAATCAAGAGATGGGGGGACAGAACAAACACCAGGTTTAGGCACTCCATGCACAGACAGGGTAACACATGCTGCTGAGTGTTCAAGCTCTCAGTCAATCATCACAGCTCTTCAGAGGGGAGGCAGAAAGAGCTGACTGCTGGGAAAAAAAAGGAGACACAATCTGTTCCCCTCCCAACACAGGACAGAAGGAGTGAAGAAACAGTTTTACTAAAAATACCCCTCTGAGGGTTAAGTTAAAATTAAACATTGGTGCAGTCAAAAGAAAACAAGCAAACACAATGCAGTGACATCAGTTTCCTGGAGTTCCTGGAATTCTCCTCACCACCCAAAGCCAGGGGCTGGCCAGGGATGCTTGCATGCACTCACACCCCCTTTAAAAATATTATGAAACAAAGATTTTTCCCTACAAACACCTGTTTGTGCTATAAAACAAAAAACCAACTGCAAGGAGAGTAATGATGATTTGTTGGATATTAACGCGGCATCAATACTTGGCCATAACTTGATCCATGTTGATACTATAACCTTTCACTGAGAAAAGCATAGCTAGGTCTGCAATTTCACCCTGCTCTGACATCCTACCACACTGCTGTGACCCATGCTCACCGTTCATGCTGGCAAACTTAGCTTACAAGCAATCCAAGCTAATTTGGGTTAAGCTTGCTTGTTATGGAAGAGAACATTTTGGAGAGGAAGCAAGTGTTTTACACCACTTAAAGACACACAGAGCATGGAAGCAACCCAGCTGCAGTTACCCAGAGTCTTAATCCCCACAGTACCATGGTTAATGCCCCAAGTGCCAGAGATCTTTGATATCTACTGAGGATTCAGCATCTCAACTTGAAACAGTGACTGCAGGCAGCCACTGAGCCACAGTTCTCTAAATACCATGCTGAGAACTCAGCTTTAGAATCAGACTACAACCACGTGCTGAATCACACCAGTCCTCTGCAGCATGTTTTCCATTTCAGACTTAACCCTTCTTTGGCAGGAAGGCCAGAAAGATGAGGGCTGAAGGCAGTGTCTGCAATACATGCACCCGTGTAAGTGGCAGGATGCCTTTTAAACACGGGGCTTGAACGTTCTTTGTAACATCACGATTCACTTTCAACTCCTGCCAAGAGGAACCCAGCCTGTAAGTTCACAGCACTTGCTAGGAGCAATTAACTCTAAGCTGCTGGAGAGTGTGTACAACGTGCTGCATTGCTGTTGGAATGTCCACAATCAGTTTGTTTAACCAAAGAATCAGCCTGCAAAAGCAGGACGTACCACTGTGTGCATGGTGCGTTCATACTAGGACACTGCGTGTTGCTAGTCTACTCTCATATAAAAAAAAGAA
>VXBB01001108.1:657238-689495 GCA_013399915.1 Illadopsis cleaveri | reverse complement strand
AAAAAAAAAAGAAGAAAAAAAAAAAAAAAAAAAAAAAAAAAAAAAAAGGGATAAAGCAGATCCAGACAAGGTACTGACAGGGATAAGCAGGATGACTGGAGATACAGATTTCATACAAGAAAAAATTGTTTAAGACAGAAGCTCTGGTGCTAAGTGATAGAGCTATGAAAACAAAGCCAAGAGGAAGTGTTTAGCTCCTGGCCTCTTGCACCAGAAGAGATGGTGAGCACAAAATGAAACTAAGCAGCATGTCCAAAACAAAAGAAAGGGCTTCTACTTCTGTAGCTACACTGTGGAGTAACATGCTGTTGTTAGACAGGGCTGATGATAAAGTCTGTATGAATGGAAAAGGAAAGTTCTTTGGGAAAGGGAAAGACAGGGAAGCCATCAGGGGCTTTAGAAGACAGTCAGGAAGTCTCTGCTCCAAGGCACTCTCCTGTCCAAGAAAATGGAGGCAAACTACACCTAAGTCAGATTACTCTGTTTTCTGTGTTCTTATATGATCCCCAAGATACCCATGTCTGAAAGCAGAACACTCTAGAGGGATCTGTTCCCTGGGCACACAGATTCTCACATAAAGATTTTCACAATCTCTCAATACTAGGCACATTTTATGGACTAGAGGGTAATAAAAATAAAAATGAAGCAACAAGTGCTTACATTATTTATTTATGGTCGTATTACAAGTCTGTGAACAATCTGGAAGCCAAAACACTCCCAAATTCCTGTGCCAACTTCCCCAGAAGGAGAGGCAGTAGTAGAAAGCAGGAAAGCTGCCCTATTACTCAATCAAGGGATCAAGCTATGGAGGCTCAATTTAAGCCAGGTATATGGAAAAAGCACCTATTCTCTCTATGACAAAAAGGAAAGATTATTGGGGATCTCATAAAAATTTGTTCACCTGACTTGGAATCTGCACTGCTAAAAAACAACAAAACCATTGCTGGTTTAGGATATGGCATGCACATGGTAGTGCCTTTGTAAAACTCCCACGTGTACATTTGTGAAGCAGGTACAGACACACAGCAGGGACAAGAGTTACAGCCTTGGCAACGCTGCCAATATACAGATTCCAGTCTGACTGGGTATTTTTTAAGCCCCTGTTGGTAAAGAGAAAAAAAAATCACAATTTGTTAAAATCCTCCCCAGTCTCTTCCTCGAATGCAAGCTGGAGGTATGTTGCCCTGGGCACAAGGACTGTGGTTAGAGAAACAGCATAAACCTCTGCCTACCCCAATACTCCACTCCATAAGCCCACAAAAAGGGGCATGAAGATACAGGGACGCATTTTATGTGCAATAAGCAAGAATCAGGTCAAAGTACAGCCCTTGGACTTGCGAAACAAGCCCTTCCATGATACACCAATCAGCAAGAATGGCAGAGAATCCTCTGCTGCTCTCACCTTCCCCAGCCTAGCCCCAAAATCGTAACTCAAAGAAAGGCAAGTCCTCGCACGTTGTGTGTTTCAGACAGGTTTCAGAAGCAATCACAAGCGGTGAGACTGCCAAACCAAGCTGGATTTTGATGTGAAAGGAGAAATCTGAGAGCTACCCTGCCTGCTTAATGCTGAAGAAAACCAAAGCTGTCGAACAAGCCACAAGTGAGAGAAAGTGAGCTATCCATGAAAGGTGAAACTGTTATTACTCGTCAGTGCTCCAGTGGTTCCCCTGGAAAGGAAGTGACTTCACTCCAACTGTGGATTCAGTGAATATTTTACACTCACTGGGGAAGAGGAAGTGCTCCTGTAGCTGGTGACATCTGCAACCCTTTCTCCAGCACACAGCTTGGCACATCCCTCTAGCACACAGTCCATTATCTGCAATAAACATGCGTAGGAGCTCCCCAGCAGAGAGTGTTGCTTCTCTTATGTGATGTATATGCATCATCCTCCTTGGCTTGTGGTTTGGAGACTCGGGTGATTAAAAATAATCACCTCTCCGTCCAACTGTGGGAGTTGCCTGAGCTGTGCATTCTGCATGAGTGCAGGAAGTAATGTATAACTGAGACGATGCAAAAGAGCCTGCAAAAACCCTGCCTTGGAGCTCTTCAGCGGTGTTTCAGCTCAGTGGCTCACAGTGCTCTGGGAAGAGGCAAAGCCTGAATGAAATGGAGCAGGGAATATTTATGCATCCTGCTCCAGTGAGTGAATGCATCCACTGAAGCCAGGCTTCATTCAGCTCCCCTCTGCACACCTTCAGAATAAATGTGCAGGTGCAGAGTAAATCCCAAGCGTTGTGAAACAGCAGTGCATGGCTTTCCTAGAGCCTATAAAAAGCCCCCCCTTTTTCCCAGCCAAGTCTGGATCAAAGCAGAGCCAGCATTTGCAGGTCTGCTGGAACATGGCTCACACACACTCTTGGTCATGCTTTATGGAATAAGAGCTCAATACATAATTTATCTACTACACACGCTTGTGAAGTAGTAATTACACTATGCATGCATAAAAATCAGACAATGAATTTAAATGACCTGTTAAAGGCCACAAAACAAGTTGGTGGCTAAGTCAAGATAATTGCAGCTACCTCTGAGTAATCCGCTATCAGAGCATGCAATGTGTTCCTGAAGTCATTTCTCTTAGTAAAAAAAGGACCATATGAAATCAAGCAATTCAGCTCACACCTGGTTTACTAATCAAACTTATAGAACAAAAGAAGTTCATCTTTCATTATTTATACTATTAACTACATTGTAAACTAGTTATCAACCCTGCTAGTAACAGCAAACACGGGCAGGCACATTAAGTACTAACAGTTAAAATACAAATTTGGGTTCACACACAAATATTTTTAACAGTTTAGCTGTTAACACTGAACCTCACCAGGCATTTTTAAGCAGTGGTTCTCACAGAGCCCTAAAGACTCTTACTCCTACATGTCAAAGCAATTCTTTTCCTGATAAAGACTGTGTTTGTGAGCTAAGAATCCATGCCCTTTCTGTGAAAAAACCCAAACAAGTACAAGACAAAACGTTCAAGCCCAAAGTTATTCTAGTGCAGAGATAAGCCAGAAGTAGCAGTTGTAAAATATGAATAACAATACTGACCTCCATAGTAGAACACTTAGTATTTCTCTATTGTAGTGTGTGTATATATCTATATATCTCTCTCTCTATATATATCCCACTGAGAACATAATTGCTATTTAGAATAGGGAAGCAAGTACAAAGAAAGAATTTAATTTTCATAAATATTAAAATCACCCCAGCTCTGAGGGGCAAGGCTGCAGAGAGAGATGCCATTTGGTAAACTGAGGTAAGTTACTGTTACAGGGCCATTAACAACGACTGACTATAGTAAAAAGGAAACTAAACACTGGAAATCTGAACTCCAACTCACCAAGACTTTGAGACCAGGAATAGAGTCCTGCATAACACTTTATCTCTGTAGATCTGATAATAATCCAAACACAAACCACTCTGCGGACTGGGTTGCAACACAGAGTCACACACATGTAGATATTGTGCATTTATCACAAAATCAGGCAAAGGTAAGTGTTTGCAGCATAGATGAGAAGCTTTGAGGAACCACTGTCATTCGAAGAGGATCTTCCAAATCCAAGGTGCAGAAGCTTAAAGCCACATACTGACAGACAGTTCCTTAACTCCTGAAATTCTGACTCAGTTTTATCTCCTGAAAAGCAGAGCTGAATTCAACCAAACCCCACATGATTTTCACAGAGATTTTCAATGCCTTGAACCTACTGAGGAGCGATTTGATGCTACTCTGCCCTTTCATATGTTGTGTAAAATGGCAGGCTGCTTCTACTGAGTTCTTACAACCACAGTGGCCTTTTCCTTTCTGGAACATGCAAGTCTGATTTTTTTTTTTGAAAAGGAGTTTTGAACTCAAAGCAGGAAGAAATAATCCATGCCTGTTTGTAACCCTCACAGCATGTTGCCAGCCAACATTTTCCCTTACAGCTGGACGACAGCACTCCAAACACATCCACACACAGCCCCTCCTGGAGACAAAACACCTAGCTGAAAAAACAGCGAGCACATTTCTCCCCAGGAATAAGCAGGAATCCTGCTTTGCAAAGCTGCTGAGGGTGGCAGGTTTGGTTTTGTTTAACTAAAGCTCATTCCCTCTCTAGGCACTGCACTTTGCAAAGGGAAAATAAATAGACTGGAAAAAACCCAGAAGCTTGCAGGGGAGAACCTGCAGGGAAGCAAGCTACAGTGTAAACAGGGAGGCAGAGCAGGGCTGGGGGTCAGGAGGGCAGGGCTGGATCTGGTGGGGGAGTGCAGGTACAGCCCCTGCCCTACACCAGGGCGGAGGCAGGAAAAGGGGGCCAGCAGCCACTTTCCAAAAAGGAAATTTCACCCTGCCCAGGATTTCCAAACTGCAATAATTTTCCATGGGCCAATCAGGGAGGAGCAAGGCAAACGCACCAAATTAGGAAAGTAAATACTAGAAGGGGGAGAGGAAGGAGGAGGAGGAGAACCCAGCAACCATCTCCCAAAGCCAGCAGTGGGAGAGGGGTCTGAGTTTCAGGCTAAGCCCCCCCCAGCCCTCCCAGCTCTGCCTCTGGGAAGGAAGAGAGGACACTGTGCCAGCCTCACCCAGCACTGTGAAGCCACCAAGAGAACAGAGAGCTGCCCTGGAAGTCAGATGGCCAGAATGCACAGCTACATGCCCCCAAAGGAGCATTCCTTTCTCAGGCAGAAACACCCAAATCACTTCCCAAAGCCCGGCCCACAGGGGAGAGCTGCAAGACCCTGCTGGGGTAGAGGGGAAGGCCGAAGGGGCTGAGCAGAGATGTTTACAAACGTGTCAGCCCCTCCTCTGTAAGAGGAACTCGGAAATGAAAGGGCTTCGGCAAGTGAAACCTCAGATGTCTTTTGAGGTTTTCTGAAGACTTGGCTGGAGTAGCTTCTGCTCGAGACAAACGGATGCAATCATTAATCATCCTTAGTAAACACTGCGTTAGGGGCTGAGCACAATTCAACACTACTATTTCCACTTTCTTCTTATGCAAAAGAAACATTCTCAGGGAATCAAATATCAGTTGCAGGCATATGCCAGAGTCAAAAGATACAGCCTCTGTTAGTAACACAAACCACACTGTGCTGCTTTGCACAAGATGACTGAATGGAAACTAACTACCATATGTTGGCAAAGGAACCATCCCCCTCCCCTCCCAGCAACCAGCTTCATCTAAAAAGAGAAGGTTAAATATAAACTAAAAGCAGTCCCTGAACAGAGGACTAAAACCACAGCTACCTCCAGCCCCCTCTTTCTAGAATATCTGCACTGCACATCTGTGCAGCTCTGTAAGACGGTCGGAAAAACCCAAACAAGCCTCCAGATCATGCAAACCCAAACTGGCTTCATTGTGACACTGAACTCTCAGTCTCAGCCATGCAGATTTGAATACTAGTCACTGAATTAGTGCTGTCAGAAGAGATTTGCATATTATACCTTTTTGCAAATGTACAGACAAGAAAACCCAAAGGCTACTACTATTACCAGGCACACTCTTGCTGTTTTGGTGCCCACACATTTTAAAATTCTAATACATCATCCTATACCACAAGTCTCCTTTACTTTATAAAACATATTATACTTCAAGTAACAGATTTAACTTTTAAAAGATTTCACTGAAACTCTGTAACCTCAACTCTTTGCCGAAAAGGAAATAAAATATTCCATACAGTGACTTGATGTTCAGCTTATTTCTACTGCACATCCACAGATCAGATAATTTACAAAACAGGATACTCGTCCAGATGTACATTTAGATTGCTACAGCCCCTCAGTACATGGTCAGCATCCTACCCCATTTCCTTCCATTCCCAGGAAACCACGTGCCAATGGCCACCCTTGTCCCTAACTTCAGATAACAGCAGCACCACCCAGCAACAACAGAATATTCCTGAGATAAAAATAAAACAGGCAGTCTTAAGATAGAAAGTATATGCCTGCTTTCTTTTCTCCATGCATATAGGTAGCTCTCAATAAATATTTCTAATTCCACTGCCAAAGATAGACTCTATATGTAACTCTATAGTGTGAAACCAACACTCACATTAACCCTTGAACCCTCTGAGCTTTTAAACAAAACCCTTGTGCCCTACTGCTGGCCACCATAATGTTTTTTAGCAGTCTTCCATCATTTTGAACATCAGAGATTTAACTAGTTATTTTTAATGGGGCAGTTCTTGCACCAAGGATACCAAACAAAACAGGGCTGGCAGACTGATGCCAGAGAACACGTTTTTAAGAATTAACATCTTACCTGATAGTGCCTGTGGGGGATGGGAGGGGGCTGACCACGCTCCGGAGATCCGGCTCCGGGATGTGGATCTTCAGAGGTGATATTTGAGGGTAAAGTGGCCGAAGGGGATGTGTTGAGGCTTCCTCTTTTACTTCCTCTTTATGGTATAAAGATGTGAACTGGATCTTTATAACTGTGCTAGGGAATCGGAAAGTACATCTGGAAAGGAAAGAAAGGGAAAAGTCAATTTTACACACGATACTGAGCGTATTTAAGAGGTTTTGTATGCAGTTGATGCATCATTAATTAATTCAAAATCCACCATTCTCTACTGATCTTTCTGCCCAATGTCTTGAGCAGAATTACTGATCATTCACAAAGCTCTGCAAATACATCACAGTAACTCATGGGTCATCTAGAGATGAGATGCAAGCCGAAGGTTTGGGTAAGTTTCCTCAAGGCCATATATTCAATCAGTGACTAAGCAAGATGCACTCCTGTAACAACCAACTCTTGGGCTCCTGCAATGTAGCAAGGACTAGGATCTATTTTTAATTAGCTCATTGCACACATCTCAGGAAGATCCAACTCACTAGAAAGTATCAAACAACAAGCAGTAGGGAGCAAAACAGCCATAAAGTTCAGACAGAGTAACAAACAGGCTCCAGGTAAGACCACAGAGCACTATTTAAAGACTTGTCTCTATATATTGTATAATTGATATCCATTTATATTTGTATACATGATGTTAAAGGATCATCTAGCAGGTTTCAGATTCAAATACATTCATTTAGAAGGGCCTCCCTTTAGGGCTACAGCTAGCAGGTTTAGAACAGGGCCCCTGCAAGCCTGTGGGGCTTTATTTCTTCTCTAAGTGACACTTCCTTCCAATGGTTATTTAGGAAAAAAAATAATCACACATCTACAAGTGCAGCCTTCAGGAGATGCTTGGAAATTCAAAAGGAAATAAGCACTGACATTTTCCATATTTGAACAGAAAACTTACTAATTTACAGTGTCTACAATGAGCACAGAGCTGTAAGAGCAAGTGTTCTGCAATTCTTCTTATTGCACTTTAATTAGACAATCATGTGCAATCAATACAAGCTTTCCAGGGATCATTTCACTGATACTAAGGTTAAAGCAGCAGGAAATAAAACCCAGGTTTCACCGTGGGAAAGGCCAGCAGAGCACAGTAATTGTGCTGGATTCCAGCATCTTGCTGCAGAAGGAAAGGAAGGGATTTGGGTGGTGTTGTTCTAGCACTGTAAGTGCTGGTGTGGGCTGAGCAGAATTCTTTTAACCACTGCATTATTGAATTCTACCAGGTACAGGATAAGGTGACAAGCAAGTCAATCTGTTTTTGTGACCACCTTATCTTACTACTGCTACTGACAGAAATGCAGCTCTAAAACACACTCACTTACTCTTGGATCTTTGGCACAAGCTGGTTGTGCTGTAAGGTAATGCTCAAAATTATCATTCAGGCATGGGAAGCTCATTCCCATCTCCCACCTCATCTCTCAAATGAGCTGGCTCAGCATTCAGTGGCTCACAATGGCTCTGCCAGTACAGCAGGAGTTTGGATTGCATTTAATTCACTTCAGAGGTCCTGCCACCTGCACCCATTAATGCATTAAATAAGAACATCATTGCTGGCAATGCAGCCTAATTGTGTTTATCTAACCCTTCTAGACAGGGTGCCCTGCAGACTGAACATGAAGGCACAGTTCAATACAGCAGTGTCCCTGCCTTGCAGTGTCTGCCAGCAGCAGGCACCAACCTCCTGAGATGAACCTGAAACAAGGATGTTGAGCCACTGCCCTGGATTTTAAGCTTTGTACTGCTACATGGATTTGCCTGAAGAGAAAAAGCTCAAAGTACATATATTTGCAATGAGCATCACATGGACTAAGGCTCAAAACCAGTATGAGCAAAGCTTCATCATTTCTCAAGCCCTTATCAGGGAAAAGCTGAGCTGCCTTTCACAGAGAGATGGAATTCTCTGCTGTAACACCAACTGCTCAGCATTTTCCAACACCTGAGTCAAGGACAATCAGTCCCTGTTCAGCAGTGTTCAGTGCAATCCCAGCCTGCTGCAGATCAACAGGCCTGACTGCACAGAGCCTTAAGGCAGTTTTGCAGCACTGCTGAGGCCAGGAGATCCTCCACTGCAGCCCCATAGCAGTAAGGAGCTCTATCCCACTGCCACTTATGTCTTCCTTTTCAGATGGACCCAGTAATGCAAGATCCACATCTCCTAAATTGCTCCGAGGTGAGGGTAAAGTAACTCCTTAACTCTACCCCACTTACTGATGCTGCAGCAATATTAGATAAAAAGTGAGACCAGCACCCAAACCACTGTGAGAGGCTTTCCCATCAGCCTGTGAGTGTGGGCAATCTCAAGAAAATCTGTTACTTTTCCAAAATCATGACTCACCCTGAAATGTAAAGTCTAAACTAAGGCAGTAAATGTGCTAAAAAGGTCCATCCAGCACTGCTGTTCCCTGCGAGCCTCCCCAGAGCCGTGCAATTGACCCGTAAGCTCCGCTTGCAACCAGGGGAGAGCAACAGAGCCTGGCCTGGCCTGACTACACAAGCAAACAATTTGTTGGCTGCTGTGATTTTGTTTTAGACAGACAGGCTTCCCAGTTCACTGAAGCAGAACCTAGGATGTACAACCAGCTTTCACGGATTATGGTAACTAGCACGAACATGGCCGTTTTGCAAGGAGCCAGTCCCAGGAAAACCAGGCAGTGAGTATCTGCAAGGGTGCTCACAGCTTTAGAAAGTCCTGCAGCCTGCTCTGTGCTGGCTTCAGTACTGACACTGCCTGCAAAGCCAAGCTTAGGGTAATGTAGCCGAATTTTTGCTTTTCCTAATGTAAAAACCTGCGACCCAAGAAATGGAAATGCGATGCAAAGCAGATTGTAAATTCCTGCGGAACTCCTCCCTTCCCTCAGGGGTGAGAAGGTGCCCGGGATTAAGGTTATTGTTCCAGTTCTATCACAACCTCCACAGCAGTGCAAACAGGGGCACCAGCACAGCCCAAGCCACTGCTTCAAATCGACACAGCCTAATGCTGGGGAACCGTGTCAGTGTCAGAAATCAGAAAAACTTGATTTTGGAAGCATCTCATCACAGGAAGATCACTTTTCATTACATTGAACCTGAATGCAGTTTTAATAAGCTTTTCTATTGTTCCCTTAATTACCCTCTTTCCAGCCAAGAGGATAAACTTTAATTGTATCAGGTAGTCCTATTTAGGAGTGAGGCACATTAGTGCAGGACTTAAACCTTTGAGAATTACACTTCTGCAGAAGATAAGCAGGACAAGACAGACAACCCAAGCAGAACTGAGCATGCATTCCTTAAGATTACTGTATATGTTTCAGATTATTTAAACTTGGTTATACTCTTTGATCTGTGTTGCGTGATTCCTATCAAAGATGCAATAACAATTTTTAGTCCTGCTTAACAATTTCATTATGAGAAAAAGATCAATCTGAAAGCACAGATTAAACTCAATATAAAAAGCATAATGAAGTTAACTGGTATTTCTAAGGGTGCCCAAGAGGCAATTCTTTCAAGCACCTCTGAAATTTCCAGCTGATCAGATGGATGAATTAATGGTCTGCAAAATCTTTGGTCTTGTTGCCAGCAGGAAGAGCCTGCCTCAGTTACAGATCTGCTGAGTTTACTCAATAACCTGCTACAGACAGGTATGTGCTGCAATCAGTCCCTGGCCATAGAAATGATATGGTCTGAAATCCTGAATTCACATTTGCAGTATGGCACATACACCAATTCCTTGTGGGAAAGGGTTCTAATTTCTTTAGGATGCCTTGCAAGACAGTGAGAATAGAAAGCTTTTTACTTTTTATTATTGTTATTATTTCAAGTTTGTGTTAAAACTCAAAACACACAAACAGCCTCCCCAACCACCACAAACTGCACAGAAGCAATTCTTGCCTTCCTAGACTACAGGCAGGAGAGAGTCACAGAAAATGGACTGCTGGCTCCGTGCTGCCTGCTGGAGTGCACAGAATCCATAGCAAGTGGTTGAATGCATGCTATATATACATTGCAGACCAAGGGGAAGAGAAGGAGTGCACATTCCACACATGGTTACAGTCACATAAAAGACGTTGCTACAATTTTGTTTGCTTGTTTTACACAAGACAGATTTTTCCAAAAGTTTCCTGGGCGAGCTCCTCCCACTGACAGCACAGCTCCCATGCTATTAGGCATCCTTCATGTGGTGAACCAGTGACAGTGACCACAAGCATTTCATCTACATAAAGTCTGAAAATAAAGTGCTAGGAAACACTAGACTTTACATAAACAGTCACCCTACAGCAGACTTCAGGAAAGATGGTTAGGGAAAAAAAACCCAACAAAATGACTGCATACCCTGCATGGCTCTATATAAAGCAGACATTTTCCTCCTCCTCAAAGCACCTTTTACTCACAGATGCAAAGGGAAAGGAGATACATTTGCCAAAACATAGTACCAGGTTCTATAGAAGCTATTACAGTCACTGACTTCTTTGTTAAAGCACCCTGAGTGCTGTTAGCACCAAATGACTACTGCTAAGATCTGCTGTATGACAGCAAGAAAAGGCTATTTAAAGATTTTAAAAGGAGGCAGGCAACTGTACTGGATTTATGCTTTTACATTTACACTGAGGAAAAGCACAGTGACAAAAGAAGACAAATCATGAGAAAGCCAAGGTGAAACATATATATAAAACATACATATAACAGTCATATACAAAACTTGGAATGATACTTATATATATATAAACATAATGTAGTATGTTATGTTATATATAAACATCATTCCAGTTCATCATGCAAAAGGAATAACCAGAAAAGTAAGCTAGAACTACTACACATGTGTTGTAATCAGCAAGTTGGTACCATCTTTGTCTACTTTATCTCGCCATAATTTATGAAATCCTGTTATTCCTGAATGTTGGGGGTATAACTGCACCAGTAGCATCTGTGGTACAGTGCTGAGATGCAGGTCGAGTGAGAAACATTGCAGAAGGTGCTCTGTTAAATATATCACTTTTTACAATTTGAATCAGACGGTACCACAGGTCCCAGGAAGGACACTGAGGGGCTGGAACGTGTCCAGAGGAGGGAACAGAGCTGGGAAAGGCTCTGGACCACCAGGAGCAGCTGAGGGAGGGGGGAAAGGGGCTCAGTGTGGAGAAAAGGAGGCTCAGGGGGACGTTCTGGCTCGGCACAACTCCCTGACAGGAGGGGACAGCCAGGGCGGGATCAGGCTCTGCTCCCAAGTAACAAACAACAGGACAAGAAGAAGTAGCCTCAAGTTGTGCCAAGGAGGTTTAAGTGGAACATTAGGAATCACTTCTTCACCTAAAGGGTTGTCAAGGACTGGAACAGGCTGCCCAAGGCAGTGGTAGAATCACTGTCCCCGGAGGGATTTAAAAGACATTTTAAGTGGATGTGGCACTTGGGGACATGGTTCAGTGGTGCCATTGGCAGTGCTGGGAGAGAAGCCAGGCTCGATGATCTTAAAGGTTCCTTCCAACCTGAACAATTCTGTGATTCTGTACTGTGAGGGGACAGTAGTCCAACTCTTGAGGATGAGGCAGTTATCTCTACAATCAGTAAATACCTTGGATTCAGCAAAGGTGGCCAGCCAGAGCCCTAATCACAGCAGCACGTCATGATGATAACAGAACTATGCCATTACTGGCTAGAGTTTGACCAAGAATGCCCACAAAAACCCTTGTAAAAGATAAAAAATTCCAAACAACCCCCATGAAACAGCTGTTTCTCTGTTCCCTGTAATTTCTCTGAAATCATTTGTTTTGTGCCAATTACACATTGCTCACCCCAAAGAATACAGTACTATTTCCACACACGAAATTCCAAAATCACGTCGGGTTTCTCAGTACAAGGGAGAATTTGCTGTCAGTCACCTCTGTCAGGCTATTACCCTTACCAGCTATTTCAAGATACCTGACATAATTCTACTGGAGGGTAAGATTGATACTTGTCATCCTTACAGTGAATATGTATCATAAATACCAAAATTTCAGGCTACAATCAATGTGCAGGTGCTGTACAGAGCAGCCATTACAGAAAAGTGCCCAATTACCTCCTGTAACCAGCTAAGCAAAGAACCACAAGCCTGCATCTATGAAAATCCTAAATCCACTCCCTATTCACAAAACCCTTTGAAGCAGTGTGAAAGGACGTGCCTTGGACAACATAAAAGACTCACTGAGAAAGTTTAAGCACCTGTGCACCAGAAATGAAACTAAATTTGGTTAGAAAAAGATAACAGTTTGCTTCACTTAACTAAACATGTATCTAAGCCCTGAAGGTCTGCCCACAGAGAGATAAGCAAACTGAGACAAGAACTACCTGAGATTCTAATTTCTTCAATAACAAGGCTTTGAGAATTGCTGGGACCTCTGCAACAACTGAGCTGGGAGTATTTATTGACCAAGGCTTGCTGCTTTGTGATGCTGCACTCTGCCCAGGGACAGCTTTTCAGAACTTCAGCTTTTCAACAGCACAAAGCCTCACAATGCATCACAGAGTACAAAACAAAACACTTCAACTGCAAAATATTGAGAAGGATGTCTCTCATTTCAGTAACTAAAATAATCAATTCAATGTTCTCTACCCTCACAAAAATAAACTCGACCTTTATTTCCCAAAGGGAATAATCAACACAAGTATTTTGCTCACAATAATTATGTTGCTGGGACTAAGCTGTCTGAAGCAGCAAGGTGGGCAAAAGCACAAGTACAAAAATGACCTTTCAATCACAAGTGAATTAAAATGAATATTAGTTTGAATGATTGTCATAAAACCATTCAACAAGCTCTGAAAGCTGTCTGTCACTGGAGATTAGGTACTATTCACCCCTCCTTTGCAATAAAATAATAATAATAATAATAATAAATAAATAAAATCATCCAACATTTCCTGTTCCACTCCCTACCCTACAATTTTTTCCCCTAAATAGCACTTAGTAAGCAATATCAATAAGAAACCAATTATATCATCCACTTGGGTAGTGCTATCTCCATTCCAAACAAAAAAGTTAATTGCACTGAGGCTACAGAGAGTTCTGGAGGAAAGAACACAGGTACATTTTATTCCTTTTAGCCTGAATACACATCACAAAACAAGCATGTGCCTATCACCATGGTAATTTAAGAGTCACTATAATGCTTTTCCTTACACATCTCCATAGGCTACGGGACACGGGCAGTGTAACTGCCACAGTTTTAAGGGTGCTTGGTTCATTTTGGAGATTACTGCAGTCTAAAAGTAAAGCGTTTTCAGCATTTGCTATTTCCCTTTCAACTGCTCTACTGCTCTGAGCAGTTTTAGCACAGAAATCCTATTGAAGACCTACCCTTAAAGTCCTTTATGAAACACACAGAGAAATACCTCCTGGCTGGTAAAATCATTTGTTGTATACATGAAGAGATAAGCAAAGGGTCTGCAAGTAAATGGTGAAGTCCAGAATCCACATTTGTTCTTCCAGTAATGAATCAACTCAATCTGAAGAAAAGCAAGACATGCACTTGGCCAAACAGCAGCAGGATAAGGATATAAACTGCAGAGCTGCCTGCAGAAATGCCTCTGGTATTATCCACTATTGTTCAGTGAGAGGAAAAGCTGGAAAAATCACTGTTACTCTTTGTAACATAACTGACAGAAAACTAGATTTAAAAAGTACTGAGATCATCTGCAAATGAAAGAGTACAGAGATCTCCCCCACTGCTCCAATGACAGAGCAACCCATTGTAATGTTTGGTCAAAATTATTCTGTAAGTCACCACATGAGTTTAGATCTGGAGGACTGGTTCCAAACCTCAGAGTTACCCTGAGCTCACAAATCACTTGCCTTGCATGCTTTGTACCACACTCACTGTATTTAATATATGCTGTCATGCTTAACACTGCAGATACACAGAGGAGTTCATCTGTCAGCCAAGACTGAAGCAGAACTGCCTGTGTGCATATGTGAGTGAGCTCATGTTTGAAATAATTAGTTCAATTCAGAAGACAGTGGTCTTACTTCTACTTCGTGAATTTAAATTTTCTTCTGTAGGGAACTTCTTCCAGAAAAAGTTCCAGCAACTATTTCCATTGCCATGTTCCACCAGATGCACAAGTAGCTGAACATCAGAGTTCTGGGGTCCCTGGCATTACCTATGCTTTAGGTATTGCTCCTGTACTAGAAATAATGTAAATCCAGTTTTAGTAAAGGCAAACTCACACTGAAGTCACCAGGATCTCCTCATACCTGATCCAGTGGAATTATTATTGACTACCCTGTAATTCCAGATGACTGGAAGGATTTTCTGTCCCTCCCTGAAATGCATCTGAGTTAGCTGGAAATCCTCATCTTTCCTGGACTTGCTGGGATGAGTAACGGCAAACTTGGTAAAATTCTGTGTCTCATGTGGATGGGTCACTGGTTTCGTCTACCTTAAAAAATAATCTCCCCACAGAGATAGAAGTTGTGTCACTAAACCTCACGTAGATTTATTTTAACACAATCTAAATCTGATTCTCTGCTGTAAGAGCCATTTCCTTCACCCCACCACCATTCCTTCCTTGTCTTCTGCCATTTCCTCTCAGTATCACCCTCGTGCCAACAGTACCACCCAAACCTCTGCACAGCAGGGCAAACCAGCTAGCTGGAATAATTATTCATCTCCTTTTTTGTTGGGACTGGGTTGCCAGGCAGATCAGATCCCTTAGCTTGCCTTCCAGATGGCATCACCAACACAGAGAAGGTGAGGGGGAAAATACAAAGCAGAGAAAGGAGAGAAGAAGGTACCAGCAAAAATGTTGCAGATTTGTAATAGACTATAAAAAAGACAGAGGATGTAACCACAGACTCAGATTCAAGCATCACATGATCCAAAGACTGCATTCTCCTTTCAGAAAACAAACTGCAATTCATTCATTTTGAGAAAGGCTCTGGTCTTTATCAGGCAAATCACATCAGCCACATGCTGATACTCTCAGGCTGGAAATTTTCAAAACTTCCTGAATCAGAGAAGTCACCATTTTTTTAAAAATTCAGCCTAATTATTTCAAACCACAAGTCACTCAGCTGAGTAAAAGGGGACAAAACAAAGACCAAAAATGTTTTCTGCATTCCAACAGGAGCTTCCCGTGGCCGTGTACCCATGGCAATCCTCCCATGGCAACTGGGAGGGCCTGTCTGCAGGAGTGGGTTTGTGTTTGTCTCAGATGGGATACACAGGGTCTGCATGCTGCAAAAATCAATGTTTTCAGTACCTCTGTGCTTCCTGAGCTTATTCACTGAATAGCTTAGAGAAAGCAAGTGCAGTAAGATGGCTGAACAAGGACAATGCTTCAGGAAAATTCAAAATTGCCATTTCTTGGTCACAGACAAGACCTTTTCTATGTGCTCCTTGTTACTGTTTAGCTGGAATTGTATGCACGACAAAGGACTTTTTCCCTTAATGAGAAGGCACCCAGGTTACACTGGGGTTTGCCTAACACTGCAGATCACCAAGCTTAAAATGAGGTTTCCAACACAGCCAGACAAGATTTCAGATGGGCAAAGAGCGTGTGCAGGCAAGTGTATCTACTTAAAACAAATACTACCAGCAGCATCAGGCAAAACCACAACTTATGAATAGTTACATCTCTTAAAAGCACCAAGTAAATTAGCTGTTATGAATGTTTCTATTGAGCACAGTTGCACAGGGCTTCCCTCTATGCCATTTCATCAACGTTCAAACAAATTGAGAAACACTTCCACAGAGAGGCAGATTTTCAAGTAGGTATTTTAGCAAACTCCTTTTGAAGACAGCAACGTTCACAGCAGAGTTTGGCCAAACTTCTGGGATTCTTCTCCCTGCCAGCAGCAGGCACACACAGATGGACTAAAATATTTGTGATCCCTCGGTCCTTGCAGACATCCCCCCTCAGAGCACTGAGAACAGCAAGCTCCCAGCCACTGCCCATCCCAGGAAAAGGCAGCGAGTGAAACTCAGCCAAACAGGTGGTGGGGGGAAGGAGTATAAACAGCCTCAGGCTGATAAGAAAGGCTAAAAAGGAAAAGAGACCTCAGAAGCCCAACCCAAAGAACTACAAAATGTTGGTTTGGTTCATATATTATCTTCTTTAAAAGCACACAGAAGAAGACTGGCATTTTGGTTTTAGTCTCCAAAAAATGGATGCTAAAAAGTAAAACCTTCAGGTGGGTTTGCACTATAGATATCATGCTGTGAAACTTCAGCATGTCATTTTATTCTACACATCTTCCCCACAATGCCTTATCTTTCTTAGCTGTCCTTTTAATTGCTGTCAGAGAGCAAATGGATAAATTGAGTTAATTTTTCATTCAAGTGAGAACATTGGAGGCTGTTTCACACTGGAGAATTAGCAGTGAAGAATCAAGAGCTGTACTTTTGTATATAGGTCTTTTTTTACATTCCTTACATCTCTTTATTAATGTTCTGATTTCACTCTTTGAAAATTATTTGAGACATCAAGCACAGCTTCACTTTCAGATTCTCCCCTTTGAGTAAAACAGCACAGAAAAGGGAAAAAAAGAGCAAGCCAGTTAAGATATTATAGATGCCACTTTTTCAGTGTAATGAAACACTGCAACAAGGTCAGGGAATAAATTCATGGAGTATCAAAATAGCAGCTCACAGAAGAACAGGGGAGAAACTGCCAAAACTGCTGAGAAGGGTGTTTCAATCTGCTAATGGAGAGCCAGCAGGAATAGCAGGAGGCCCCCTCTGAAGTCACCAGCCTGCCTGGAGAATTAACATTATTGACAGGTCTTCTCCAGATTCTACTACCCCCTGCTCTGCAGGATGCATCTTATAATAATCCTGCTCAGTCCAATGCCAAAAAAACCCTACCAGAAGTTGCTCCAATCTCCTCCAGAGAGCCATCAAAGTGCAAATGGTCAGGAATGTGCATTTTCAAAAATGACTTTTCTGAAAGTTTTTCAGCAGCAACTATAAGCCAGCTTTAAGCATCTGTTCATTCACCTTATTGCCTGCAAAAAACCCTGAAGGATATTCTCAAAATACCATCACTATCACCAGTTATTTACAAACTCAATCCACACCTGACTAGGGATCAATTCACTTATGTATTTAAAACATAAAAAGCCTCAACTACTAAACCTTCTATTAAAATTGATCCAGAGAAATCTTGATAATTATTTCCAGACAAATGATAAGCAAGATGATGTCAGAAACCAAGCTTGGTATAATCAACAGAATATAATTAATAAGCTTCTATAACAAACACCATTAAGGTGAAGGGTCTCTGTTGAACAGAGACACAAATTTACCTCTTAAATACTCATGCCAACACAACATGGTTGTTGTTACTGGGTGCCCATCCACCGGGCAGAGAGAAACAAAGAGGTGGTGCTGTAATTGTACCTCCTTCAGCTTCACATTTCAAAACATTGGAGTCAGCTTCAAAATATGCCATTCATTCCAAACCAGGAGCACTGGGCACAGGGCTGGCTATCAGAAGACAAATTCCTGCTCCCTTCCCAAGTGCTCCAATTGCTTTGCACACCAGCACTCTGCAGGTCAGCAGCACACAGGGCAGATTTCATGGAGTACAGCCAGTGAAGATGTAACTCAAGTCTGCCAAGGTGCTAAATGTAGGAGCCTTAGAAGGTCTTGCCTACACCCACAAAGATCAGATGTGATTTTACATCAATATAAATTTATCTGCATCACTGACATCTACCTTTTGATCAATACTGGGTAGGGGTTTTGTTTGATTTTTTTTTTAATTAAAGGCTCCCCAGGGTGAATTCTGGCCCCACTTCCACCACAGCATTACAGAAGCTGCTCTGTTCTGCTGTCTAGTCCTTACTATAAACAGCTTCATGTCTCTGAGCACAGTCAAGTTACAATGAACTTTTTTCTTTGTGTCATATGGCAAACCACATCTTCACCCAGCACCACACTCTGCCAGACAATTCCACTCTCTCATTTATTCTGCCTTTCAGTTTTTCCATGCTGAAAAGCCCCGCAGTTGCATTCCCAGGGGTGTTAACAGACCTGCAGAGAACATTTAGTAAAGATGTCCTTAAAAGCTAAAATTAACCATAAAGCTGGTGTTTATTTTGAAGCTTGGGAACAGGGAGGTGTTTTATGTGTCAGAACGAGTGGCCTGACATCAAAACCCCGATATGAAAGTTTGCCACCGAAGAAGTGGGCTGGCACAAAGAGCAGACGAGGCTTTTATTTAAATGAAGTTGGCTGCCAGCGCCAGAAAGTTTCACTATCAGCACTGCAGATGCCTGATACCATCTGTAACACACAGCAAGCCTATTATGTTATTTTGTTGTGTGTGTGGTTGTATACATAAAAATAAGGAGAGGTAAGAGATTCTATATAACACACAACAGCCTGTGTACCACGGCTGCTCTAATCAGGTATTCCAGCCTGTGGAGGTCTAGATCCTATCTTAACCATTTCTGAACCAGCCAAGAAATATTTGATCTTCAGAGAAAACGTAAACTACGTGCAACACGTGTGTGTACCTCACTTACACCATCAAATCTTCTAAGTGCAAAAATCCCTTTCCATGTTAGATTGATCAATCTGTTAATTTTTTAGTATACTGTCAATACTGCATTTTAATTTTTTTCCTAAAACTTGAAAATTATCAATATCTGTGACTTGAATAACCAAAACTTAATATGCTACCTACAGACACTCCAAAAGCAAAATAGTTATCTGGTTTGTACACAGCTAAGAGGGGCCAGGAAACAAATTGTTTTAGTTCCAGAGAAGGCTTTTTTTAATGAACTCAGTCTCTTTTAAACTCTAATATTTCTGTATTTTAATTTATTTTCCTAAATAAATAGCTCACTTTCCAATCTTCCATTCTGAACTTCCTTGCATTCCATGTAACAGCATTGTTTTTCAAGATGTCTTTTTTAAAAGGATCACCACTTAAAACTCCTGTAGGTCACAACCCCTTTAGCATGTTTCAAATCCTGATTTCTCTCTGTGGAGATCAGCAAGCCTCTCCCACCAAGAGAAAAATAGAGGTTTCCTCCACAAGAGCCATGGGGTGATTCCAGAAGGCCAAGCTAAAGAGAAAGGAGTGCATCACCTCCACAAACTGCCTTGCTCGAGCTTGCACTGTGTCACACAAAAGGAAAAAGGCTGTGCTGCCAGGGATCAGTCCCTTGCCAGTGTTTTTGGACAGCAGCCTCTGGGACACACCACGGCCATCGCACAGACACGTGGACATCGTCAATAACATCACTATCAGCTGCAAGTAGACACAGATGACCAGCCAGCCACTCCCTCCTCCCAGCCTCCTTTGTGTCAATAAATCTTAACCTGGCTGTTTGAGCAATGTTTAATCATAAACAGTTGGGAACATGCTCCAGAATATAAACAAAGGTGAGTAGGAGAAAAACGGAGAGCGCAGTACCCAGAATCACTCGCCACTTGCTGCTGAGCCAGGTAATAGAGAGCAGAGAAACAAAGAACTGCTGGGGAACAGCACACAAGCAGCTGGTGCTCATTTAAAGCAATGACCATGCAACAACATTTAAGTATCCAGGATTGCAGCCACAAAAGGATTTCAAGGACTAAATGCATTAACATTCCTGGTTCTCTTAAAAACAAACAAAAAAGAAAAATTAAATGGCTTAGAACACCCACTCAGATGCATGGAAATAAACTACCCTCATTGATCTCATCCCACTGCCATTTACAACAGTCATCTTGATTCCCTTCTGTGTTGCTAATCAAGCTAAAATTAACTTCTCTCCTGCTTAGCACACATGCTACAGCCACAAAAATCAACACAGGGGCAGCAGGATCAATTGCTTCTCTCTATAAGTGCAGCCCACCTTGCTCACGTGGTAAACATATATTTAGGACTTACAGGATCTCTCCAAGGATTTTAACCACGTTTATCATGGGGCTGGGTAGCTGTTTAGACTGGCTGACAGAGTAAGCAGCTCTATACTTCAAACACTTCTGAACAACTTCTAGTCATTACTGGCCTCTATGGACTTCTGTAAAATAGGCTGCAAGAAAGTGGAGATTTCCTTCCTGTTCAGCCAGTGTCCATCTTGGAACAATCAACATCACACTTGTCACTCCTGCTCTGACTGAGAGCTAAGACGTGTCTTAAGGCAGCATCTCCACAAAGCCCTGGAGGACTCTGCATTCCCAGAAGTTTGGGGCTTATTCAGAGGACACAGAGCTTTGTTTATATGGCTGTCACTCTAACAATACCTGTAAAAAAAAATAAATATCATATCCGAGTGTTCAGTTCTAAAGCAACTTCATTTTAGATCCCAATGCGATGTTTTAAAGGAAAAATGCCGAACCAAAACAAAATCCCAGCCCTACCAGATAACAGCCATTAAACAAAGCTGAAGTACAGATCAAACTGGCAGAACTATGGAGTGGAACAGAAGTTTTAAAGAGAAAAGCACTCAGTGGAGATGAATATACTTCAAGTATGTGCTTGACAGCAGCCAAGGTTTTCTGGTATTGGAAAAATACAGTACAGTGATAAATAAGGTCAGTCTATCCACCCCCACGGTAACTTGCTGTCCCACTAAGTTAATTCAAGTGCACAATGCAAGGCAACTCTTATGAAACAATGCAGGATGACATTTAATTCTGTGTTCTGCTCTGGCCACCTCGTCCTGCATTGATCCTTCCTCACACATCAAATTCTACACTGTAAGGCTGAAATGGCAGACACTGCACAGTCCTGGATCAGGAGCACGTTGTGCTCAGCTCTTGCAAGGGCTCAGAGGTCTGACGTGTCTCACCTTCCTGTAGGATTCCTCATTTCCCACTTTCCCCAGTCCTAAGGGAGCACTGCCAAACCACAGCTCCCAATCCCAATGACAAGACGTAGCCCCTGGCTGCTTCAAGATTCCTGGACTGTGGCTACTCTGGCAGCACCAGGCAGTGAGTCTGACATGGCTTTTCAGAGATGTCACAGAAACGCTCAACACCAGCTCTGGAATACACACACATTTACCCATTTTCGGTGCAGTGCACCAGAAAAGGCTGTCTAGCCCCCATTCACACTCAATTTTTCCCTGCTCCAAGATAAACCTTAAGATAAGAACCTAAGTCTGGCTTCCATTCTACCACAGCAGAGACCACAAGAAGTGACTCAGCCTCTGCCACCACCTCTCATTCCTTCCCTGCTTCTGTGAAATTCAAGAGCCCTTCTGAGAGGCTTTCCAAGCCTCTGCTGGTCCCACTGATCTTGGTTAAAATGAAAAAGGTCAATATTAACTATTTTCCTTCTTTGCTCATCTTGGCAGAAACACTCAACTATGTTTCCCCCTCAATCAAAACCCACAATTAACACCTACCTCAGTGCCAAAAAAAAGCCCCACCTGCACCCACGCTCAGAGGAACTTCCCTATACCAGCTTCTACACAGAGTTCTGTTTTCAATAAGAAATTAAACAGTACACCAAGAATTAAATATGTACTGACAGTATGGAACCAACTGCAGGGCCACAGTTGGCCTCTACAAGAAGCACTGGTTATTCATTTCTATACCTCACTCAATACCAGGAATTTTAAATCTTTGCTTTACTGCCATGGAACTTTCAGCTGGCTGCAGATCCTGCTCCTTTCACCACACAAGTCTGGCCACTGCTGCCACAGGCAAGCAGCAACTTCAGTTCCAGCCCCACTTTTATCCTAACTCCCAGTTCCCTCGAGAAGACTCTTCCTTTATTATTACAAGTATTCAGACTCTTGGGAAATTTTTGTACCCTAGAGAATAAGGGGAAACTAACCATTTGAAAATAGCAGTTCATAAAATCTCCTAATAACCTTTTCAGAGAGAGGCACTTGTTTCAGCATCTTTGCTGGATACACTAGAGCAGTTTGGTTCTCATGTAAAATCTCATTTACAATGCCATCAACTTTCTTCTAATGGGCCATTCATCATAGTAGGGTTTGCTTTCAAGTAGCCAGCCCAATACCTTGAAAGGTCTCACACAAGTCATTTAGCAGACTCACCCTTCCAAAGCCAGGGAACTACCTATAAAGACATTAGGAAAGGCTGAGCAAAACAAAATCACCACAGTAAAGCTCAGGAAAAAAAAGCCTAATTTCCACATATATATGCCAGAAAAAGCCTGTGTGTGGGATGGTACTAACCTCTGAATTCAATCAGACTCTCTAAGAGGGCTCTAACATACAGAGCATGACTATGATGTATTTTCCTTTGAGGCTGGTTCAGTTCATTTAGAAAGTGATTTGGAAAAGCTAATGTACTATTTATGTACATTATAAAAAACTACCCATATGGAGTTAAAACTCTGCACAATGTTCACATAAGTCCGTTCCACTCCCTCTGAAGACATTTCACAATCCACTCAATACCCAGTAGAGGAAGCCAGGATTACTGTTTTAAAACAGCTCTGAGGGTAGTTTAAATGTTTTAAAAGCTGACAACTTCTAGACTCAGAGCCAAATAAACATTTGGGACAACAGAGAGCCTCTTACACAAGTGTCTACAAAGTGACATCCACCTGCATCCTTCCAAATACTGGCATTTAAAATAAAGGCTAAAAGAAAATCCCAGGCACAACCTTCCCTCCAACTAAAAAAGATAATAATTTTACTATGATTCAGATGATGATGTACTGAATTGGCTCATGGAAGATCACCTAGCAGGACGTGGTTAAGATTGCAAACAATAAAAAAACAATCACAAGATTTCTAAAGTATTTTGAATCCTACCAATACATACAACTGTGCTGAGGGGTTTAATTCTTGAAAAGAGTTTAACCAACTGAAGCGACAATGACTCTTGCAAAAACACAGCACATGTGGAAGTTGTCACCCCAGTGGTTTCATTATTTTTAAATCAGGGAAATTTTAGAGAGTTATCTTGTCATATTACTGGCATAGTTTAATGCTCCTTTTTCCTTTGCTTCAGGAGAATATACAGAATTAGGGAAATATTTTACTTTAATGGATGTACTTTACCTGGAACATTTATATGAACTTCACAGTTTGCAGTATCAGCTTTTTGGGGAACAGAATTCTGGCCATTTTCTGCTATAGGTTTTTTAATAGGAATTCTCATTCTTGCAATGGAGAACAAAGCAGGAAGAAATGAGAAGAGGATGCACCCACTTGGTGACAGGAGACCTCAGATTCAGAATCAGTATCCAACAAAACAAACCTGTTTCCCAACTTCATCCTGGGGCTGTTTGCAGCGATTTTTACACAGTTGTAAACAGATGATGTCCAAGTCTAAACACCTCGATTGTGCCTATTTTCAACAGCCAGTCTGCACATGCCTTGTTTACACAAAATACACACAAAAAAATGATAGCAATTCTTTTATTGAACCCCTAGCAATCAGGAATTTTCTAAGAATTCCTATGCCTGAAGGAAACTTCAGTGCTTGCCTTAATATTCCATAAAGGCATTAGCAGCAAAGCATATGCCAGCCTTTGACTTCCTCTGCAGATCTTCCCAGGACGAACAGAGTTTCATTATCTCGTCTCATTAGACGGTGTCTGAGGGAGACATGGGAAAAGAAGAGCTATAGTAATTATCCAGCTGAATGGACAAGGCAAAAGGAGGCAAAGCCACCCAAGGCCTGTTGACAGCCAACACCCCTTCACACACAGTGGGCAGGCAGCCACCAGCACCACGTTACGCCAGCCATGAGACAATTAAAAAAGGAACGAGATCAATAAATAAAGAGCAGTTGGCACATCTCCCACACCCAGAGCTTACCCTTACTAGCTTGGGCCACGCCTCAAACTGAATATGAAAAGCAAAATCGTTTTTGGTCTACCCATTAGGTAGAAACAAAATTTGCTTTCTGTGTCTAGTCCTTTTCTCCTCCCACACAATCAGGATTCCGAGTGTGTAAGAGTCCAGAATTCTTATGCCCTCGAGAGAGGAAAGGCCTGAAGTTGCTCAAGAACAATTCCTTCAGCAAGTGCACAAACTGGCTCTGCAGGGAGTCCAGTCCAGCTTAGACAAACTGTTGGTGGCTTCTGTATGTGGCCTAAAGGGAGATAGAAGATTAAAACAGTTTGTGTGGGAAGATTTCCCAAGGCTCTCCTTGAAGTGGCACGAAGCAGAAAAAAGGGGTACAGCTCCAAGGTGGTATTTCAGAGAGAGAGGGAGAGACGTCCTTTTCCACAGTGCTCACACCACCTCTGCAAGGCTTTTTGTCTCCTCATTCTGTCCTAAAAGATGGAGTGGATTGTACTTGCACATGAAAGCAGGCTCTTATGCTAGAAGATTCTTGGAGGAGCATAATGAGTGGTAACAATGTGCTTAAAGTTTCCTTCCACTTCTCCTCCTATCCTAATCACACAGCATATATTAACAGAACCAGACAAAGACTGTCCATCTTTGCTCCTTCAGCTAAGGCAGAGGTCCTAATTAAATTCTACATTATTTCTCCCCAACTGTCAAGATGTCCTCAAAGAACACGAAAATTACATATCTGGTACATTTAAAGGAGGGAGGAAAACCACCAAAGTAAATTGCACATGCACAACAAAGGACAACCCAAGAAATTAAACTCGCTTTTAAGTCACTAAAAATAGACAGGATGGGAGGGAAGGGACTATCAATCAAATCTTAGAGTTGCTGAATATTCAAAGAACAGGCTTGTAATAGACTGCTCTCTCAAGATTGCTTGAAATTTTTATGATAAAAAATGCACGAGGACATGAAAAAAGGAGCAGAAGGATAACGAAGAGCAAAATACACATGACAGAAGTGGATACAGAGTATTAATTAGGCCATTAAGATACTTAAATGTTTTACTGTCCAATAAAATATGTATTTCATAAAAATTAAGTGCCATGCAGAAGGAATGCACACATGCATTTACTGAGCTGTTCTGAGGAAACCAAAGATGTGGATTACTAGCAAAAAATATTTGTGGACAAGAGCGAATAGACATCAGTAAAATTGTATTTGTACTATGAAAACAACGAATATACAATCGGATGGAAATTTTCACTCACATTTACTTAAGGGAGAAATTTATCTGCTCTATAAGCATCTCATCAATCTGCTTTTATGAGGTGTCTGCAGTCAACTGAAATAGGGAGACTTATAAATACTTGAAAAAACAGTTCAGTGATTAATACTGAATTATTGACTGAAGTAAATGCATTAAGACCAGACAATAATTTGTATTCACAATTAGTCGATTAACCATGTCTGGAAGTACATCAAGATGTCTTTTCATAGCCCACATTTAGGAGACGGAAAAAAATGGTTCAGCTTTTTCATCTTGCAAATTTGTCAAAGAAAAAAAAAAAAATCACTGCAAAAATGACACCCGGACCTTCAGCCCCACATATTCCCTGGTTTCAGTCTTGCAGTCAGTTACATCAGGGCCTATCAGCCATTTCAGACACATAAAACAACATTTTGACCTAAGTTTACCTGTCAGGAAACACTGCACAAGCTCAGGGGACTTCTAAGGCATTTGTTGCAAAGTAAATGCAAATGCAAGAGAACAAAGACCTTCACTACCCAATACACTGTGGCCTAAGCTTTACAGCACATTTCACTGCCATACTTTTCTTTCTTTACACTGGATATCCCAGTCGTGAATCTCCAACCTCAGCAAACTCCTGGATGTACGGGGACTAAACCAAAGATAATAAAACAAAGCTGGTGTTCGGCATGGCTACATGTGAGAGAAGCCTCCGTGCTCTGGATGGCTATTAAGGAAAAAGAAAGGAAAGGAAAGAATCTGTACTAAAAGCAAGTGAGAAATTTTCTGCCTTTTCATTAACATCACCAGCTCAAAAGCACATGATTTTTGTTTTTTTTAACCACATTTCCACTTGGATTGGAAAAGAAAGCTGTCTCATCCACGTCTAACCAGCAGTGAGGTGAAGCTTGGTCTGTGGAACATTTCTGGTTACGGAGCCCCTGGGCTCTGATGGCAGAACACCCAGACACTGCTCAGACACTGAGCTAGAAGGAGCTCAGAGTAAATCACCACATGCCAGAGGAGCTGATATGGAGCTGAGTGCTAGCAGAGATACCCCCAGAATAGGAAAGCCAGCTGGAGGGAACTGTCAGATCTCTGAGTGGTTTAACAAGCACCTCACCAGCCTTTATGTCCCCTTTGTCACCCCACACTGTCACAGAGCAGCCCCCAAACCCTCGCTGCCACCGCTGCACAAACTCCTCTCAGTAACAGATCGATAACACTAATTACCACACCTGGGCCAGCAATTAGCCTTTATTTGCATGGCATGAGTGGCAAATTGAAGGAGTTCCCTGTTCTCTACCAACATCCTGTTGCCACATCTACTCCTCCAGGAAACTGCAACGCCGAGGGAGAGAATTTGGCGTCCCACAGAAGGGCTCTGACGCCAAATGGCCAGAGGAGCAGTTACCGGGAGCTCGCTTACACAGACAGCAGGCACATTAATCTGCTTGTCATTTCTGCTTTACTCACTGCAAGGCTGCCCATCACGTCTTCGGGAGAGGGAGGGTAAAAAACAAAGCAAACAGCATTATTTTGATTTGTTACCAGCGCAGATGTTCTACAGTGAGTACGCTCACACAGCTGGCACCAAAATAACTAGGATATGAATTACTACGGATTTCATCATTTTTACTCCCCCTTTTCAGGAAAGCAAAAACTTTCACACTCATTCATCCTCTAGATTTATAGGAAAACACAACAGCACTCACAGGAAGGAATCCACAGTCACCTAAGGATACGTGCCATGATTAAGAGTTTGCCAGCACGAAGAAGTTACACCAGCACAACTTGAATCCACATTTATGACTTTATAGCTGAGACTCCACACAAAACTGTACAAGACAAGTGTGGCATGTTCTTGTTAGATTAATCTTTTCATAATCAACACATCAGCTAGGCTGAACCAAGCCTGGTTTAAAAGAATCCATAAGGACATACACTGAGTTTTGCATAACCTTAGTTTATATTCACAACCTTACAGCACAGCTATTTTTGAATCAACAAATTGAGCGGCAGTTTCACATGAGAGAAACTTTTCCTTAAATGTTTAAGATAACTCATGACAAATTGAGCTGCTTAGCCAAAAATTATTACTTGACATGAATTCCATAATTAAAATCAAGTAATCCTTTATCACATCTTGCTGTGCAACAAAAAAACCTGTTCTCAAAGACAGTCTTTGAAATTAAGTAAGAGCATGAAAAATACAAGATGAAGCACTAAGAAAGCAAAGCTTTAAAGGGTTTCTAGCAAGAGTAAAACCACCATCCACAAGCTGTAGCACAGCAAACAGGGTATTTCAAACAAAGAATAAAAAAAAAACCAAACCCAAACCAGTTGCAAATGCAGATAATGCAATATTTAAGAAGCAAAACTACCTGAGGAGTTACCAGAGACAACATACATATGCAGCATTTCAGAAACAAGTAGTTCTGCAGTCGTGGTTATGTGGTCAAAGCATTTCCTTGGTGTGTATACACAGGGTGTGCAGCTGCCCCCAGATGTAAGGACACCCTCCCTTGTACCCACCATGATGGAGTTGTTCCAACCACAAGAATGGAGCTCGAGTGGTTGGTGAGGTCACCAAAACACTGCAGTGCATTGTGCACATCTCCATTTTTCTAGAATATGGCATTTTTTAAAAACTTGAATTAGTGCCTTGAGTTTCTGGCTATCAGACTGTACAGACACGTCCCTTAGAAACTGGATCTAATTCTGCATTTTCTGGTTGCTAAACTCCAGTTGCTGAGACACCCCCACTACCCAAACACCGAAGGGAACTTAAGATTAATGCACGTGTAAAATTCTGCAGGATCAGCACCTTGGTGTGTGGTCAGAGTATTGGACTATTTATTTTTGTCAAGTTTATTGAGCACCTAGAAAAATTCCATTATAAATAAAGCAGCATGCTCTTAATAAAACTCGACATGCATGGTAAGTTTTCAATTTATAATGGGACTTATACACATTTTTTTTTTAAACTCTACATTTTAATTTGATTTCATACATCCATATATTTACTTCCCTTGTATTTATTCTCAAGCTAAAAAAGCTCCTCCATTTATTTCCTAAATGCTAAAAGAACTACGGGTTAAAAAACTTGTTTTTATGCTGAGAAACCTCCTACTGAAAGAACCCATTTACACTGAAAAACACCAACTTCAGGCTCCATTAATTACGCTACTGCAAAAATTCTAAATGGTCACAGAAGCAATAAGCAAATATCCCATGAAACATTCCCAGGCAAGCATCATTTTCCAATCTATTGAGCTCACAGTTCAAAAAGCTCAAGTGCTATTATCAGGCTATGCTCGAGCAACATTTGCAGGTTTAGTCAATAGAACTTTTGTATTTAGGAGCATCTGAAGGTCTGACTCATAGCCACTTAAAATTCAGGTTAGCAAGTTTAACTTTCAACTGTTACAGTTCCTTCTGTTCTAGGGGACAGAATAAATAAATAACTGAACAAATGCTTATTTTAGTTACTGTAAGTGTCTAACTTGTTACTGCCAATTATTTTTAAATCTGAGTCAATTTTGAAGACAACAAAGAAAAAGTTAATAATTCATCATTCACCTGATCCTGTAAGTATCTGATTACACCATAAATTTGAAGAAATTACTGTATTCAACAGGAAAAAATACTCCAGTTAATGGTTCCTGCTCTATTTTACATTTTTGCTGGTATCAAGAGTGCATATATCTAGTGCATATTCTCCTGGTAGTTTTGAGTTCCTTTCTTATAGAAAAATACCCAGATATTTATCTACAGACTTCCAGCTCCCACCAGCACATCTAAAAAAAATCACAAGCTATAAATAGAGGTTTCTAGCAAATCCTTAATTTGATTTGAAGCACTTATTTTTGATGTAAGTACTTCCATCATTTAATCTTGATTTATATTTGTAATGTCTGCTGTAGTGTGGCACTTATTAATTAAACTGATTAAGGATCTCCAGCTGTACTATAGGCCCTCCACTCTTCCACCCACTTTGTTCCCAACTGTCATTAACCTCTAGGAAATGTCCTCTTTGTTGGTTATTACTGTTTAATTATACTGTGTAGTTATATCATCACATCTGTGAAATACAACCTCCCATAACAACACAGCTGTGGAATATGATACTCCTGCCCAGCAGTAAAATCCTGGTTATGGCAGAGAATCCACACACACCACGTTGATGGAGGAAGTGATATAAAGCTTTTCAAAAGCTCTTGATTTTGAGTAGGGCTGTTGAGACAGGAGGTAAGTACAGCCTTCAGGAGAGGTCTCAAACTCCCCCTCTTTCCTCCCTTCCCACCCCTCCTGACAAGATCCTCCATACATATCAGGAATTACTTCTAAACTCAGAAAACTTAGAAAAGCGAAGTTCTATACAGAAATAGTAAGGAGAAGGAACCTCAGAAAACAGAATTTATGAGCTCACCATCTATTTTTTAACCAACAGTATGAACTACAACTGAAAGAGACTTTTTCCTGGAACCCTCTGCTTCCATTCATGATCTCATGATGCACAAGCATTTCCTTTGCTTGTAATGTAACAGCAGCAGTGACTGCAGTGGTCCAAAGAAAACAGCACTTTGCACATTTCTGCCATCCTTTACAGGTGTGGGGGGAAAAGGGAGAACAACCACTCAAACGACTGGTTTTTAGAATATTACCAAGAGCTCCCCACATCACAAGGACCTCCCCCTAAACGCTGGATGGAATGATCACTAGCTCCTGAAATTTAACATCAACTGTACATTCTGCTGGCACACGGAAAAGGTGTGGCTGTATCAAACACGGCACGAGTGTTACCATAACATGCAGAAAACATTGTGTAAAGTCTGTGTACTACAACCTGTCCTCACTTTGTCCTCCTTCTGACAACATTAGCTGGCAGTAAGCACACAGGCTTCTCTACAGGAAAGAAATGGCACTTTATGTTTACTGGGGAGAGATTCTGTGTGTGTGTGGAGAGGGTGACTGGGAGAGAATTGTCTGATTTTTCAAGAGCTGAGATAATGAGATAACAGCAGTTTCAAGCCTCAATTGAGACTCTGTACACCAAGCTTCAACAAGATTTTCTCTTTCCTGGTCTGGGTTACAAACCCTTGACTAGCCAGTAAGGAGTTGTTTACCTGACAGAAGCAAGGGGGCAAATTCCTTTAGATTGATGCAAAACATTTTCCTACTCTGGAAGTCAGAAAGGGAGGAGCACCAAGTTTATTTATGTAGCTCAAACAGCAGCCAAGCTACGAGGATGCCTTATTGTGTAGAGTTCATAAGTGTACATTAAACTCCTCCCTTTAAAGCAATGCAGAAGAAAAGTTGCCATTCCCACTCCAGGAGTCAGGAGCAAAAGAAAGGGGAGAGAAATAAGCAACGAGGTTGCTGTTTGACATAGTTTTCTGTCACAATGCTTATGATTAACCAAGTGAAGACACAGAATGACAGGGAGGAGAGAGCTTGCACAGATACCAGAGCCAGAGGGAATGACAACAGAAGTGCCCAGGGCTTCGGGTGGTCTTGTTTTACAAAGCCAGATTAATTAACCAGACACTAAAGGACATCTCTTTTAGAAAATTAAACACGTTAGAAACCAAAACGCCTCAGAGAGTGAGCAGCTAGGGAGCTATAACTAAATTACTAAGTACGAAATGAAGCAGCCTGCAGAGGAAATGAGTAATTAAAAAACCCTCCCCTGAGCGACAGGCTGGCGAGAGAGGTGTAACTCCAGGACCCTGGTGCTGGAGGTAAACAGTACCAAAGCCAAAACGTGACAGATGAAAACAGATGTTTTATACAAACAACAACCCCCCAATCTCCTGCCTTTACAGCACACTCTGAGATGGCATTAGGCACAGTCAGCCTGGAACAACCTGAGGAGATGCACACAGGAATTACATCACCCAGCACTATCACGCTGCTGCCCTGGGGTGAAGCACTGCAGTCGCTGGACAGTACTCAGCAACTATAAACAATGTTTTCACAGGAAGAAATAGATTAACATCAACCTCGTTCTTCTTTCTGCAAGAGAATTTAACAGAGCACAGATCCTGGTAGCACAGCAAACCCTTCTGCACCCCTCTCCCCTTCCTTAAGGAAGCAAAGACACCTTGGGCACCTGCTGTCCTGGTGAGCAGCATCACTCCCAGCCTGGCCTGACTCCTTTTTTCTCTGCTGCTCCAGAGAAACACCAGGAACAACACCTAACTTGCCAACCCTTAAGTAAGCAATTCTGGCAAAGCGGTTTCCAACTTTTTTCCGCTAGATCTTTTCCAAGGAAGACAAGCCTAGGGTGTAGCAAGTTTTAGCCCACTGAGAGTCCTTCCTTCTTCTCTGTCTTTCTGAAATCCGTTAGAACCACCAGTTGAACATGAGTCTGTCTGCAGGCAAGCATGGAGGATGATGACCACGGGGGACACCCTGCAGCAAGGAGCTCACACTTCTTCACACTTTCCCCCCAGACATGGTTCCCCCAGAGGGAGCAGCCCCAGTCTCAATGTACATCATCCCCTTTCTCAGCCACGGACGGCAGCAGGGCCGGGAAGGTGAGGACATCCCACGATGATGCTGAGAACCTCATCACCAGATGTCCCTCATCACCAACTCAGGCCCTTCACCAGGCGAAGGCTCCTCACCCACTGTGACCAACTTCAAGTGAGGGGACCTTCACTGTCCCCTAAGGCTCTCTGTGAGCAGGGGAATCCCTCATTGCTATCTCAAGCCCTCCACCTTCTTCAGAGGCAGATGCTCACCATCCCTTCAGGCCTCTGGTGGGCAGGGGGACCCTTGACCCGTTTCCTTCATTAGCTGTGGCCCCTCACCATCACATCAGGCCCTTCTCCTGGCAGACACACAACCCCTGCATGGGACGCGGGCAGCTCACCGTCTGCTCCGTGGGGAGGACCCCTTACCGTCCCTTCCTCGAAGGAGCCCCCGCTCCGCCCAGCCCCACGTCCCCTCCCCGGGACAGAGGGTCCCTCTCCGCCCCCTGGGGCCGTTCCTGCCCAGCGGAGC
>VXBB01001108.1:543988-654958 GCA_013399915.1 Illadopsis cleaveri | reverse complement strand
AAAAAAAAAAAAAAGAGAGAGAGAGAAAGCAGTGCCAGAGATTTTAGTTCATGTCTACAGCTTTTCTAAAATCCAAATTTGACCAGGAGGACCCCAAAAGGACCAGGAATAGGGTGAGGCTTTTACCAGATGTTGTCAGTAACTGTTTCTAGGGCTGCCTGAGAAAACACGTTGCGGGCAGGCTGGGTCAGGGCAGGAGCCAACCCCCCATGGGCAGGAGCAGAGCCCTGGTTCCAAACACAGGAGGTGCAGGGAAGCCTCTGTGGCCCTCTGATGTGGGGCCAAGAGACGTGTCACTGCAGGGCTGGGTCCTGTTACTGCTCCTACATTCGATATAGGCTACAGATTTCTGCAGCTCCAGTCGGGGAATAACCCGAGGGCTGACACGTGAGGCTGGCTGTGAAGATCCTTGTCCTGCTCAAAGGCTCCCCAGCTGCTCAAGACAGAGCTGGTGCAGCATTGCTGCTCCAGGGCTGTGGAACTGGTGATGTCAGTGGGCATGTCCACATGTGTCATGGTCATCTGCAGCCACTGGGACACTCCAGCCACACCAGTTATTGAGATTTTTTTCTCACAAGTCTTTTCCTTTCTACTTGGAAATTTCTTCTGAGTGGCATTTGCTGCTTAAGCCAGCACCACTGCCAAGATAAATCCCAGCTTCATGCACAATGTGATCAAGTGGTGCACAGAAACAGGATTCCTCTGAGCTGTCTGGTAGGTTGTTCTTAGCACCGTGTCTCAGCAGCCTGCGGCATCCTTTCCCTAAGCTTGTAACAGAGGGCTCTGCTCGCAGCCTCCAACGCTCTGCTCAGCTCTAATCTGCCCTGCAACAGCATCAAACCAAGGGCCCTTCAGCCACAGCAACGCTTTGTGCTCCTTCACTCAGCTAATCCTGCTTAAAGTCAAGCCAGCTGCCCCAGTGTAAATGCCTGATGTAAACGCACTCAGGATTGTTTGAATTAAGTTCATCTCGTCCTGCATGGCTGGACTTTATAGTTGTTCGTTTTCCTCAGCAGGGTTTTAGCTGGATGTGTCAGCATATGTGGCCAAACTTCTTAACTCCATGAGTTGCCTATCAAAATATTCGGATGGCCAGGAGATGCCAGCCAGGTTTCAAGAGCTCTAGGGAACTGAGCAGAGTTCTTGTGCCACGTGAGATGTGGGAATGACACCTTGGCCATCCCTGGCCATCTGAACTGTCCTGGTCCAGTCAAGCACTCAGGCACCACCATGGTGTGATACCAACACAAGCACATGCAGAAATAATCCCTCCTGGCACTTTGTAGAGACACCTTGAGCCATTTTGAGATGCTGCCCTGTCTCACCTCTCTGTGCAACAGGACAGCCTGAACTGGGAGGAGAAATCAAACATTCAAATAAAGCAGCTGTGAGAGCAGAAGATAACTGGGATGGAGTCAGGGTTACTCAGAGAGTGGTATGAAACCCAACTGTCCTTTGTCAAATATTTGTTTGGCTGTGTGTCATCACTGACAGTCTCAATCCGCAACAGCAAGAATCTGTTTCATGCTATCAGTTGTGGGCAAATGAATGTAATGGGTTGTTATGGTCACCCAGATACCACTGCATTGGGCAAACACAAACCTTGCAAAAACAATGATAAAAGGGCACGTTTCTGCTTTTATCTGCTTGCTGGATGGCATCTGCTTAGAAACACTGAGTTTTTAGAAGTGAAATGCTGCATTTCTATAGCATTTCATATGGCTGTTGCTCACTGTTCTGATGCGTGAGACTCAATACATATTTATCAAGCCCCAATTCAGCAAGGAATCTGGCCAGCTTCAGCACTGCAGGAAATCTGTTCTACCCCCAGACCAAAGCATCGTTGAAAAGCAGCTTCGACAGAAAGGAATGATGAGAGCTGCACTCTGGGTGTGAGCCACTTGATCTATTTACCCAGCAGCCAGACAAAACATTGATGCTCACAATGAAGGGCAGCCTAATGTGGGCAGCCCTGATCTGGTAAGGAGGAGGAGAAGAGTGAAGGAAGGCAATTACTCTAAGGGAAGAGAGTCTGCTGTCTCTGTGCCAGCCCAGTCCAGCATTTCTCCTGAGCATGGTGCCAGTCTAATGGGGTTAGTGGTGATAAGGCTTCCACTGATGTAAGTGTGCATCATTAGCAAGCAAGCAGAGACCAGCACCTGCATCGCACAAACCCTTTGATAAAATACAAAAGAAGAGGGCAGTGTTCCCTCAAATTCCAGCCCATCTCTCTGCAGCACTTTTCCCTTTCCCTTCCCTCAGCCCTCAAGTGGGTTTTAAATGCTGTTGTGGTTTTTGTCCAAACTGATTTGAAGCAGTGTAAGTGATGAGCAATGTGCCCTGGATCTGTGGAGCTACTTTCCCCAGCAGTCCTGCGCTCGGGAGCAGCCTCACTTCTCTCTCCAGCTGGGTGGGTTTTAATTCTGCTTTGTGTCTCAGGGAAATCACCGTGATGTGACACAGGAACAAAAAGGGGTTTGCACTTATACGTGTCTAGTAGGATTTCCTTCTTAACTAAGCAGCTGCAAGAAGTTAAATAAAATTCATTGTTTTGAAATATATTCAGGCACATCACAGTATCTGTCTGGCACACACACACACACACACTTGCATGGTGTCTAACTCAGCCTCCCATGGGATTTCTACCTGTTTTCTCAATTCTGTTGCAGCATCTGTGCTTTTAACTCAATCCTTATGTCTCTCAGTGATGACCCTTGCTCCTGATCTGGGCAACCATATAAATGCCAAAACAGCATCCATGGCATGGCTCTCTGACTGGGAGGATACACGCAAGGCTCACAGTGGCACTGAGGATGTGAGCTGGCGTTGAGGGTTTGGGGAAGACAGCAGCACCCTAATCTCATCTGTGACTCCCATAAATACCTTCCCTCAGTCAGAACAACTTTACAGATCTTGCACAGTGCCTCTGAGCCAGGTTTTAATCCAAATGAGCTGATAAGAAATGGTTGGCCTGTGAAGGAGGTGATCCACTGATAGAGGAATTCTTTCTTCTTCAGAAGGTTGAAGAAAGCAACATCAGTGAGTCAGAAATACGGTGGGAGCACTCACAGTCCTGAAAGCTCACAAAGGATACAAACCCTGCATTTTCTTCCCTAATGCCAATAGGTTGCTAAGCTGAAGGGAGCAGGATCAGAGAGAGAAAAAGGCAGGCAAACATTGGGACGTATAGTGAGGGAGCACTGCTTAAACCCTGCTTGTCAGGGCTGCCTCCTGCAAGGTGCTGTGTGCCCTGTGCTGGGTGCTGAGCAGCAGCCCTGGTGCCTGCAGAGCTAGGGCTAAATGAGATGCTGTGTCTGTTAGCTCCCTCCCAAGAGCAGCACAGCCTGCAGAGACTGTGCTTTCTATAGTAATGAAATTTTTTCATTTTTAAATCAGCTGTGATCCTGTTTACTGTAAACTCCAGCATGCTCGAAATGTTCCTATCACAGTTTATTTAGGCTTCAGAGAGATTTCTTTTGAATCACACTTATCAAGAATATATTTTCACAGCATGCTCTCTGAAATACAGTCAGGACCTAGGAACATCTGATGCCTGGGCTCTGCCATTCCCTAAGATATTATATGATCTGCTCATTCCCCATGCAGAAATAGTGTCACTTTTGTAGAATCCAAGCCAGTGCCTGTCTGATGCATGATACCTCACTTTGGAAGGCCTTGAACAAGACTATTTGTTGTCAAGATACTTTTACAACAGCAATACCATTTCATGGGTTGTAGTTAAAATAATGCATACAATTTACACTGCTCTGTGTGCTTTGAGCTTTAAACCTGCTTAGCTGACTTAACTTTCATTTTGGCTTGAAACTTGGACCCAGGTGAAATGCACAACAGAAGCCAGATCTGAATTATTTGCTTTAGTTCTTTCTGAATTATCTCATTTTCTCACTATCCATAGATTTGAACAGAGGAAAAAAAACCACCACATACTTTTCAACAGCTGAAAACAACTGAAACAGTAAGTATAAAATCTGGTACCAAACACAAAGCATTTCAGCCCAAAAGGAATATGGCTTTGGACTTTCATGAGTCACTGCAGCATACAGTGCCTGTCACTGCTGAAAACAAGCTCCATGCATTGTCTGGAGGGTTGGAAGCAGCTGATCTTAAATATCTTGCTTTACAACCTGCCTGAGAAGCAAGAGAAGACAGAAAAGCTATAAAATTTGCCCGGTGTTTTTATAAAACATTTAAACAAAAGGCACAGGATGCGCATGTTGACCGTCCCAAATCCTGAATCCACACCTAGGATGATGTGTCTGTTGTGAGGTGCAGCCAGTGGAACGTGCTGCCAACACCACAGTGGTCACGCCTGATCCCAGCATCCTTCCCCTATTTTCACAGGCATAAACCACACAGGGAAGGTCAGGGCAGTCTGGAATCAGTTCCAAAGCCAGCATGTTGTGTGTGTAAATGGCCTCTCTGCTACGTCACCTCTTATGCCATGACCCAGAAGCCTGGACTCTGCATTATCCCAGCCTTTGGAAATGGCTGCATCCAGGTGTTTCTTCAACAAATTCCCCCAACAAAATAAACAGGCTCCCTTTCTTTCTCTTTTAATCACCTATTAACCTGCTTGATACCAAAAAATTTCCCTTCCAAGTACAAAAAAGCCAAAACAACCCACCAAGCCATGCCAGGAAAATATCTGGATCCAGCCTTTCTCACCCTGCTCAAGGCTCCCTGTCTGGAGCATCCCAGGGATGCATGTACACCATGAACACCCATTTTGGATGGATTAGAATGAAAGAAATAATGGTGTGGTGGTTGGTGTTCATGTGGCTCTGTTTTTTCTCAAGTAAGAGACAAGGGACCAACAAGGGCAGAGGGGAGGAGTCCAGTGCCCAGACATGGACACAGCCAAGGTGTCCAGGGATCCATGTGGGAACAGCCCTGGACTTCAGCCTTTGGGCAGCATCCTAGCAGAGGGAATTTGAGTTGCTGTGATCTATTCTTAGCTTTGGCTGTCGACACAGGTTATTCTTGAAGCACGGACTAGCAAAGGCACTTGCAAACCATAATTGCTTTCAGTGGGACCTGAGCATCTTCTGGGATCACTGGAGCCTCTCAGCAGGGAGCGGATGTTGCAGGAGGGACTCTCCTAAAATATCCTGCTGTTCAGCAGACACCTCTAAAGCACTGAGCAAACCCAACTTCTGTTAATAGTTCCAGCACTAATGATGGTTCCCAATAAAATCCTGGATTAAGTGTGAAACTCTACTTTTCCCATTCTGTGCTCCCCTTTCTGGTTGGTTGCATTCATTAGGTGTGTTAGTGCCTTAAGGACATTTGATGTGAGCGCTGGGAAATCCTGGATTTACAACCATCAGGCATCACTTCCAGGGCCCACTGTCACCTTTAGAAAAACATCTGTTATAAACAGTTTTACTTACTCACATTACTAATAACACCATACTGTACTAAAAGCAAAAGGATTTTAAAAATCCAATTTACTTGTCCTTCAGCTTGGCCAGTGAAAAGAATCAATGAGATGTGTCTCACTTCACTTTGGAACACTTTTTACTCACCAGTTCCCTCATGCTGATGAACTTGCTTTACAGGAAGGAGAGGTCATGTTTACCTGCTTAAAAACCCCACCTGTGCACCCTGGAAATTGAAAAAAAATTTAAAATCTCTCTAAAAAAAGAGAGAGAAATAAGAAAGCATGAAAACATGTATTGATTTTCTTCTTATAAATACATGTTTTACAGAAATGAAACTGTTGCCGGATTTGACTGAAAGTCATTCTTCATCAACAAAATAATAATCATGTGAGAACTTAATGGTTGAATTGAATTCAGTTGATGTTAACAGGAGATCACTATTATGGAGTAATCTTTGATGAGATTAAGGATGTTATTTTCCTTTTTCAAGGTAGGATTTAAAACCCCTAACCATTAAAAGTAACTTATAGAAAGTTTGGGTTATGGGCAAAGTTTCCATTAGCCAAACTAAAAGATAAAAAGAGGAACTTTGTAGCCTTCAGAAATGTTGACTCTAACACTGACACTAACCCCAAGGGCTCGTTACGCTGCGTTATGTGTTCGCTTTGGGCTGGAAAGGGAGAAACCAAGAGAAAGTGATTTGAAACAGATTTATGGATTTTTGTACCTTTACTTTTTGTACAGCTCAGAGTGGAAACTGTGGATGCCAGTGGGTCTTAACTCCCTCCAGGTTCTCCAAGGCATCCTGGAGCACCTGGTCCCTTTAATTCCCAGCATCACTCATCCTGGGGTACAATACCTGGCCATGGAGACACCCAACATTAGGATGGTACCACTGCTTCTTGTACTGAATCCTTTCTGCCCCATTTCCCCAGAAGTTGTTTTCCCTCATCATTTCTTCCTGTCAGAGGTTTGCTCAGGAGCCTGCAGCAGGCGCACTGGCTGCCAGCATCCATTCCCTTCGGGATGTGCCTGGTTGGAGCCTGGGCACAGCCACAGATGCCCATTTGTGCTGCCCATGGCACAGGGACTACCCCTGGCAGCACTGGCTCCCAGGCTCTGATGCCAGACCTTATTGCTAAATGCCCAGCATGATAATTGGGGATTTTATATTTCCCCCACCTTGCATCCTGCCTGTAATAAATTGGAGTGATACTGTCTCAGGCTTCCTCTGTGCTTCTCCTGGAGCTTCTAAAATTCAGCATTAGCAAAACGTGCCTCTGGAATAAGGCCTCATAAAATATTAGGATTGCTAGGCAACGCGGAGGCACGCTGGGAGCTGAAAGGAGCCTTAAGTGGGCGTAGCGAGCCTGTGCTGGAGTCTCAGATGAAAAAGAGAGGGTATTCTTTGTGTCTCCATGCTGGCAACACTTTGCCTTTGATTTTCTTTTGGAAAGAGGTTCAGATACACTGCTTCCAAATGCACAGAGGTACATATCTGTGTAATTGTTGCTGTGGCGGCCTCTAACCTCAGATTAATCAGCTGGATGAGAAATGCACCTATCCAGGGCTTTTCAATAGCAATAAAAGTAAAATGAAGTTTTTATGGCCCTGAAAATACCCATATTCCAGCTGCTTGCATCTTCCAAGGGCTCATTTTGTGAGAAAGAGAGGCCATGCTCAATAAGAACTTGTTTTATGAGGCCACTGAGGCGTTACCTCAACCCCTGCGCACGCTGCAGTGGTGCTTAATGCAAACTGACTCTGCAAGGAAGGGAAACCAATAAGCACACAATTTATTGGCAGGGTCTAGCACAAGTAATCGGCTATTTGCAGATACACACACAGGAATTAAAGGAAAATTGAACTGAGCTTGCAAGAACTTTGGGAGGAGTTACTGTAGGTGTAAATAGCTGGGGGTTACTGCTGGTTTTGTTAGCTAAGAGGCTAAAGAGGGTTTCTGGTTTAGCCCTTCCCACCTTTACCTCAAGGGCAGGAGATGCTGCTCTGAGAATCCACATCTCATCTCTCCAGGAACACCTTGGCTTTCCCAAAGGCCCTTAGCCTCCAGTCCTTCCTTGGGCAAGTCTGCTTTGCTTCCACCCCAAGCCAGACCTCCAGCAGGCAGCACCATGCTGCACTTTTCTTAGAGGAAACCCTGGAAAAACACACACACACTTTGCCAGCAAACACAGCACCCAGGTGCTGAAGCTGTCCTTGTGTCTGGCTTTTCCTCCTTCCATCCAGCATTGCCAAAGGCAGATCCTGGTGGCAGGTCCTGCAGGAGGTGGATGTGCCTCTGCTGAGAACAGCTGTCTGTGCCAGAGGCCAACCTTCCAGCCACGCTGAGTGTGCAATTTGTTTCCCAGGGCTTGATTTAGCACATCATTTTCTGTTAAAACAGCCAGCGGCCAAGCTGACTAACACATCCATCTGCTCAGTCTGTCCAGCTCCTCCACAGGAAGGGCTGCTCCCACCAAATACTTTCCAGAGGATGCAAATGGCTCCCCCTCCATCTCCAGCGCTCTTGGGTGACTGAAATCCCTCATTCAGACACTCACAAATCCCACCCTGCTTTCCTTCTGTGCTGACACAGGGCTTTGTCTGCTTTGTTACTGGTGCAACACATTTCATCAGCACAAATGGAGGCACTGAAAATTAGTGGTGAGAGCAGGAGATGATGATTTTTTGATCATCCTTTGTCAATGAAAACATTCCTCAAGCGCCCAACACACCTAAATATTCCCACACAACACAGAAATGGACTGTTATAAGGTAGATGTGCATTTCCCAAGACTATTAATGAATCTTCCCCTGAGGCTGTTGTTGGCATCATGGACATTTAAAAGATGTGTAGATGTGTGACTTAGGGATGTGGTTCAGTGGTGAGCCTGGCAGTGCTGGATTAATGATTGAACTTGATGATCCTACAGGTATTTTTCAACCTAAACAATTCTACAGTTCTATGACCCTTTCTGTTGGAAGCTACTCTTCAGCTTGATGTTGGAAAACAGAACTGATGGGAACAAACCTCAGATTTCCACAGTATTACAAGGTTTCTTGGATAACTACAGGTGGTATAGATATAAATACACCCTTTATTTCTCATGTCCTTTTCCAGCCAGATTTAGGTCAGGAAAGAAGTCTGTGAGGTGTTTATTCATTCCTGGCAGTGAACTGGGTGATTTTTCTGCTCTGTTAACACTGCAGGTCTTGTGATACATATTTCAATACCAAATGGCCCAGCCCAGAGCTCTTGGCACTGCCACACTCTGCCCCTCCAGCCACAGGATGCTGGTGAGTCACGAGGAGCACAGTGGGAGCTCTCCTGCGATCTCCTTTCCCTTCCCCAGTCTCACAGGTCAGTTTTGGAGGCACATGAAATCGGGCCAAACCTGGCCTTTCTCTTAGTTTTTTTCCACAAAGCTCCCTCTTCACAGTGAGCCAGAGACGGGCTGGTCCTCAACTTTATTCTAGCAGTTATTTTAATAGAAAAGGTGGCAGCTGGAAGTCTAAGAAGGATGGGAGCCAGGCACCTTAAGAAATGATAATTGCAGACTTGGAGCAGTGCTAAGAGTTAACAGAGAGATGTTTAATCCAATTCTCAGCTTCTATTTTAGGATCCTTTTAACTTTCAGAATCAAAAAAAAAGGAAGAGGGGAGGGGAAGAAAAAAAATAATCTCCATCACAGTGCAATTTCTTAAGCTTGTTCACAGCCAAAAGGTGAATTTTTGTTCATGTGAGGAGTTTGAAGAAAATCCATTCAGCTGTTTCAGAGGTTTCAGAGCATGAAAGCAACATCTGGTTCAAAAATCAAAAATAAAGAGAAATTCCCTTTGCTCATCAGAGTCAAAATGGGTTTTGGTTTCACACCTCTGATTTGGTGTATCTTGAGCTATCCCCTGGAGAAAGGTGGCCATTTCTGCATTGATTTGAAGGGGATGAAATTCTGTTGCAAACCCCACAAAAAATTACGGTCAGCCAGACAGAAGGTCAGGGGATACTCACATCCAGTCGAACCCAACATGGGCCACGACCCCTAAATTGCCAATTTAATTCATTGCACGAAGGTTTCCCACAGCCTGCTGCCTCCTTTGGGTTTGGTTTGGTTTTTTTTTGGGTCGTGGTGTGATTTTTGGAGCGTGGTTTGCTGTGCTCTGCGCTGCGCTATAGGTGGCACTGCAGGATGGAAATTGCAGCCTCTTTGCTCTGGAATAACAACCCTGGGCTGTAGTGGCTCCTGCAGCTTGTCCCGGCGGAGAAAACCAGCTCAGATCGCTGATTTCTGCAGCTCTGCCCGCAAATTTCACTCCGTTTTTTACCTGGTTATTAATAACAAACATGACTCCCAGAACAGAGAGCAAGCGTGACAAAGAAGCTCTCTGTAAATCAAAAAACCACTCAAATGCTCAAAATCCACTGGCAAATTTGGGCATCCTGTTCCAACACAGGAATATTTTGCATTTCAAAGGAGGCAGGCAGTTGATTTCTCTGTACATCACATCTATGATAAGACTCTGCCTGTACTGAAGTTGTGCTGCTGCTCTAAATGAAAGCACAAACTCTCTCATCGCCCCATTGGTATTTATAAGGACACTAAAATCTACCCAAATCTAACCATGTGTAGCAAATTTTTCTGCTCCCTTAGTAGAGTTCCCTGGAGTTCTGGGACTAAAAGTAAGAAAAGAAGCAAAATCCAGCTCAGGTCTGCAGCAGGAGACGCAATGCTGGCAGGAATAGGGATGCTACAGAAGAGATCAGGATGGGAAGTGAAGAATATCATAAGCAATTACAGCAAAATGCTTTTGGAAAATCCCTTCAGGTACCCAGGTGCATCTGTCGATGCTTAAACACCTTCAGAAATCTGGCCACCAGCCTGCTGCTCCAGATGTTAAAAAAACCTCCAGCAATCAGAGAAGAGTAAAAGGTGTAAGAAAGACAAATTCCTTTTGCCATTGGCAAAATGAAGGGAAAACACGACTGTTTTAAGGATTTGTGTGGAGGAAACTGCAGACAATAAATACCAGAAGTTGTTCTTGTCTTCCTTTGGAAAATGATGCTGGGGGAGGATTAGGTACCTGCACAACTTTGTGGTTTCATTCCAATGAACTATACAAGAGTTCCCATCTGCCTGTGCCATTCCAGGACTGGATGGATGAACCACTGCAGCTCTCTCTGACAAGGAGCTGTGCAACACTTCTCTCTTACAGGAGTTTAATGTGCTCTTACACACCGAGAGGATTCAAATGACAAGAATGAAGGGCAGTAGGCAACCTCATGGTTTGAGATTCTGGTGAAATGGTGTCCTGGCACATCCATCAGACTGTTCTGCTGTCAAGAGAGCACCCAGCTCTGGAAGATGAGTGTGTTTTTCTTTTACAGTGTTGGGGGAAAAAAGCAGGAAAAGAAGAAAAGCAGCTGTCCTCAAGTGTAACTACTTCCCAAATGTAACTTTAAGATGAGACACAGGCAGATACATGAGACGAGGGCACAAGTGCACCCAGCTCTGTCTGTAGGCACAGGAGTGGGGTGAAGCCTGCACTGTGTGCAAGCAGACCTGGGACTCTGCAGAGCACAGCAGGAGAGACAAGACGAAAGACTGAAGGAAGATTCATTCCTTGCCAGCAGCATATGTAGGCTTTGTGTGCCAATCCCTGCGCATTCATCTCGGAGAAGCAGATGCGGATGTGAGTGAGAGGGAGCAAAGTGTAAATCTGAGCCTGCATGCAAGGAAGGACCACAGTGAAGATATTTGCTAAGCACAGGGCTGGGGGGATGCAGGGATGCAGATGCTGATGTTGCCCAGGCAACACTCACTTTTGCAAGGCGCCCCTTTGTCTCTTCTGATTTTTAAGTGTGGTTCTCACTCTAAAATGCAGATTCTCCAAGCTGTTAATAAGACTTATTATCTCCTAATGCTCTTCCCCTCTTTCTTTTCAGAAGCTGTTCGAAGCAGCACTGCTTGTGACTGAGTTACACAGGAAATTAGGAGCAGCTCCACAGCTGTGGCTGCACAGGATGAGAGAGATCTCTGGAGAGAGGCACAAGCAAGTATTGGTGCTGGGGTGAAGGGTGCAAGACACCCTGAGCTGCATTTCCCACCCCACTGAGCAAACTGTGGAGCCAGCAGGATTTAGGGGAAGGATGAGCCTTGAGTTTATCCTTCATGAAGGCTTTCTTCCAACTTTCAGAGCCCCAATAAAGTTGCATGTGGTGTCGCTGCTATTGCTCTGTGCTGACTGCAAGGTTTCATGCCCAGAGAACAAGATTTAATGCTGCACTACCCCCAGCCTACATTTGTGTGCAGTGGCCAGTGTTTGCTCCTTCCAGAGTGCTTTTAAAACTCAGAGCTGACATCTCCCAGGAAGCACTGAAGACAGTCAGTGTTCTCCCACCTTGTCTCATTCCCCAGGATGTTGTACCCTGGTTTGCACTAATTATGAGATGCTGATCCCATTATTATGGAGCAAAATGGCCAAGAGCTGGAAAAAGCACAACAAAAACTGGTGGAGTGGTAAGCTTGAAGTGAGGTGGAAATAATACCTGCTCTGTATGGGAGGCCTGGATTTGCTAATTGAACATGGCTAAGGTCAGTAAGGTGGAGTGAGGAGAGCAAGACATCGTGAGGGGGATGAAATTACCCCCCTGATGAAGGGGCAAGCAGAAGATCCATGGGATAAATTGTGTCTCTGCACCTTCCAACCATAAAATGGGACTCAAACACAGTGAGAGAGGGATTACAGCAAGCCAGAAACCTCATCTCCAAGTGTGGAGGTGGCACAGGAAGAAGTGGGGCAGCTGGAGAGCTGTATTTGCATTTGCAGTGGGGACGGATGAAAGCAGAGCAAAGGCAGGAGCTTTGCTGCCTTGTGAAAAGCTCTCAGGTTTCTTCTTCAGCCCAGCCTGGGTGGCTGCCATGACCCCACAAGTGCAACAGCCCCTCCAGGCAACGTGATCTGCCCAGTGTGGGGAACAGAGCTGGCAGCAGCCAACTTGATTTCATTGTTACGTAGCATTTGGTGGCCCTATTTTGCTGCTTTCTCTTTGATGCAATGAGCCTGTGGGGAATAAAGCTCAGTGGGAGATTGCTTACGTGGTTTCTAACCCATTAGTTTCTTTTATTGGCTGTTGCCTCTATAAAAAAAAAAAAAAGGAAGAAGAAAATCAAGGAAAAAGTAGTTCAAGGTGTGAAAAATTCACATGGCAGAAAAATATATAAAAAGTTATTGGCTCTGTCCCCCTTGGCTCCATCCTCAATCTTATCACCATGCTGTGCATTTATCCTTCTATTATTACATGTATTGACAGGGAAATTCTACCAAGTTATATGCAAAAAGCCAGCCTGCTCCTCTCCCCTCCACAATGAGAAGCTGTCCTGGCTTGAGCTCACATCGTTGGCATCTGATTTCAGTCTAGCAGGGTGTTTCAATACCAGTAAACATCTTGTTTTCATGTGAAGAGCCGCTTCAGCTACATTCTTTCCATCTTTTGTGAGCATCAAAAGCTCCGCGTAAAACTTTTTATTGATCACATAAATAGCAGCTCTGCTTCCCTACAGGCCCCGTCTCCACAAAGTGTTTTGATATCTGGAGAATGAGAGGTTCAATAGAAAACTGATTCCCTCGGCTTTCTGGGACTCTGAACACAGGGCTGCTGGTTTCTGCTCTCCTTGGCAGAGCGGGGTCTGGGGAGGAGAGTGAGGGAGCAGGGAGGGAAAGGTTTGGCTTGTTCTGGCTGAGTTCGAGGCAGTTTGTACACAGACACACTTTGTCTGCAACAAAGGCAGAAGTAAAGCCACTGTGCAAAGAGCTGGGAGCGATCATTAAAGATTTAATTGGTCTGAAAGCTTCCTGAAATACTAAGGAGAGACTTAAACCGCACAACTTGGAGCAGGAAGCCTCCCAAGCTGGAAGGCAATGCTGCTTAGGGACGTGTGGTGGGCAGTCACTTGCCCTGCTGCCATGCTAAGGAATTCTCCAGGGATGGGATGCCTTGGCCCTACCAGGGCATCCCAGGGCAGTGAGGAGCAGCTCCTTCACACCCCTGGAGAAGCTGTCTCATGTCTCACAAGCAGAGACTGAGACCTCTCCCTGCATTCCTGCAAGGCACTGCTGAGATCCTGCAAAGGACTGCTTTGAAATCCAAAACCCAGACAGGATCCTTCCCATCCATGTCCTGGCTGTCAGACCCATTGCACCGTCACCTTTTGTGCAAATGAAATACAAAACCTCTTCAGCTGCAGCCACGCAGAGCTCACGGGGGAGAAGATTAATGGGAGCTACCAGAGAGCCTCATCAGTCCTTGTTCAGGAATCAGAAATCCCAGTCGAAGCCTGCCGTGACTCATGGCTGTGAGCAGGCACAAATTCGACCTCGTTTGGATAACAAAGGGCAGATCCTGTTCGGAGCCGTCTCAGAAAACCTTCGTGACTGTGTGTTTATCACTCCAGGCTGAAAAGGCGATGGGGACTTTGCTGACCTTGCAGGTGGCAGAGTGTGACAGCCCCGGAGCCAGCCGGGTGTGCCAGTGGCTTCTGATGGTAGAAGCAGCGAGTACCTGAAGCTCCTGTGGCTGGAGGGGCCCAGCCCAGCCGCCTGGGGCTGAGCCACCAGCAGATGCCCTTGGCAGGTAGAAAGGCTCCATTCCTCTCAGATGCTGCACTCTCAATTAATTTGAATAGTAATTACTTGAGATCCACACGCCTTGAGGGAAGGGAGGGTTCGAGGTGTCTGTGCTCAGCTCTTGGGGCCAAAGAACAGATTCATCTCTAACTCCTGAGGTCCTACCAGGTTCTCTGTGGTCACCCTCTGTTTAACTCTCCTTGTCCATGGAGAGGAAGATACTGAAGTATTTTCAGGCTGGAATTGGGTGGCCAAGCCAAAATCTAACACCCATTTCACCTCAAGTACCTAATCCTGAGTACTCAGAAAACCACTTCTCAAAGCCTCACCTACAAGAAGGGACAATGATGAATTATGGGGGTTTTAGGTTTGCTTTGCCATTAGAAATTTTTTTGATTTTCAATAGTTTTTCTTACAGGGAAAATCCACTTGCAAGCTCAAAGGTGAAGCTTGTTCCCACACCAATGTTTCCCCTCTTCTGCTTCTTATACAACTTTATTTGTAGGTTGGTGATAATGAGAATTCCACTGCTATTGATTTTTTTAAAAAACATCTATAACTTTGAAACACTGTAGATATTACATGGACTTTGGAACAAGATAAGAAGAGGTAATCACATTCACAGTCTCTCTAGCCTTTAATTAATCTGGACAGCAAACTCTAGCTGTATTCCTAGAGCAGACTGACTACCTCTCCTGAATATTCTCATTTTCTATGCAAATGTGGAGATACTGGAGGTAATTCAGCACCCCACAGGGATCTAACTTCTGACACTTTATTTTTGTAAGAGAAAATTGTCATGGCCCTGCTTGTTTGAGACTGACTGCTGCACAGCTCTGTGGAGTGTGCTGGAAAACAGAGAAATACAGGCTTGACTTCTGCTAAAATAGTGAACAGCCTCCTTTTCTCAGAACAACCTTAAGATGGAGCAAAACTGTCAAGCTGTAAGGATGTACTGCAGAGGGAAAATAATAGAGATCAGAAGATGAGAGGGTTATGGCCCAGCTTCCAAGGGACCCGATTGTGGAAGAATTGTCCCTGTGCATTTGTTCTGGGGTTTCCAAAAGACTCTGGGAACCCAGCTGCCCCCATCATCTCCTGGGAATGGCTCATGGAGGGTGAGATGCTGGAGCCCAGGCAGTGCCCTGAGCTCTGGTCTGCAGAGCCCACTGCTGCCTCACTCTTCACCCTTCCCTCTGCTGAAATCGATGGATTAAATGAGCACAAATGAGACTGGAGCTGGCTCCTTGTGCTGGGGTGAGGCAGTGAGGAAGCTGGCCCCGATAAATCCATCTGAAGCTGTGTATTGAATCGCAGCTGACAGCTCCAATAATGATAATAGATGTGGCCAAAGCTGCCTCCTATTTGGAGGAGGCCAGGTTCCTCCTCGCTGCTCTCAGGCAGGCTCACCACGCTGCCAGCTCTCATCTCCCAGGCATTCTGAGAGGTCCAAAGGCAAACCCTGCTCCTCACACTGCCAAAGCCCAAAAGGATGACAGACAAGGGCCTGGCTACCCCACAAAGTCAATCCAAGTCCTCACTGGGGTCTTTGCAGGAATCCCTCCAGGCTCAGGGCCTTGCTACCACCCCAGGATTCACCTTTAATTTAATCTAAAATTTCCCTGGCTTGGCCTAACGTGAGAAATGGTACCAGTGTGATGCCATAAACACATCCCACAAAACTCTTCTCCAAGCAGAAGCTGCTGCTGCAGATCCAGCCAGCTCCCAGCCCACAGAGCCAAGGACAAGTGCCAAGGACGCCGAGTGGATCTGGGGACACGGTGTGGACGTGGCTATTTCTGAACTCACAAAGCCAGGCTAAGCTAACCCAAAGCTCAGCGACACCAAGTCAAGCCATATCAACATGAAAGGCCTCAAGAAATAAATAAAAAATCATGCAAAAAACTTCAAGCATCTGGACTTCATTACAGCATTATCCATGCACACATGCTGAAAATCCCTTCGGACGCTTCGCCCCTGCAGCCAGCCATGCTGAGTTAGCCATGCCCAAGCCCTGCAGTGGGGTTTAGCAAGGCTCAGGTTTTATCCCATATCCCAAGCCCTGCTGAGCTGGGGTTGTGTCAGTAAACAAGCCGGGTCAGGTAGCCATAGAGTAGCTCAGGGATGTTTATAAAACAAAGGGAGATGAACCCTAAAGCAGAGGGCATGCCATGTGTTTGGGGAGCTAAGTCAGCAGGGAATAAATTGGGCTGCCTGCAGTAAGTGATGCTTCAGGGAGGAATAAAGCAGGGAAGCAGCTGGGACAGGTGCCTGTCCCTGCACGGGGTCCCCAGCATGTCCTGCTTCCCTGTGTTTATGCTGTGACAGGGAGCTCACCAGAGCAGCCTCAGGTTTTATGGTGTGTACACATTATTAGTGCTTCACGAGTAAATAATGTCATATTTCATTGTTTATTGCTGAAAATGCACAGGAAAAGGCTAAAGCCTGAAAAGCACAGGAAAATAATTTATGTGGGAGGAATGAATTTCCCATCATGTCAAATCTCTGCCAGAATTTATCACGGTGCCCTTCAGTTTGGGTCTCTGTCCAACATTTTAAAGGTCTGCCTTTGTTATACACAGAGGCACGGGGAAGCTGAAGGTTATTGGGAAGAGTGGGAATTGCTGCTGGTGTTGGAGCAGGAGAGAGGAAAGCACAATGTGAAGGCTTCAAAAAGCTTTCCCCCTCTTAACATGGAAAATAAGGAGCAGTGACCACCAAGAACCATCCTGGTGAAGGGATGAAATGGCAGGAGGTTCAGCAGTGACTCTTCTTGAAATGCATAAATCAGGATGGAGATGGACAAGAGCCACTGGCTGAACGGTTGGTAATGATCAGTATCTTAATTAATATCTGATTTCCACTCAGACACTCAGCACTGGTAACTCAGGCCACAGATGTAAGGATTTCTTGGGTGCATAAGGATTGCAGGGTGGGGCGATGGAACTTCAGAGAAAGGTTTTGAAGCTGCTTTCCCTCCTGCTGCTTTTTCCTTGAGAACCTGCCATGCTGCTGGGCAGGAGCATCAGCCTAAGGGAATAATTGTGTTTTAAAGCTACTATTTCTGTCCCTGCCATTTATATGTGTCTTGTCAGATTTGCACCTGAATCCATCTCCGAGGTGTCGGTACCAACCAGTGTGGAACCACAGCCGGAGCGCTCTGGTGAGCACACACCAGACTATTCTCCAAAATAAACTTCTCCCTCAATCAAAAGAACAGCTGGAACAGCCTGCTGTGGAAATAAGCACCCAAAAGATTTGGGGCTTTGGTGCAGGAGATGCCCCCACCAGCCAAGCCAAGCATTTCTGTGTACAGACAAGGTGGCTCCTGCCAGGGATGCAGAGCTGGTGCAGACAAGTCAGGAGCCAGAGGGGCACAAAATGGCATAAAAGCACAGAAGGACCAAATAAAAGTCTCCTACTCCAGAGAAAGCAGATGCCCAGTTTCTTGGGACTGGTGGACATTTTTATGGTGGGACTCATCCTCTCCCATGCTTTTATTCAGGATTTCCAGGCTCAGGGAGGTGAGCATCACCACACCATCTAGTGACGGGTTAAACATTCAACCAGGTAAACTGGGTGAGCAAGTCAGGCTGAGAGAAAGGTTTTTACACCCAGGCCTGGCATCAGAACTTGTGACGTTCCAAAAGACTTATCTTTGTGAGCCTCTGAGTTCAGATAAGCCAGTTCCAAGGACCCTTTGATCCCAGTCCGTGCTACTGAGTACTTCAAACTCCTTTGACCCCTCAGAAACATTTCCAGTCTGAAATAACGATGATGTAACTTTTCCCTATTTTTTTTAACAGGCTATCTTAACACAAGTACAAAATACCAAAGGACTTATCACAGAGTGATTCAAACAACAAGCCTGTATTTTGCCCACATAAGATGATTTTAGGGACTGGTTTTAAAAATAACAACAACAAAAAATTCCAAACAAACAAACAACCACCCAAAAAACCCAACCTGACTCTAGGCTGAAAGTTTAGACCCTGAGAAACTTCTGTTGAGAAAACTAAAGAGAAAAAGAACATATCAGGATGCACTGACATGTAACATGAAAATAATGCCAAGATAATCCTTTTCAAAGTCTACAGGTTGCTGGGAGCAGATCAGGTAGCTGATAGAGGGAGTGGCAGTTTGGAAACACACCTATTTAGGTGAAAAGTATTAACCCCAAATCATCTCAATTATCTCTCTGTTATCACACAGAGCCCTTTCCATGAACCTCCAGGTGTGACATCCCTGACATGGAACACTTTGGCACCTCTTTGTCAGAAGAGCTGCCACATCTATCCCAGCCACCATCAAAGAGTAGCTGCCCCAGGTCCAGTGATGGAGGCAAGTGATCTGTGGTCTGAAAAACACACTGAGAAAGGATCCTGGTTTCATTTATGACAAATCCTGGAGTCCCACGATCCTTACTAACTGTGTCACCCCAACCACAATGGAGCTGAGCCTAATGAGCTAATGGGAGCAGGTCACCCTGTGGGAGGCTGCATCGGTGGTGGAGACATGACGTTATTCCTGCCTTGGGCACAATCTCAGGCTCTGCTTTGCATAACAAAGCCCTTCACACACGCGATGATTTGTCACCTTCTAAAAGATCCATTGCCCTGGATGAGTCAAGTGCCCTGACTTCACCAAGTTGTGACATCCCAGTGCAGAACTGACCCCCCAAGGCAGAATTTCGACATCCCAGAGCAGGACTCTGCTGGGCAATGGCTTGTGCAGACACTTCTTGGGATGACTTTGCCAAAATTATGGCACAACAAAGCACCACTCTCATGCAGTTTCCCCATCAAAGCATCCTCCCAAAAATACCCAGGAAGGAACATGACCTCCCCCTCATACTGGAAGTACATCTCACCTGCATTTGCATTTGTCCCTCACCTGTATTTGCTTTTGTCTGGGATTTTTGCTGCTGTTCCCTTGTTGGTTGTAACCTTGTCTTTCATTGCATTGTAGGTAAGAAATCATGGGTGGAGCTGGCAGGGTGTTTTATTATTTCTTAATTCATTCTAAAAGGCTAAAGAACCTCGAACAGGCTTTTGTATTGGATTGGGCAAAAGAATGCAGTGCTCAGAGTTAATTAGCCATCCAGATTTCATACAGCTTTTGTAGCTGTCATTTCTTGGAATGAAAAGAAATATAATGATGTATTGCAAAGATTATGAAGGAAGATTGGGATATATCAGGGATATTACTTTAACTGAAAAAAACATCAGAAAAATGTCCTAGTTTCTGTGTAATTCCAAAGTTCAGTATATGGAACAAAACATCCAGGGGAATTAATTACGTTTTTGTTGAGGTTTTTTGTGAGCTTTTTAAATCCCAAGGAAATCTGTGTGCAGGAGGGTATCAGTCATCTATACACAGAACTACATAAAGTATCATTAGAGAACCCTCCAAATACATTGATTTTTTTTTTCCAGCAGTGTATCAATATTTTCACCACAGCAAAAAAAAGAAATGTAACCTTCATTATGAAGTATTTTTTCTGTGGGTAACTAAACCACTGTGTATCAGGGAAAATAAATGGTTGCTTCCCCACATCTTCTGTGTGGAAAGTGAACTTCTTGCACTGCTCTGGCAGAAGACCTTTGTAATTTTAATGTATTACTCCCTCCTCCCACCAACAACTGCCTTATCTCACCTCATTTTACATTATCTGACCTTTTTTTCCTCTCTTTTAACTCTATGAAGCAAAGACTCCTGAGCTTTCCAGGCCAGGACTGTGCTCATTCCAGCCCAGCAGTTACTCGTGGCTGGATTATTCCCATTTGTCTCTGTGCCAACATCATAATTTGATTCAATAGCTCTTCTACCTGGCATTTATTCTCATAGCAACCTCCTTCCAGCCCAGCTATCATTTAGTCAGACTGAACAAACCAAGGGGTTTGGGGGCACCTCTCCAAGGGGGTGAAAAGTGCCACTGACCCTCCTGGACCAACCTTTAACTGGACTCCAGCAAGTCACTGTGTTCCAGCACTGGGCTGCTCTGAGTCAGGCACAGAAACTAGATGATCTTGTGGCCAGAACATAAAAAGAGTGGACTTTGAACTGCAAAATCTTTGTTGTTATTTTTTTCCTTTACTTCCTGCTGGTTTGATTTATTCTGAGCATCCTTTCAATGCAGCTGTTCAGGCAGTTGAAAGTCCCTTGACATATAACTGTTAATATTAGCACTGGTGACTTCAAAAAGGAGGTTAGACACAGTCTACAGTGAAGGCCCTGGGATACTCCAGTGGTTTGTTTCACTTATTTGTCCTCTTGAAAAATGAGCCTGAGTTACGAACTTGGGTTTTGTTTATGCTTAATGTTAAATGAAATGAATGTGGTTCTTTCAACCCAAGGTAATGTTACTCTTAACTGTTCTTCCAGAATATCTTAAATTACTTAGCAACACTGAAGCTGAATCCGTGTCACTGCTTGCAGTTTGGTGTTACTCCAGGGCAGAAATCTGCCTCCTCCCTCCCATACAGAGATTAGCTGAGCTCTGCATGATTAGCAGCAATTTTTATGATCTGTATCTAGAGAGTTTAAAGTACTCCATAATGACATAACTTCCCAGCAATATTTATACCCGAGTAGCACTGCAAAATCTCTACTGATCCAGCCCTGGGAATCTAAAACAAATTCCCCAAAGTATCTCAGGAGAACCTCTTTCATCATCATACTCAAAAGTGACTTAGACCTAAAGATTCAGACTTATCCAGCCTAGCCTTCCCTATACCCACGTAGTCCTATTCATCAGGAACACAAAATGTTACCCACTGGGGCTTTTTTGCTTCCCCCCAACAACTCTTTCTCCTCTGAAATGCTCCTTCCTCTCCACACATTTGCCCTAGTCATAATTGCTATTCCATGGTCTCCTTCCAACCCTACATCCTTTGGTTTCACAGCTTGTGAAAGAAATGCATGTTCCTCTATTCTTCTGCCCAGCCCCCAGTCATTATTCCACAAAAATCCTTCCTGCTCATCACACCTTGCTCACAGCCTGGATTTGCAGCACTCCCTGTGTTATGCTGCACATAACAACGTGTTGTTATTTTGCTCTCCTGAAAAGCCATTAATCCATTAATCTGAGCTTCTTAGGGGCATTAGAAATGGGAAAGCAGCTCAATGCTCTTCTGAATTTGCTGCAAATTTTGGCTTTTTAACCTCTCAGCCTGTGACCGTCCTGGAAACTCAGTGACAACAGCCTAAATGACAAGGGGTGAGTGTTGTGTGTGTCATTGTCACCCATGAATGGGACTCGGGGTGTTACCAGCAGGGTGTTCCCACAGCCATAACTGGGGGTTGCACCTTCTCACGCCCCTGAGCACTCTGCCTCTCCTCCAGACACCTGGAGGGCTCCCCTAAACCCATGGTGGGATGCAGTGGACTTCAAAATGTCCAGGAGAAGCAGAGGATGAGAATAAAAGCCTGTGGTGGTGAGGTTGAAGATGTTACAAAGGACTTGGAAGGGTGAAGGAACTACTGTGCTGCACCCCTCAGCAGCTTAGGGGCCACCACAGCTGGGGGTTTACAGTTTTATAGAGTGCACATTTGGGCATAAACTGGCTCTGAGCTGTGAAAATAATTCTTTCCCGGGTCATTGACTTTCCTTTGGCATGGATTAATCACCCCCAGGTTTTTCTGTTTATCCACCAGCTGTCTCAAGGGGATGGTGGGGTTGTGTTGTTTGTTTGAAGTTGATGGGCACAGTCCATTTGGCAGAGATCATCAGGTCACCATGCAACACCACAGCAAGACTTGGCACCTCTGGTTTTTCATACCAATTTTCCCAGAGACTATAATTACCCCTAAAAATGACCCAAAGAGGACAAAGATTGAAGCTTATTTTTACTGAGGATGGAGAGCCCTACAACAATCCTATTTCCTGAATAAACTGTGTTAACCTATTTCCCAACACAGTGAGTTGGGAACATTTTGGTCTTCAGTAAACTCAAATTTCAAGGCTATGTTCAAATGGCCAAAGAGGAACCCTGGAGCACCAATCACTGCTGTGACCATTTCCTGAAAGGGAAAGCACCTCTTGAACCACATGCTCTTGCAACATCCCTGAATCAAGAAAGGCAGGACCCAGCACAGGCTTGGAGAGCCGTGTCATGATCTTGTCTGTTCACATCAAACTAAAGCAGACTGTGTTTATTACCAAATAATCTACAACTGATTTGTCTCCAAAGGTCAAAGCAAAGGCAGGGCAAAGGTGAAACGAGATACAAATGCTGAGGTAAGGCAGATGATGCTCCTTGGAATGTGGACTGGGATCCACTGCTCAGTCACTGCAGGATCAATCACAGCCACATCCTTGCAGACACAAGACTTCTGATATGCCAAAAAATTAAAATACTCCCCTGCTTGTCTCCAGTGCAGACAGTAAACTCCCTTCTGAAGACAGCAGCTCTGCTGATATGGAGGGAATTGCTTATTTTAGAATTCTGGACAAAGCCCTGAAATTGCACATCTATGCAAACCATAGAACTTTCTGCCCTGGCTTGATCCCCACTGACAAACACCATCCAAAGAGTTCCATTTTCTCTACATCATAATCTCCTCTCAGCACATCCCCACCTGCTCTTGCTTTTCAGCACCATCCTCACAGGAGAGCCTGTACAAAAATTGTGTTTTCCCTTTTCTTGTGCCTTTTCCCCAGCTGCTGCAGGAGAGTGGGCAGGGGTTTTATTCACCAGCCATGAGTGGTGCTGTGGAAAGGGTGGCACTTGAACTGCTGGCAGTTGTGGAGTGACAGCATTTCTCTTACATAATACCTGGCCACAGGCCAGCAAACAAAGTGGACTGGACAACTACAGCCTTCAGAGGGGACAAATCCCTGCCTTAGTTTAAAAAGCTGCTTCTGACCCACCACAGGCAGTGCTTGCACTTCACGACAACAGAAAGAGAGATATTTCAAACAAAATCTCAAATTCTGTCAAAGTTGATTCATCTGCCAGAAAAGCTCTTGGCATACAATATGTGAATAACCTTTTCCCTTCTCTTTCCCTTTTGTAAACCAACCCTGACACCTGCTTTGGGATTTACCTTTTCATTGTAACTTGTTTTTATTTAGTTTGGTGTAGGAGCCCAGAGGCATGAGTCAATGGGAAGGCAGTTATTACTTACATCAGTGAAACCAGCTGAAATGTTTGGCAACACATGCATTAAATAACTTGAACCTTAGACAGTTCAGGGAGGCAGTTGTCTATCACATGAATGGTGTTTTTCAGATTAGCAGACTTTTCTACCTTTGCCTTCCACTCCTCCTCCTTTATGACAGAAGGAGGGCCCCTAAATCATATGACTGGATAAAAAAGATTGCACAGTGTGAAACACTCCTATTTCCTACAGACCTGGGACAAGCACGTCAAGGCAGAACTCAGAGCCAATCAGAGAAGAACTGAAATGAACCTTCTGCCTTTTTTCTCTACAGAAACATGGGCCCTTATTCTTCTTTTCGTGGCCCTCCTGCTAGTGTGAGTAAAATATTCTTTATTGTTTCTCTGCTCCTGCCATTTCTCTCTTCTTGCTACTGCTCACTTTCACACAACTAATCTGCTGAAGAGTGGGTGTGATTTCCAGTTTTCCAGCATCTAACCCGGCTCTGGGATGTAGCAGGGAAGTCTAAAGACTGTCCAGGTGTGTGATCTTGCTCCAAGGTTTGGAGTATTCCCATCCAGTTATGAGATTGCTGCTAAGCATCAAAGGAATAATTGAATAATGATGATGCCAGGTACTGGTTACCATCAGGGTGCTGGTTTCAGTCAGGGTCCTGATCCATCAGGTTATTTTTCACAGACATCCAGCTGTGCCTCCCTGGCTGAGGCTGCTCTGCAGGCAAGCAGAAGATGACCCTGCTGCTCAGGTGGAGAGCAGCAGAAAGGCACCAGGAAAAGAATATTCATAGGATCAGTTTTTACTCCTTCTGACATCCATGTAGCCCAGCTAAGGTTCTCCTCAGGGGCACCTGGACCAGGAGGGGTCCTTTGCAGAGCTTTGATTTCTATCCCAAGTCCCTCCTCACAGCTTCCCATGCTGGGGGAAGGAGTGGAGCACAGGGCAATGTCAGCCTCCTGCTCCTGGCTTTCCAGACAAAACCCCACAGCAGAAATGTACCCCCAGTGCTTCAGGAACTTCCTCCTGCTAGTGAGGAAATGCTGTCCTTGGCTTTGCTGGTGCTATTCAGCACTGCAGCAGGGCAGGGCTGGTTTAAAACCCCTTTGCTGGGGCAGTGTCTCCACCAGCAGCTCCTGCCCTGACAAACTGGGCAGTGTTGACAAGCACTGAGGCAGAGGCAGAGCCCTGCCAGCCATAAACCCCAACCATTGATGTGGTGCACATCAGTACAGCCCTTTTGTCTGCCCTGGCAATGCTCCAGCCATGGCAGCTCAGCAAGCTCAGAAAGTTTTAGCCATAGTTTTCAAATCTTTTCCTGTGATTTGGATCATTCAAAAGCCTGTTTGGAGCTGACTCTTACAAAAAAGACCCCAAACCACAACAAAACAACAAAACCAAAAAAGCCACCCTCAATCTTGACCCACAACTCTCATATTTCAGTAACTCTGTGGCTGTCTAAGATTGCTGGTTACCAGACTTGCACCTTTTGCAGGCGCTTGTGATTCTGTTGTGGCAAAAGGAACTAAACCTAGATCTTTGTGCTCTGATATCCAAGCTAAAATAGAAATTTCACTGCCCATTGACACAGAGAGGTTGTTTAGATGCTTCTTGTCCACCTGAGGTAACGTTGCTCCAGTTCATACATGAGGGAATATCAGGCATTTCTGGTTCATATCCATGGTAGGAAGAAGTAATGATTATTGTTTGGCTTTACACTGAATGGTCTTTTTCAGTTTGCAGAAAACCCCAACATATTTTAGTTGTAGGAGTGTTAGACTACATTTTCCTGGCCATGTTTCAAATGGTTTAAGCCTATTTTCCCCCAGTATTTCTGGGCTTTGTAACCAGCCCAGCCTGACATTTCCTGGTCCTCCCGCAGCCCTGGCTACCTATAAACATTATAAATGAGAATCCACAAACATTTGATTCCTAGTACTGAATTAACCTTTGACAAAAAGGATTAAACATTGACAAACTGAGTTCTGTGAAACCTTTCTTTACCTGAATACACCCAGCTCCCCATTTTTCACCTGTCCTGTTTGGACCATAAGGTGGGATCTGCTTTTTTTGCTCTGGCAGAAGCTGTGCTGGGCAGGACTGATTTAATTTGGATTCCCCAGAATTTAAAAAAGCATTACTGATTGTAAGGGAGACCCTCCCTAAGTCTCAACCTAGACTTTGGCTTTTCAAATAAGCATCCCCAAGATCCTGCCTGAGCAGTTGCTGCCTCATGGCCTCTGAAAGGATCTCTGTTAACATCCCCCTGCCAAACCTTCCCTGTTTTACATCCCTTCTGCAATGAACTGCTCACTTGGGAAGCTGCAGCTACTAACTAAAACCAAATATTTTGAAGAGCTCTTTCAACACAGCCAAAGATGAGCTTCAAAGGGCTGCAGCCCAGGCCCTTGTTGAGAAAGAGAAAGCCCCGAGGTAGAAGCAATAACTTTAGAGCTGCCAGAAAGGGTGCTTCAGAGGAAAGAAATCTGCAAGGCTGTCAATAAAATCTAAAGAGAGAACCATCAAGACAAGACTTCCACTGAGCTAACGCTGGACTAAGGGAGGGAGAACAATAAATGAAATTGAAGTACAGTTTAACAAAAGCCCTGTTTGGGACATAATTTCTGGCATTGCTTTGATTTTTCTTCAATAAAAACACGTGAGCTTGGTGTTCCTTCTTCCAGCTCCATTTTCTGCTTCTCCTTTGGTAGGCAATGAGCTCCTCTCAGGACTTTTGCTAAAGACATGGAGATGCTGTCTCCAGAGGTGCTCTGGTGGAAACAATTGCTTTCACACCAAAGGAATGCCTCTGAAGCTCCGTGTGAGCTTTACCATGGTTATCAAGTAGTTTTTCACAGGGCCATTTTCACTTGGACTGCTTTTTTCCCACCTCTTGGATCAACCTCCTCTCCCTCACCTCCCAAGGGATGTTGCTGCAGCCTCCAGGTTTGGGAGAGCTGGCAGCCCCGATGCCACAGTCATGTAACACTGCTGTCTTTTCTGGCCCACAGATATGGGACCTGGCCATTCGGTTTGTTCAAGAAGCTGGGCATTCCTGGGCCAAAACCTCTGCCTTTCTTTGGGACGTGCCTGGAATATCGCAAAGTGAGTGCCTGAACCCCCTGGCTCCAGCTGCCTTTGCTGGCACAGACACACAGTGATGATAACTTATCTCCAAATGCCAGCTCCTCTGCCACTCAGGGCTTGTGCAAAGGCCAGTGTGGGATAAGGCTCAGCAGCACAGACCAAGGGACATTCCCAAAGGAGCTCTCCTGGCTGGCTGATTGCCAGCTGCCCTTTGCCAGCGCCCTGGCAAACAGCTCACTCAGAGCACAGTGCACATTTATGCCTCATCATGGCTTTGGAGGGAAGGAAGGCTCATGAAGCAGCTCTGAACATTAGTTTAGAGCTATTCCTCCCCACCCACCATCTCCAACACCATCCCCTCCACTGCATCCTCTCTCAGATAATTCAGCACCAACGCTGCCAGAGCTCAAGGAGCATTCAGACAACACTCAGACATGTGGTGGGATTTTTGGGGCTGCCCTGTGCAGGGCCAGGAGTTGGACTTGGATGGTCCTTGTGGGTCTCTTTCAATCCAGGATAGTCCATGACAGTTTTTAAATTGCTTTCCACAGGGTTTCGTGGCGTTTGACACTGAATGTTTCAAGAAATATGGGAAAGTCTGGGGGTGAGTATGAACCACTGATCTCGTCTGAGAGTAAAGCTAGAATCTGTACAAAGGGGAGAAAATATTCATTAGGAAAGCTCCCTTTTCTCCACCTGCAGCCCTGACAGTCCCAACAGGATGAGAACAGCAGTGACAGGGTGCTGCTGGTGGCTTTCATTGGAGCCTGGTGACACAGAGCTGTGTCACTGCCACATCATACAGAAACTATTTTAACCAGTGCTGTGAAAATCAGTTTTAATCTGGTAACAAAAGGCCTTCACCCAGCCCTAACAAAACCATCAGCAGAATTATTTACTTAAGCAGGATCTGGAACTGGGAGGTTGGGTTCCTCTGGTTTACCAGCAGCAGAGGAATGACAGTGACTCCCTTTGGAGCTGATCCAAAGAATTCCTGGTGCTGCTGATCCCCACCTGCTGCAGCAGGAGCTGCTGCAGTTATGGCTGTTCTGCTCTAGACACCTCCTCCCATAGCTTTTGTCACTGTTGTTATAACTTGGACTACAACCTTGCACATTCTGTATGATGCATCCACTGCTCCCTACAGCAGTTTTAAAAAATGGAGTCTGGAAAATGTATGTTTACACAAATGGGTAGAGAGCACAAATCAGCTTAATCTACATCTGTTCCAGGAAAGCATTCAGAACTGGCAGCTTAAAAAGACAAAAACAAGGACTGAGTTTCATCTCCAAGGATGTCTCAGTGCTGTCAGCCCAAGTCTCCAGACACCCAACTCAAGAGCCTGAAAGGGGTCGAACAAGTTTTTCTTCTAATACTGTAATGTGTTTAAGTGCCTGGAAAAACACAGAGAGTCAGGGGAGGAAGTGAAGACACTTGCTTCATTTAGTATCTGGTCCTTCGAGCAACTGAGCCCTGCTCATTTCCCAGTGAATTTGGAAGGTGTTTATCCCCCTTTGCCATTTACAAAACCAGATGGGAAAAGGTCTGGGAGTCCTTTTCCACCTCTGCCCTCTACATTTCTGTACTTGGACAACAGAGCAACAAGGCTGGTGATGGGAGAACATTTGTTCAACACATTTTGTCTCGTGGGCATCATCCAAGCCTTACACTTCAATTTTCTGGGGTTATTTACCTGCCTCCTCTTCTCCCCCCACCAGGATTTACGATGGCAGACAACCGACACTGCTTGTCACAGACCCTCAGATCATCAAGTCTGTGCTGGTTAAAGACTGCTACACCACCTTCACCAACCGCAGGGTGAGAGCAGAAGTGCTCTGTGTGATCTACCACAGAGTCCGGGAAAAGGGCAGGAGGAGACAGGCGGGCCCAGCATCCTTTGGGAACGAGTGGCTGCACTGTAGGGATTGCTGAACACGGCCACTGCATGTCACTGTTCCCCTGCCTTACAGCCTGGGCTGCACACGCGGGCTGGCAGAGGGAACAAAGTCTGTTCTCACACCTATATCTATATATTCATGTACAGATGGATGGATTTGGGTCTGTGTGAACCTGCAGGAATCTGTAAGGGTGCACACGTGCAGGGATGGGACACGGTGGGTACACACAGACATGCAGGTGTTGGGCTGATTGGACTTGTTCTGGGACTGGGAATGGCACCTCACAGCTGGCTTAGTGTAGGAAAGGGGATTATTTATGGATGTGTGCCTTGAGAGAGGCTGTTTGTCAGGCCACAGCATGCTGCCAGCAGCAATGCCCCTGGAAGAGCCTGGGCAGGGGCTTGCTTGGCATATTCTCACCCCTGCAGGGAGGCTGCTCTGTTCTCTGGGGTTGACACCTTCCCTTTCCCCCTGCAGCGCGCGGATCTGGCTGGGGTGCTGAGAAACGCCATCTCAATAGCTGAGGATGAGCACTGGAAAAGGCTCAGGACTGTGCTCTCCCCGACCTTCACCAGTGGGAAACTAAAGGAGGTAAACCAGAGGGGCAGGTACAGACTAAATCAGAGTCAGCAAGCAGAGTTTTCAGGCTGAGATTATTACAAGAGTCTGATTTCTTTAGTCAGAGCCCAGCAACTAAGCTGGCCTGCTTAATTTATGCCCAACTGAAACCAGAAAAATCTTAAAATAAAACCTGAGCGGAGAGATCTTATTTGTAAATATTCATGAAACTCCCTGTAGTCTTCATGAGCCTGGGTAAAGGAGTAAAATGTGCTGTAGTGGAGTGACCATGCCTGGTTTGTGTTACAGATGTTCCCTATAATGAAGCACTATGGGGAAGCTTTGGTGAAGAATATTCAAAAGCAAGTGAAAGAGGACAGCTCAATATCTGTAAAGGAGTAAGTGGCTGCTAAGAGCAGCAGGCAGAGCAAACCTTGTTAAAAGTGCTGTGGTTCATTGGCTACCAGCAATGCAGATCTTTCCCTGGGTCAGCCAGGGCTCTGAAAGAAGGAATGGGATCTGCTGAACACCTGACTGGAAATTTAAAAGGGGAAAATTTAATTTGAATGTTAGGAAACTTCCCAGGGGTAGATAGGAAGGAAAATGCTCCAGCACAGCTTTGTGAATCCACAGATCCAAGATAACTCCAAGACTGGCAGGAAAACCCAGTTTTTCCTGCATACACTCAGGATCTCAGTGCTGCACCTTCTCCTTCCCCAGGAAAGGGAGGTTGCTGACCTCTCTGTCCCACACAGAACTGTGGGATGCTCATCCCTCATATGCCCCATTGCTGGGGGCACTGAGGCTGCAGAGTGGCCCTGAGTGTTTTGGCCTCATCTGTGCCCTCCATGTGGGCTCTGGACAAAACCCTGTGTATTGCCCCCCCAATTTCAAAGCAAAAATGCAGCAGGGGCAGCTGCACAGCAGGAACCACAAACCAGCAAAACTCCCCTTGAACCAAAACCCTGCAAGGGGAGGGTTTAGGCAGCTTGTAACAGGGGGCTGTGCTGAGTGGAACTAAACCACTCCCAGGGCTTGTTTGAGGTGCAACCTCAAGGTTGCACCTCCAACAAGATGTGCTGCAACCCCTCCTCAAGAGGTTACCATGCTAAGATCCACATGTCCTTCCACTAACCCATTCTTGTAAAATCTTAGAAAAAGCTGTCTGACTTCAAAACCTGTGCAGGCTGGAAACAAAAGCTCTCTAAAAATCTATCCCCTTCTCTCCAAGGCCTGTTCAGTACCACATAGCCAATTTTCTTTTCAAACCTAAGACAGGAGGTCTTCTGAGACTTTATATTTGAATATCACATAGACACGAGGAAAAAAAGACATTCACTCAGTCCAAATATTTAACCACAGTCTATTTTTTTTCTACCTCCCCTCAGCATCTTCGGGAGTTACAGCATGGACGTGGTCACCAGCACTTCCTTTGGTGTGAACATTGACTCCATGAACAACCCCAAGGATCCCTTTGTCAGAGAGATGAAGAAACTGGTCAAGTTTGACTTTTTTAGCCCAGTCTTCATCTTGTCATGTAAGTGACCCCAGGTTTTGCTTGGATAACTTCCCTTGCTAGGAATGAAGTCCTACTGGCCCCTGGCTCATCATTTCCTCGTTGTGAGCATCATGCTGAAACCCTGGGGATGGGATGGGTAAAAGCTTCCTCCACCTTTGACATCCACAGTGCAAGAAACTTATGAACCACCCAGAAATATCCAATTAAGTGCTGGAAAATTATTCGAAGATTGAAAAGCAAGTGAGGCTTGAGGAGAGCACTGCTATCTGAAATGCATTTTCTGGAAGAGAGTGCTGAGTGGGGACTGTAATTAGATGCAATTTCCTCCAGAGCAATAGCTTAGCAGCAATGGACCTTAAGTTAAGGTTAGATGCCTTGCTGGAACCCAGGGGAAGTTTGGATCTGTGCTGTGTTTGGAGGAGGTTCTGGTGCTGTAGTTTTCATGAATCTATACAGAATATCAAGATCCAGTTTCTGTGAGGAAGAAAATGCTTTGAGAGGGGCTTGAAAATGTTTGCATGATCACAGCAAGGCAGTAAACAGCTCAGCCTGAACAAAGAACTCAGAATTTTCAATATTTCTCTTCTGAGCCACATGCCTGTTGTGTCCAGAAGTAACCTGTCCTTAGAATACAGAGCCTTAGAAACAGGAGGTGGAATATGCCTTGGTCTTCTCTTAAATGAATGATTATACCCAGCTTGGTTGTGCCCATTTGGCACAAAACCAAGGGAATGAAACAGAGGGAAAAAAAAGGCAAAGTCTGTGCTTTTCTCAGGTAAAGAAATTAGAAAAGGAAATAATTTCCCAGTAGCATCTACAGCTATCTGATATGAGGAGGGGTTTATTTACAGAGTACAATTTAATTCTCTATTTGTTTTTCAGTTGTTTTCCCATTCCTTATTCCTGTCATGGCCAAGATGAACGTAAACATCTTCCCCAGTGATGCCGTAGATTTTTTCATGAGATCACTTGCCAAAATTAAGCAGGAACGTGAAAAGGAGGCTCACAAGGTGAGTGGGAATTTGAGAGCAATTGTGGCACAAAGTACACTGAGGTGAGACATAATTAGGGTGACTATATCAAAGGTGAAGACAAAGTACAATGACTCAACAAAACCCTGAGCCTACTCAAGTGTAAACACTTCATTTCAATACTGTCAGAACAGCCCCACCTGACCCGTCCTGGCAGAGAATCAGGGGGACTTTGCACATCCATGATATGAAGCTAAATTCAGATAAAGGCTCAGCAGAACTGGACTAAGCTTCAGTCAGCAGCACTTGTAATAAGAGAGTGAGAGACTCCCTGAAGAAGATTAGGCAGAGGATGAGAGAGTGCAGAGTAAGCAGCACATGAGCAGCAAGATCACCTTTAGGGTTGTGCCTTCCCCTCTCGCTTTTCAGAAACTGCAGCTGCTTCCTGACAAAATTCTGCCTTTTAGAGTTTGGATCCCTTTCCCCAAATTCATTCAAGACACTGCTCTCCCACTCAGTGGGATAAGACAGACAGGTTTCCAAAATAAAAAGCAAGTGTTATGTTTTTCAGTAAGGAAGCTGTGTGCATTTTGGGGATGCTCTCAGTCTAAAAATTGTGCTTAGGCTGTGAAATCTGCTTATCTGAGCCCTCCAAGGAACCTGTCACCAAAAGAGACTCTCCTGCTTTCCCTCTCAGGGCAGGGTAGATTTCCTGCAGCTGATGATCGAATCCCAGCGCTCAGCCAGCCAGGAGAACAAGGAAGAAAATCACTCATATAAAGGTAACAACACCCAAACCCTCATCATGGGCACAGGGGCAGTGGGAGTGAGGAGAATATGGGGAGGTGTTTGTGTCACCACCACCTTCACTGAGCAGCTTCAGATGGAACTCTGTCTCCTGGCACTAGCACCAGGGCTAAGATCCCTGTCCAGGGAGCTGGACTGCCATGTCAGTTATTTATACTCAGGAAATCACCTGCCTCCTCTATAAAATGGATTTTTCCAGGCAGGTAGTGCAGTTATAAAACTGTTATCAGAAAACAACTGCAACAAACCTGCCTCCACACCACCTGCTGCTGCCTGGCCCTTGCTGAGACCATCAACCAAAACTACTTTTCTCATCTCCCACAGCCCTGAGTGACATAGAGGTCCTGGCCCAGGCATTCATCTTTATCTTTGCTGGGTATGAGCCCACCAGCAACACCCTAGGTTTCCTGGCCTATGAGCTGGCCCTGCACCCCGATGTGCAGGAAAAGCTGCTGCAGGAGATTGACACAGTCCTGCCCAACAAGGTAAGGGGGACCCTGAGTGATGGGGAGGACTGTCTGACCCTGCTGCCCTCCTGTGCCAGCCAGGGCAATGAGAAATCTTTAGCTCTAAACACCATGGATTTTCCAAGAGCTCTGTGAGACACACACTGAGACAATTCAGCCCTGCAATGATTTTCTTTTGGCAGCTGGAACCTTCCAGCCACCCCAGCTGCTCAAACACACTCTGCATCCATGCACAGGAGGATGTAGATTTCCAGGCATTTCCATAACTCAAGGGTAGAAAAATGAACCCAATCGCTCAGTTTCTACCTAGCATTTTGTTCTTCACAAATTTGGGGCAGTGGGGGGTTGGGGACACTCTGGTTTCCACAGTGATTTGAGGACAATCCAGTTCTGATGCCAACATACCAAGTCACCTTCCTCCCGTTGCCCTGCAGGCTCCCCTCACATACGAAGCCATAATGAAACTGGAATATCTTGACATGACAGTGCACGAAACCCTGCGGTTCTATCCCCTGGGGGGGAGGCTTGAGAGAACCTGCAAGAATGACGTGGAGATCAATGGAGTGACCATTCCCAAGGGAGTGGTGGTCAGCATCCCACCCCACATCCTGCATCGTGACCCCGAGTACTGGCCCAACCCAGACGAGTTCAGGCCAGAGAGGTACAAAAAGCTTAATGAAAGGGAAGAAATATCACACTGCTCCTTCCTCAGTAATTAAGCATTAATCTCTGATTAGCTTCCTAATGGTGTTCTTCCTATCTTTTTACAAACAATAAGGATGAGAAATTGCAGGCTCGTGGGAATGTCATTTTAAGAAGAAAATGAGCTTTGTGCTTAAAGCAGGGTTTCAAACAACATAATCTTATTGGGAGAACACCACCCATACCTCACAGAATCTTGTACCCAGTTTTTAAGCTTCCAGAGAGGGAGTAAATGTGGAGTTTTTGTAACTGCTGGCCATGCTCTGTATAATCCTTCTTGTTGAACCTGTCCCCTTCATACAAGCTTCTACTGAATATGCCAGACTTGATCTTTCCAGAATTGCCTTCCCTCCTTGTTTTCAAGGATAACCTTCCCTAGTTGGTTATTTTTGTAACTGATACCTACTTCTCATTCCCAGAGAAACTCAAGCCATAGGCTGCTCTGAACCAAAAATCTTCTGGTTCTTCTCTCTCTAAATACCACAGACAGGAAATATCTGTCACTGTGGGACAGGATGTTGCCTGGATTTTAACCTTGCTTCCAAGTCCTGCGTATCTGGGTGGACAGAATTAAAACCAAACCATCAAGTGGGACCTACCCTGTCCTGGGCACAGGCTTGGTCACAGCACTCGGTTTCTGGGGTACCCTGAGACACCTTAGGATAAACCCAAACCAGGCTCTGCAGGGCACCAGCGAGAGATCCCTGGATAAACATGTAGGTTTTGTGGTTTTGCTGTCTTAATTTCTTTCCCCCCACCCTCATCCAGGTTCAGTAAGGAGAACAAGGAGTCCATAGACCCGTACACCTACCTGCCCTTTGGGGCCGGTCCCAGGAACTGCATCGGGATGAGGTTTGCTCTCCTGACTCTGAAAGTGGCCATTGTCTCCCTGCTGCAGCATTTCACCTTCCAGACCTGCAAAGACACTCAGGTGAGGAGCCTGTGGAGGCTGGCACAGCACGGGTGCCAAAGCCAGAGCTTTGCACTTCCAGCACTGCGGATCCAGTGGTGCCTGAGCCTTTCATCTCTGCATATTTCACTTATCCATCTCCACCTGTGTTTTCCCTCTCATTGTTGCAGATCCCAATGAAGCTGAGTTCAGTGGGGTTCTTAATACCAGAGAAGCCAATTATTCTGAAGTTGGTGCCCCGGACCAGCACTGAGCCTGCCAAGAAATGAAACCCAGCCACAGCCCCCCAGCATCCAGGGACTGCTATGCTAACAAAGGGATCACACATCACAGGAAACCTCTCCGACACATGCAGACACAGAAGAGCAGCTCCAGTTAATTCTGGAAGCAATTACTACATATTTACTAATAAACATAGCTGTCAGAAATGTGACGTGAATCACTGGGCAGTGACAATACACAGTCCCCTTAATTTTGATTGCAAAACAAGAAATAAATCTAAATGAGAGGCTGATCATCCACTTCTAAGGGGACTTCTCCATCTGGAGGGAAGGAATTACTGCCACATCCAAGAAAAACAAGGTGTGATGGAAATCCAAGCTGCCAGACCTCACCGGGCAGGGACGGGTGCTGTTCTTCTGGGTGTATCCATGCTTGAAATTTCATGTGTTCTAATTGAGACGACTGGTGTGAGACTACACGTCCTAGTTACCAACCCTCTCCTGTGCCATGTGTTAATTAAACTAAAGTGTGTACAAATACTGTCATTAAAAATGTTTGAGAGCTGCTCTGTGTTGTGTATAGCAGCTGATCACTTCCTATTTAAAACCCGTATTCAGCCTCAACCCTTGAAATCATCCATGTACATTGCTTTCCACTTAATTTAATGAATCTGATCCTTCATTTAACGCCATCAAACCCTCCCATTTGTACTGTATTTTACAAACACTCCAGCTCCCACCTCTTACTTTGATTAAGAGGTTGCCTTCAGTTCAGCACTGGCCAACTTTTTCCCATGCTGGAGTGACAGAGGATGGTTAGAGGGAGCAGCAGCTCCCAGGAGGAGAGGACAGCCCTGCAGGAGGGCCAGTGCTCCTGGAGGAATGGTCTGCACACAGCCTGGAGCTGAGCCCTTCCTCCCAGAGCCATGGACAGGGTTTAGTCCTTGTTTGTGTTGGGTTTTAGGTGCTTTGAGCTGCTCCTATCATCAACAGGATGCTCTGACCCAATGGCTCATGCCATCCCTGACCATTTAAACAGGGAATATCAAAAAGCAGGTGGGAGGTTCTCCCAGATCTGAGTTTCACACCCCAGTAAATTGTGCTGGTCTTAATACCTACCAACCACAACAGATATTAGTGAAATGGGAAAGGTTTCTACAAGAGCTGCAAATCAAATCAAGTCATCCCATAACTTTCTCCTGGCACCCTTCATTCCAAGGCATTATTTGCTGGATCATGGTCTGTAATTTTCTCCTGTGGCAAAATGCTTTTCTCTTTAGTCTAACAGACAAAACTGCAACGTGACCCAGATGCTTCAATCCCACATAGTACAAATTTATTCAACAATTCAGCTCCATTCTTTACCAATGAACATTCAGGGGTTTGGGAGTGGATTCCTCATCACTGGAAATCCCCAAATCAAAGCTGTCCATTTTTCTGGAAGATACAGCAACATTCACCAGGCTCTAATTCAAGAGTAAGCAGCTTGTGCTGTCCCAAAAGGCGGATAAAACAATTATAGTGCTCCCTTCTGATTCATCATCTGTGATAGACTGTCTGGGTTGTGCTGTGAGCACAGCAAGGCTCTGAGGAGTGCTGCCAATGAGGCCCTGCCTCAGTTTAATCCATTGCCCATCTCTGACCAGGGCTTAGAAACCATCCCTGGAAGAGCTGGGCCTGTCTGACTGACTGTGATGCTGCAGTAGTTCTGATGGGGAGAGTGCAAAGCATGGACATGGACAAATCAGTTTTAAAAAGGCATTTTTCTGTAGAAAATCCAGTGCCAGGCAAAACTAATTCAGGCTCAAGGAAAGGGACAGAAAGAGGCAGATATCATCAAAGCAGGAAATCATTTACATGCCAAAGAGCTGCTCTGAAGTGATGAAAAGTCCTTTTGGTCCCTGATGAGCAAAGCCAGGTGCCTCTGCAGGGTGCCCAGAAGCACAAAGGGTTAATCCAGCCACACCCCAGGCCCGGCAGATCCTTCCCTGCACGGGGCTCTCCGGGAATGAAGTCATTAAGTGCAACTGTACAGATCATTCTTCCAAATGTGAAAAATGTGACTAATTTTCCGGCTTCAGCCAATTATGACCTGCCAGGACTATCATAACAGCCCATAAATAATGTGTAACAAAATCATGGTAATGAGTCTTCTAGAAGAAAATTAGATCCTCCGTGTCTTAACTCCATAAAATGACTCTGCTTTTAAGGGCTGCCTCCATCATTCCCAGCACTTCCCATTGCTTTGCTGGTCACCCCTCAGAAGTGACTTGGCCAGGAGTCTGCTGGTCCTGGGCATCCCTCAGGTGTCACTGGTTTGGCTGTTTCCACTTGAAATCAGGCATGGCACTGCTTAACTCACCTCTTGAATGGTTTTTGCTGATAAAACATTTATTTTATCTGGACTCCTTGCTGATTCATAAAATCACAGAATCTTTATGGTTGGAACAGGGTCTCTAAGATCATCAAATCCAGCCACTAAACCTACCACCACGCTCACCACTAAATCATATCCCTAAGCGCCACAAACTCTTTCCTTGAACACTTCCAGGGATGGAGATTCCATCACTGCCCTGTTCCAGTGTTTGAGCACTGTTTCTACACATCCTTGGCAGGCCTGAGACACTGAATTGTCCCAAAAGAACTGGGACATTTTTTTCTTTTCAGAGGAAAGAAAACAGTGTGAGGTAGAAATTAATTGTGAGGACACTTCTGTTTCTCTTCTTTACCTAAGTCCTCCCAAAGCCCAAGTAAGAAAGAAAAAAGAACAAAGAAAATTGTTGTTTCATCATCATTTTAAACCACATACAGTTTTCTCAAAGACTTCACAGCCTTGTCTCAGAGCAGTTATTTTCACATCATTGCAGTGTGACAGACTCACACTCAGGGAAACACCAGCAGCACCCAGGAACTTCTGTAACATGCAGAAATGTATTCCCCTTAGCACAGAAAGAGCCTTTCCACAGGATGTTTTTATCCCATGGGATGAGAGCTGTTATTGCACCAGTCCTGCTGAAAGCCAAAAGGTGGTTTTAAGTGGGGAGATTTGTTTTCTGTTTCCCAGTCAACTCAGCAGAGTCACCCTCACTCCTAACGTGCCTAAATGATGTAATGCTTCCAGTTGATTGCAACGACCAAATGGGTGTTATGCAAAACTGGTTTCCTGCTTACAATAAGAGAATGTTTCATGTGCTCCACCAAATCAGTTATGAGGTATTTCAACACCAGGCTGAGCCCTGACAGAGAGAAGAATGGCCTGACTATTAGCAAACTAAGTGTCCCTAAAGTATTGAAGTCTTTTGCAATTCTGCTGTGCCTTTAAAGTGAAAAATGAAACATTTCCAGGCATATTTCACCTGAAAGGAAGAACAGGCAGCATTGCTCCTTTTACCTCTGCTAAGGCACAGCTTCTCTGGCATCAGGAGCCTGCAAGGCAAGGGACACAAATGGAAAAGGCAGCACAAGCAGGACTGGGATTGATCTCAGCCCCTTCTTCCTCTCTCCATCTCCCTGGTAGAAGCAACAAGCCAGTGTAGGGAATTACCAGATAGATTGGAAACATGGAAAACCTGCGGCTGAATTTATGCAACGACATCACTTTTCTCTGCTGTAATGGAGAGAATTGGACATATTGAATTGCTCACCACACAGATATGGAATTTTGAAAGCCCTTACTATTGCACAAATGTTGACAGGATATTTTATTTACTGCATCATTAAAGGTTAAAGAGACTCATTCTCCAAAGGATTCATTTTTTTCAACTCTTAATATCAATTAAAGCTAATTTGGGCTTTAACTAATGATTAACATAAAATATGGAAAAAGCTCTAACTGAGCATTTCTGTTCATTACTCCAATTCTCTTGTATTGCTGGGGCACTTTATAGGTACTGATGCAGCTTTGTATCACCCATGATACAGATAACTTTCCCCTCCAAGGTTGGCTTTTTTTTTGTTATGTTTTGTTCATGCAAATGTTGCAAATATGCTCAAAATACCTTTGGTGACTTGGAACTAAATTTTTATTTAACTATTTTGTAGCTGATGATCAGGGATGTTCTCCATGGACTTCCCTGCATGGCTGGGTACAATGTCTGGATACAAATGTACCTTGTTGCAAGGCCTGCAGCCTCCATGTCATTCATATATATCATAAATAAACCCACTCTGAGGTACTTGTGCAGCCACAAGTTTGCAAATGGAGTGGGGAAGACACTATAACTGTTCAAGGGAAAATGAAAAACCTTGCCTGACACTTATGAACTGAAGCCAGTCCAGCACAGCTGGCTGCATTTACCCATCTTCACTTGGCAAAATGCTGATCCCATCTACACAGCACGGAGAGCCCAGGAAAATAAGCTACAGTTCATCTCCTGGATTGTGTCTGGGCTTTGTGCAGCCCAGCTGAGGGGGCACAGGCGCCACACCACAGCTCCCCCATCCTGAGGCTGTCCAGCTGGTTTTGCTTTGAAATTGGAGGTGGTAAAAATGGAAAAGACTTTTGGAAAATAGAGCACAAAGACAAAACCCCAACATGGCCAGCAGAGTCTTGCACTAACTTGCCACAAGCTTGTCTAACCTTTTCAGGATTTCTCTACTTGTATCCTAATTTTAGGCTATTTATTGTTAACAAGCACTAATCTGGGATCAATCAGCATCCAAAGGTCACAGCAAAAGCCAGAGGGAAGGCAAGGAGTGGTGCAGATGCTCTGAGGAAGGTCAGCTGCTGCCACTCAGGCTGCTCTCGGGGGTAACCACACATCAATCACCCCACCAGCAGCCTGAGCCACATCCAGGGGAGTCAGCACATGCCTGGTGCTCCCAGTGACTGTAACAGGCTCCAGTGGAAATCTGCAACATTTTCAAGTGGGAAAAAGGCCATTTGGAGATGCTCCTTGCCAAGAAGGGGAGTGTTTCCCATGCTGGCTGTCACACACCTGTGCCCAGGGCAGCTCTGGCCCAGGGCTCTGCACTGACCTACAGGTGTCTCAGGCAGGCCACTGAACAAACCACTCTTATTTTTCCTCACCTTTTCAAGTAGCTTTCTCCCTCCCCCTCCTGCATTTTCATTTTTAGCTTTCAGTGACTGGAATTCACTCGGTCAGGAGGAAGTGAAACCGTTCTCCTAAGTGAAAGAGCCACCTAATAAAGTTTTAATGGGAGATATCATTTCTAATCTTTACATTACATTAAAAGCCAGCCGGGAAATGAAAGCCCAGGAGGGTTAGGAGTGTTGGAAACACTCAGCAAGAAAGCCTTATCTTCAGGGAGTTCACACAATAAGTGTTGCCCTGAGGAACAATTTGCAGCAAGCAGAGAGCCAGGGCTGTTACAGACTTGCAGCCACATGTAGACACATGTATTTATATTTGTGTGCATATCCACACACCCAAAGGGCAGAAGGACATCTTAGCCTTTGGGCAGACTCTCCAAATCCAGCTGAGATATCCACCTGGGAGTGTCTGAGGGGATAAGCTTGGAGCCTAGGCCATGGCACAAAGCATTTACCTGCTCTGCACCACCAAGGTGCTCATTTAAACACCAAAACCACTGCCATCTTCAGAGGTTTTTTTTGTGACTTACATAGAATTGGTCATTTTGGGCTCTTCAACAACCCACAACCTGAATTTAGGAAACCTTCCCACCACCAGTTCCTTGCTGTGCTGAACATCCATGCAACAACAGTAGTAGCAGTTTCAGAAATCTGTTTCCAGGAGCAAGAGCAGAACTGAGCAGTTCTCAGGCTCCCTGGGGAGGGACAGAAACGTTCAAGCACATATCAGAAAGACAATTAAAATGAGGCAAAAGAGTACCATGCATTTCTGAAACACTGGCCTTCCAGTTTAAAAAGTTGACCTTGCAAGTTTTGGTTGGCTGAGAGGGACCACGTTTAGTGATTGATGTTCCTTCTCCCAGGTAACAAGTGGCAGGTCAAGAGAAAACAGCATCAAGTTGTTCCAGAGGAGGTTCAGGTTGGATATTAGGGAAAATGTCTTCATGGAAAGGGTTTTCAAACATTGGATCAGGCTGCTCAGGAAGTGGTGGAGTCACCATCCCTGGAAATGTTGAAAAACTGTAGATGTGGCACTTGAGGACATGGTTCAGTGCTGGGCTTTAGAGAGGTCTTTTCCAACCTAATCAATTTGTGATTCTATAGCCACCATCAAGAGTAAAACACACTCAAAAGCTGTTTTAAATTAGCAAAAGCCAAACATCCAAAAATCCAGAGTATAAATCTTCTCAGGGACCCAGCAGGCCCCAAGGTGGCAGCAATGAAGTTTCTGCAACAAGAACTGAGAGCTCCCACAAGCAGGGAGCTGCCAGGGTGTCCAGGCAGCAGCTGCCCCAGGGAAGTGCCCAGACCCTCTGCTGTGCTGGCCCTGCTCTAAGGACAGCGAGAACAATGAGAAATTAAATTGCTCTGTCACAAACACCAGCACGCAACAGCTTCTGGCACTGCTTTGGTTTGTTTATTATGAAGCCATGCTGGCTTTGTGTTGGGTTTTCTGCCCTCTCTCTGCTTGCTGGCAGCAGCTCCAGAGAAGATCTTTGGAATTTTGCTAAAAGTTTCAGATATTGGTTTCCTTTGCAGCACCTGCTCCTTTGTAAGGAGTTAGAAGCTCCCTCCAGGCTCCCTCCCTAAACACACACCACAGCTGCACAGCTCATTATTTGCCACATTTATTATATAATCACCAAAACGCTGGAGGTTTAAACCTTCTTGTCTCTTGCCCATCTCTGAACTGGCTCCCAGGTGGGGTTTGAGCACCAGCAGCTGGCCCTGCTGGGCTGCTCTGCCCCAGGGGAATGTTCCTGTTCTCCAAATCACCCCTGGAGCCACAAGGAAGAAAAACAAACCCACAGATCAGCCTCTTCTGACAGCTGAAAGAGCAATGCAGGGAAGAATCAGGCAAGCGGCTCTTGGCTGGGCACGCGTCTGAGTGTGATCCACACGTGCTTCCATCCCAGGGCAGCCTGATCCCCAAAGCCCTGAGCTTTCCCTGACAAAAATCGGCTGAAATCATCCATTTGAGTATTCATCTTTCACCCGTAATTTCATTTTAAATCCCTTTTTTTTTTAAGGGGTTGCTGGACTTCAACCAAAATTGCTTTCAGAAATGTGGGCAATGTGAGAGGGGCTGTTTTTCACAGAAAACCTCAACTCACTGCAGCCCTGAAGCGCAGCCACCACCTCAGTCCCAGGGCTGATCCCTGGGGAGGGTCTGGCAGAGGGAAAAATCTGGACTGCACATCATGGACCTGTTAGCCTGGCTTGCCAGGTGAGACCCCCAAAATATTCGAGTTTGATGGCTCCCACCGAAAATCAGTAAATAAAAAAATTCTGGTTTTGGGATAAGCAGGATCTGAGATTTTTTTTTTTTTTTATCATTCAGGTGGTTTCTCAATTAAAGTTTTGTGGAATAGAGTGGGTACAACTGATGCTGGGAAGAGGGAGCAACAGCTGAGCCAGGAGAAAGGATCTGAAGCTTCAAACACACCACAGGCAGTGGGTGGGCTTTTTGAATAAGGAGAAAATTCATTAACTCTGTGTCAAAGATCACACAGACTTTAACGAAAATCTTAAGTAAAAGATGCCAAGTGTTTCTGAGGAGGCCTCCTGGATCTTTCCTTGAAGATCTGCAAAGAAATGTGAAGGAAATGCTCCACTTTCAGTATCATACTGTGAGATTAAATGTTATCCTGCTACACATTCTTTTTTTATAGCCCACTTTCTATTTTTATTCCTGTTCTGCTGTGGAAGTGTTTGCTAATAATATATGATAGGATGCTTTGTCATGAAAAAACCTTGTATCATTTATCTGTTTCTGAAAAAAGAAATTCTCAGTACAAATCTAATAAGGGAAAAAAATCCTATTCTAGCTCCTGTTGGAGGAAAGGGATTGATTTATGGAGAGAGATGAAAAGCACTAAGTATGTATTGCTTGGCAAAATGAGGAATTGTAGAGAACTGTCTTTATGCATTTGAAGGGTGTAAACATCAAAGAGGCAGAAGAGCTATTTAGAGCATTAGGAGGAGGCACATCTAGGAGACAAGAGCTGAAATTAAATGAACATCCTTAACTTAAAAATCATACTTCTGCCTGCAAATCTATTTCCTGGTATTATTACTTGCAGCACTCTAATGAGTATAAATGAAGCTTATAGGAAAAAAACACCTAATCTATTTTTCATATCCGATCAGCAGATCTTCCTGTAACATTTATAAAACCCAGATCCAGCACCCAATACAGAAATTCTGGGAGAGGAGCATCGTTTAAGCTTCCTCCTCCATCTTCCTATTGCCCACCAAATGGTGATCAGTACAATGGGTCACTCCCCCACCTCCAGACTGCAGCCTGTGTGGTCAGTCTGGTATCAGACTCATAGAAGCTGTGTGGGTTTAACACATTTATTTATTTATTTATATGTAACAGCTCTTATTTTTTAAAGGATAATTGTGATCGTGAACAACTCTTCTGAGAGCATCTTTGTTCATGCCCCACAGGAAACCCGGCACTGATCCTGCAGGATGCCCAAACCTGGCTGCTTGGAATTCAGTTAATTGCCCACAGACCTGAGCTAAAGCACTGGGGAGAGTGCTCCAAAGGCTCTGGAGAAATCAGTGCCTTTGCTCTCCTCCAGGATTGGCAAGATGCTCCAAAAATGCTGGAGCTGCACATGGCCTGACAGCCCACAGAGACCTGGAGGGCAAAGATTTGCTCTCTGTCCTGCTTGTATCCCCAATTGTCTGTTCTGTTTATGCTGGATATTAAGTTCTACACCTTTCAGACTGGTTCTGAGAGCAAAGGGGGGAAAAGAAGAAGCATAGAGCTTGTTTTCAAGAAACTGCACTCACTCCTACACATTCCACTCCTGGACTGTGTTGTCTGCAGCACAGACAGGCAGCAGGACAGAGATCTCTTGTCCTTCTAGTTAGTTTGTAACTAGCTGAGGCAGAGAAGCTCCCTGGATTGTTTTTTTTTTTCTTGGGACTGTTTAACCCTGCTCTGGACTGAAAACCCAGAAGAGCACCCAGAGCTCACACCTGCGGCCCACCAGGGCCTGCACCTCGGCATTTTCCAGAGCCAGAGGGACTGATAAGAGACTGAGCCAGCCAAGCTACACCCACAAGGACTTTCTCACTTTGCCCTCTGTCTTCAGAACAGGAGGTTTTATTATTTTGTATTGTTCATTTTTTATGCTCGTGGACACTTTGTTAAATAAACAGTTTTTTCCACTTTTCTCTAAGGAGATTTTTTTCCTGGACCAATTGGGGAAGGCCCGTTTGGGTTTGCTTCCCAGAGGGACCCTATTTGGAGGTTTCCTTCCAAATTTGCCCTAAACCAGGACACTCTCCCACCTCAAGGAAGAGGTTTTGGAGTAAGCAGAGCTCAAGGACAATGTTCTGCTCTCCTTTCCACCAGGCTTTGTGAGCCCCCCATGCCCATCTGGGAGTGGGATGGCAGCAGAGCCGTGTCAGGCTCCAGCTGAGCTGACCCTCAGCCTGGCTGGGGTCTGCACTCCATATGGATGTGCCTGGATAATTGGAAGTGGCATGCAGCTGGAGGCTCACAGCTGAAAAACATCACTGGCTTACACACCTCCCTTCTGATTTCCTACCAGCCAGCCCAGGATAACGAGGCCTGTCCCTCTCCGTGCCTTTTCTCAGCAGCATTTCACAAGTGACAGATGCTGGAGGTGGCAGGAGAGGACTCCCTGCTGTCAGCCTCCCCAGAGAAATCCTCAAATCCTTCCAGAATTAGAGACACCTTTTACAGTATTTTTTTCTGCCTAGATTTTTGGTCTAAGGGCAAGACTGCAGTCTCATATTGGCCATTAAAGTGAAGTAAAGGAGGTGCTTTCTGTGCTCCCCACCTTCACCAGCAGGAAAAGAGGTAAAACCCAGGGGAACAGAGGCAACAAAATTGCTAAGTCAGAGCACAGAGGCCATGCAGGCTGTGACTTCCCAAACATCCTGATCCCTTCAGTCAGAAACCACTTCATCATCAAACACAGCATTTCATGTGCATAAATAAAAAGGAAGAGAAATGATTGCAATAAGCTTCTGATAATAGCCAAGGTTCACAACTGAATCCGTGATATTTCAACAGAAAGCATATATTAATGTAAAATAAACATGATGCCTGTGAATGACAGGCTCTGATTTATATTCCTGATGTTTCCAGCCCTACAGCATCATAAGAACATTGTAATGAAAAATGTTCAGCAGCAAATAGGAAAGGATGGATCTCTGTGGGCAAGAAGAGAATTACACTGCTTCCCATGCCCCTGCCTGGGGCCACCCAGGTCCCACGCTTGTTCACATCCAGAAACATCAGTTCCTGAAGGGATGGAGTTACTGATGTGGCCACAGCTCTGTGCAAAACCTGAGCAGCTGAGGAAAGCTTATCCATACTGCAGGGCAGCAGCTGTGGTGTCCAGACACGGGCAGGGGACACAGGGCTGGGGCAGGGCTGTCCCCACCCCTCCCTGGACACTCACTCCCACCCTGCAACCTTTGCAGCAAACTCACAGAGCACAAGTCACAACCCCAAAAAACCAAAATGACATTTTACCATGCTGGGGGAAAGGCCATATACCTCACGGGAGTGATGGGGGTGAAGCATGGTCCTGCTTTCATGGGAGACCTGCCCATCTCCAGCTGAGCTCAGGAGAGGATTAGCATGACCAGGCTGAGCTTAAATGGGCTCTGGGCGGGGTGTAGAGGGTGTAGAGCCCAGGTGAGGCTGGACAAGGTCTGCCTGTCCCTACCCAGGAGGCCCTGGTCCATCCTCAGCTGGAGGAAATACTTGCCTGACAGTTCAGAGCCTGTCTAGTGGAGGTCTGAGGGTCTCCAAGTTTGGAATAAATGCCAAGAGAATCAAGGGATGCACAGTACAGGTGCTCACCATCACTGACCAATGCCCAGCCCGTCCCCAGAGCCACCAGTGACTCCCAGCCAAGACCCCCAATCTAGACACTGAGCATGGCGATATCCTAATGCAGGAATATCCCTTTGGGTCACCTCTCCTGGCCATGGAAGGCAGAGCACAAGACACTGAAAAGTGCTGGACTCGGGGTAAGCCCCCCTCAGCCACAGCTCAGCCATGGGTGTCACCAGCACTGCTCTCACACTGACCCCAAAGCACTGTACCAGCTACTCAAGACAAAATTAACTCTACCTCAGCTAAACCAGGACAGCTTCCTCTGTCCTTTCGTGTCCCCTGAAGCACCAGGCTGTCCCTGCAGGCTCCCACCAGCTGGGGCAGGAACTGGAGCAGAAAGGCAGTAACCCCGCACGGGGCCACGGGAGAGGCTGCCACAGGAATCACCCTGCTGAGACATCCCTGCTGCCTCAGGAGATGCACCACGCCAGGGCATGTGGCTCTCCAAGGGAGGGATGAGTCCATTTATTTCAGGAGTGTATTTGGCCTCAGGCTGGAGCTGTTTAGAATAAAGTTGGACACAGTGACCTGTGCAAAGCCCTTGTTCAGCACCGGGGTCAGTTGAGAGCCCAATTTGCAAACAGTGAAATCTGGATGTTCTACCAACCAGAACATGTCCAAACACTGTCAGAGATTTCTGGTGAATTTAGAATTTTCCTGTCTCTTAATGGAGTTTCATTCTCAGGGCACTGTATCCATTTCACAACACATTTCACTGCCTCCTACATAAACATCCTTTCGTTAGTCCTTCCCTTAGAAGGGTGAATGTGAATAAACTCCCCAAAATATCCAAAGTTTTTCTTGTGATCAGTTATTAAAGCCAAGGCACAAAAAACATGCTCAGAGGTGAGGAGGTCACAGCAGAGAAAGGAAAGTCTTAGGTGTGGGAGCACCCAGCAGAGAAGAAAAGCTGGAAGGAGAAGGTGTGAAAGACTGCCCTTTGCTGGCCATGGAGATCCGTGGATCTCATGCTCCCAGACCAAAAAAACCACTACAATACAGCCAAAACAAGGGGAGGCTGATGAATGAAGCCATTACAGGTGACAGGGGACAGAGACACAAAGCAGAGGAGTTGAAGTGTTGCTTAATGACTCGTGTGGAGGTGTAGGAGAAGGTGGAGGGACAAAACATCCCAATCACTGTCAGCTCCTAATGGGTACAAAATGCTCATTGAAAACCCAGCAGAAGGTCACTGGCCCCTGGGGAGTGCAAGGAGGAGGCAGCAGCCAGAACCCCTTGTCCTCTGTGTCCCCACAAATAGCTCTGAGCCACCTCCGGACACATTTTGGTGCTTGGGAACACAGGAGGCTTCAGTGAGTGAAATCAGATTTGTTTCATGAGTTCACCTTCCTCCACTGCACTGTCCCCAGCTGGGGCTTGCCCCACTGACTGGGCCATGCATTAATTGCTGCCCAGGAAATGTGGGATGGGAGTTTTGGAAGCTCACTCCCCTCTATTGATCTCCCCATCTCCTTTAACTATGAACTCGTGGGATGAGGTAATGTGGTAGGACTGTCTGGGATGGCTTTGCTTCCCAAAGATCTGCTCAGAAATCCTGGCAGGAATTGGCCTGTGGCAGAGCTGTGGCAGGCTGCTGCCTTTCTCTGCCCAGGGTTTCTTCCACTTGCCAATAAATTCTATGGGTTCAGACATGAGTCAGGACAGTAAGAAGCAAGGTTCTCATCTAAAGGCAGCATCACAAAAGGCTTCCCCATCCCCAGGCTCCTGGAGGGAGGGGGCAGGTCTGTGATTATTCACACAACAGGAGTGCAGAGGGTCTGTTCCTGTGCATCATGTGTACAGTTTTGCATGAGAAATGCTTAAAAGAGGAGTAATTACAGAAAAACTTGTCTAGTACCTGGAAGAAAAAGCAGGAAAGAATAAGCAGGTATGACACTACCTGGGGTACATCAATCAGAGTAGGAAAGAGGAGCAACTGCAACAACTCCTCCTAGGGCCTGCCAGCTATTTGTCTAAATTGCATTTCTCAGCAATGCTGAGGAACACTCTCCTTTCTCTCAAAGCACAGAGGAGAGCAGGGCTCCTGTGAGGCCTTTTTCCCTCATTGCTTCTCACACCTCCCCACACATTTGGGGACTGCTCCCTGCTTTGGGACCTCCTGCTCACCAGCCCACCTGGCACAGACCAGCCAGGCTCTTCCCTCAGGACCAAATTCACTGCTTTGGTAAAATTCTGGCCTCTGCTTTGGCAACAGTGGAGTAGCTGGAGATACAAACACAACCATTTGCCTTTTTAATCCTATTCCAGTCTTGTAATTGATAAAGTTTGTACAGATTTACACTGTTTGGGGGCAGGAGGATGTGGGGAATACTCTTCATGGAGCAGCACAGCTGTGCTGTATTCCTCCATCCCTCAGACCAAAGATGTTTCACCAACTGATTTAATTACACAAAGCTTATGCTGGAGTTATAGAGGGATTATCTGAGTTTTATCGTGGTTATTAGAGAAAATGATTATATTGTTACTATTACAGAGTTACAAAAAGTAAAGAGGAATCACAGGAAACTTGGCAAGGGCTCATTAGCAGTGTGGTAGTGTCTGCAGAAGCTAATTAAAAATGTCTATACCTCATATTAACCATTTATCTCATCAGAGCCTCCATCCCTTACGTCTCTTTCTGTGGATAGAGTGAGGGGGAATGATCTCTGCTGGCTGGTGAATGCACACACAGCAATACATCTGAGCTTGGCACAGTACAAATGGCTTTGTTCCGGGATGTGAAGCCACCAGAGCTGCTCTTGCCTGCCTGAGCTGGGGCTGGCTGTCCTTGGCTCACTCACAAGGACACAGAGATGCTCAGGGACCTCCTGAGAGTCACTTCAAGAAATATCTCAGCCAACCATCACATGCTGGGTGTCAGAGGATGGAGACTGAGCCTGGAGGAGGTCTCTTCTGGGAGGCATGAAAGCAACATGAAAGCAGCACAATGGCACAAGTGTTTGCATTTGCTGTCCCCAAAGTCCTGCAGAAGCCAGTGGTACCTCTGGTGTCTCAGCAAAACTCTGCTCTGAGCAGGCAGGCAGGATTCCCTCAGACAACATCTGTATCTTCTCTGTCACATCACTCCTTCTCCAGGCCTCCAAAGCAAACAGAAAAATGACACAGCTCCCAGTTAATCTGTGTTATCTGGAAGAAGAAAACAAGGTGAAATTCAGTTTGTCAACAGGGGTGTGAGTGCTGACAGGAGATGGATCGGGACTGGCGAATGCCAGCTGTGGTTTTGCCCGACAAGTCATTTCTCACACAGTGCCTGGATGCTGATGGATGTTCTGGAGATGATGCTTGATAAACTTGTTTTGGGTTGGAGTTTGAGTTGAAGGGGTCCGTAGGGAAAGCAGAGGAATAAATCCCAAAAACCATGGTGGTTGTGATACCATTTTCTGTTCTGCCCCATAGTCCTGGCCAGCACAGAGGAGACAGAGCTGAGAGGCAGAGCCAGCCTTCCTCACTCTCCAGGGAGAGGAAGGTGCTTCCACTGCTTAGCCCATCCAAAATATCAGCCCCTTGGATATAAATTCCTCAACATGTTTAATCTTTGCACACATTTGCAGTAAAGCAGGAGTGGATGTTTAATAACGAAATCCTCGAGCCCATCCCAGGTGAAGTCAGAGGTAAAATCCCCTTCAGCAGCTCTGGGATGATGACAGCAAGGACCAAGTCTGAAACCCACTGGCCTCCAACACAACCTGGCTGGACCTCAGTGCTCAGAGATGCTGGTCCTCCTTGCAAGAGTTCACAACCTCTTGCCCAACTAAAGGCTCTCCCCAGACCTCTGCTTGACACCAGCTGATCAAGGTTTTACTGTATCTCTCTGCCCAGGCAGAACTCTTACCCCTGACTTTCAGCAGAAATCAAAACAATTTTGTCCCAAACCATTCATTTTTTATTGTTCCATCCTAAGGAGAACCTCTGTTATTTCTCCTATTCCTGTTATTCTTACTGCATGTGAACACAGATGATGAGTAGTGCCTGCTCTCATCCAGCATAGCCAGCCTGACCTCCTTGGCAACTGGGAACACTTTTTCTTGAATCCAGTCAATTAAACCTCACCACTGTTCCTGTTGAACAGCTCTGTCTGGCTCTCAGAAAAGAAAACCAGGTACTGAAAACCCTGGCACATGCCCCAGAAATATCACCCTCATTTCGAAAACAACACGATAAAAATCAGGATTTTCCTCCCACGATTTCTGCACACTTTCTCCTTTTCAGCTTTCCCTGCCAAACTCCATCCTCAGATGCATTCCTGCCTGGTTCTGTGTTGTGTCAGCCTGTCTCCCAGACATCCCCTGCTTTCTCAGGCACACAGCAGCCCAGCTGCTGCCCTGGATGGGGAAATCTCTTCTTGCAATTGCGGCAGTCACTAAAGGCCTTGGTGGGTGAAGCACCCCGTGACTCACTTCCATGGCTTTTCCAGGAGATGCTGGAGGCAGAGGCAGGACATTGAGCTCAGCTGAGGTTTCCCAACACAGAAGAGAGTGAAAGAGCTGTTGTAATGTTTGGGTGGCCAAACATGAGTCATTTCCAAGCCTAGATCATGCTTTTCTCCCCTGAAATCAAATCATCTACTAAGCCAAACCAATAATTCCTAATGGAAACAAGCTGGAACAGCTTTCCTGAAATGAGGGGAGTTATGAGGAGCATGAACTTACCTCCCCTTTGAGTTTATGGGGTGTCCCTCACACCAGGGACCAGGCTGAGAAAAGAGGTGGGAGAGAGCACATGTCCCATCAGATCCTGTCTTCTGAGGCCAGAGTTTTGCAGTGCTGCAAAATCTCACCTGGAACAGAAAACAACACCAAAAGCCTGATGGAGGATCTAGATTTTCTTGCAGCAAATTACTAAAAGAGTAATTAAAGTAATTATGCAGCTGAGAATTGTTCTCAATAGTTATCCGAGAATTAGCAGAGATAAGCACAGTGGTGTGAACTGTGATGCAGGCTAAGAAAGGCAGGATTTTACAGGTGTTCCATGCACCGAGTATGAGATGTCTTGACATACACACGCAGTAGAAATCAGCTGAAAGGAAGGAAGAGCTTCGAGCAGTGAAAAATTAGGAGACAGAAAAGAGGGAGGGAGATTAATCAGCATTAGTGCTGCCTTCAGTCCCCAGGCCCCCAACAGAAATGAAATGGCTTGACTTGCACAAGGTTACCCATTATCCATCCATGCCATTGCTTTCATCCCTCCCTTTCCTGGGAGAGGGCAGGGATGTCCTTGTGCTGCAGCCTTGGCTCCAGCACAGAGGGGTTAATCTGCTCTCACTCCTCACCTCTTTAAATACAAGTCATAAACGTGATTGTTTGCTTGCTTTTATTGCAAGAGCTGTAGCTCTCCTGGAGAAAATACACCTTGTACCAATACACTGGAATTTTCCAAAGGGAAGTTTAAGTCTCCTTCAGCAAATGTAATGGTCACAGGCTTTAAATCTTATGATGTGGGCAATAAGCTGTTATTGGCCACAGCCAAAATAATAGCCAAAAGCTATTATTGCCAGAGCATAAAAGCAAAATACAAGGCCTCACAGCCCAGAACCTGCAGCTCCAAACCATAGATGTAACATAACTAACATATATAGATGTAATTCTTTGTATAGCTGCTATAAATACATGATACATACCTATGGCACTTGCATGCACACATAGACACACACACACATATATATATGTATATGTGTGTATATATATATATATGTATGTATTTGAAGTGGCCACAAATGGTATTGAAGAAAAACAAGTCTCTGTTTTTCATTACCACCTGTAATTCCACCTGGGCCCACTACCTCTTTCACTGGAGTAATGAATAAAGTAATAATTCTCCCTTAAAGCTGTGTGGTCACCAGCCTCACAGATCAAGGGAGCACTGGGAATGGGCATTAGGAGTGGTCAGAGCCAGGTATAAGAGCTGAATTTTTCCTCTCTACCCCAAATTCAGAAGAAACCCAGCAGTTTTTGGAGATTTACATTTATTTTTGTGCTGTAAGCCAGAACAAACTGGAGCTGGGATAAGGCTGCAAACATCTGGAGGTGCTTGTGAAGCCAGTGCTCAGCATGAGTGGAAAACTTGGCTTTGTGTCCCTGAATAAGCCAGAAACAGTTTTTTTCATAGGGACTAAGTGACCTTCCTGCTCCCTTCCTAACTCCGTGTGCTTTATCTGATGGGCTTCAAGGGATTTCCTACGATTATTGCCAACGCCTCTGGAGACACATTCAAAAGGATCCTGAGTGCCTGTAAAACCTCTCCCTGTGAAGTCAGCCCATGGAGAGACCTCACAGAGGAAATGTAAATCTTGGGAGGGTTTACAGCAGCTCCTCCAACATCTGTAATTCCTGTATCAGCAAACACTTTACACGTCGCCCTGGGATGTAGAGCAGGGACAGTTATTTCAGAAAGCAACCACTTAACATCTACAGCTCTACGTGGCAGAAAAATAATAATAATAAAAAAAGTAATCCCAAATAGCTTTCCTAATTCAGATTGTATTAAAATGTATATATATATATATGAACTTAGAGCATTTCACTCCCATGGTCATTTTCCACTGGCTGCCCATGGATAAACTGTCACATTCAGACCCTGCCGTGCTACAACGACTGCTGGAAGAGTTAAATATTCCTGCTGGCTCTCTTCTAGTGGTTTTCCTTCCTAAAAGAGGAAAATGATTGCCCTGTTTTGGATTAAAGGATGTGAGTGGGTTAAGAGCAGAGTTTTATTGGGTGTTAAAGAGAGGCAGCAGAAGTGGGATAAAAAATGAGGGAGGAGGGTTTTGGTGCATGTTGGCATTTTGATAGCACACCTAATTCTGGCCAGACTAAACCCTCAGCCTGCTTTGGTTGCAGTGGGATGATGGGTTTGCAGCCTATTTTACAAACCCCAAATGTATTTTGATAAAAAGTGCCACAGCAATGAAAGGAATCGATACAGCAGTGCCTCTGTGTGTGTGTGTTTTATATTAAGACTTTGTTGATGACTTCTCATCATTTGAAAGAAATGTTCAGCCTCAGTGCTTGAAATTATCCAGCTGCAGCATTTTCTACTCAATCCAATCTCCAGTTAATTTGATCCTTCATTTATCTTGAACAAAGCCTCCTAATAAAAACATTTGTATTACAAATGATACACTTGATCAATGGGATTGCTTTAGGCAAGTATTTGATAATTTGAACACTAGCTATAAAAAGTTCTCATTTAATCAATGTTGCTGGCCAAAATTTGGAGGGAGAGAAAGCCCCAAACCTGCACATCACTGAACAGCCAGACTATAATTACATATCAGGTTATTTAGATGTTCTTACCAACATTATTGTTAGAATTGGCCAATGTAATTGGTGTGATATTAGCCTTAATTATTTTTGGTAACACAATTAATTATTTAGTTCACTCAAAGTGACAAGAATGGAATGAATCAAAATAAGGAGCTGGCTGGGCTGGGAACTATTAATTTTCTCTCAATCCCATGATTCCTTCAGTCAAATCAATGAGATAAATAGGCAGGTGGAAAAAGCCAATGGACATTTCCATTGAACAGGAAGAGCATCCAGGTCCCAGGCAGGTCAGGAGATGATATTGGACCCTTCACAAGGGCTGAGAAGTTTCCCTTGGGGTCATTCAGGTCTGAGAGGATGGTTTTTCAAACCTACAAGATCTTCAAGGTCATGGGCTGCTCTGCTAAGGGTGGTGTGTTCCCCCCCAGGCTTGTGTCCAAAGTAGGAAACATTATCCCTTGGCAGCCAAAGTGAATTTCTGCTTTATTGCATCTGTTGCTATCCTTGGATGCCTTGAGAAGAACTCACATTGCTTGGAATGTTAGCCTGTGTTTATTTTGATTAACAGTGGTATTAATCAACATTTTCCTCTGTTCTCCACAGATGGCTCAGGGAATGCCTTTGGAAAGCACAGACAAATTCCAGGTCAGGGTTCCTGTTGTTGGACATTGTTATATGTGGGAAGTGAAATTATTCCTCTCCTTGCTCAGATTTGTGCATGAACACTGAAAAACTTCTCACAGCTCCCCCCCATCCCTCCTGCACCTTGGCTGAGGAGCTTTATCTTGACACAGCCACCAGCAGGTATATCATGAAAAAAGTTCAGAAGGGCTCAAAAACATCCACAGTGTACATCACACTATTTCACTTTATTTCTTCAACCCTTTTAAATCAGCATTTTTAGGACTTCATTTAAAGTGGGAGACAGGAAGCAGCGCAGTGAGGACTCTCTGCTGTCACATCATGCACCAAGCTGTACGACACAGCAGCCTCAAATCTCTTTCAATCCATCACTTATTTCCCTCTAGAAACTTTTTTTTTTTTTCTTTCTCCTTTCTGGATTGTCTTTGACTGTTATTTATTTATTTGGTTAGTTGACTTCAAGGGACATTTCTCCTGGCTGGATAAAGACGTTTCACAAACAAACGCAGGGGAACGTTTCTGATGAGGGTCCCCGTGGGCAGGTAAAGCTTTGTGTCACTCAGCTCTGCTCCATCAGGGAGCAGCATTTTTCACAGCTGCTCCACCAACAGGCCCCGAGCAGCGGCGGGGACCAAAGCGAGAGGAATTAAAGGGCTGCTCGAGGTTCCGTGGGGCTCTAAAGGGCTCCCCTGGGGAGGACAAAAAAGAATTAGAAAGGGTTTTATTGACGTGGGTATGTTGCCTGTGCTTTGATACGCACGCAGAGAGTAACTGTGAGTGTGGGGAGGAGGGTTCTCCACAGCTGAAACTATCATTTATACCCTGTGGAGAGTTAAAAAATTCTCGGCGAAGAACATGGGCAGGCACGACGGGCCAAGGCCCAAACAAGGGGTACTAAACAAGCAGAAAGGATTTATAAAGCAGCAATAGATAACATTGCTCCATTTCAAAGAGCTCCACGGCTCCTGCAGCACCCCAATACACCGAGTTTGAAAGACATCACCATCAGCAAAACGTGTGCTGAAAAAAAAAAAACCCACCTCTGGGCAAGTCTGCAGCTGCCAGGGGAGAGGCAAACACGGCGAGGCATCAGCTCAGCTTCTGGAGGGGAGAGCATCTGCTGAGAGACACCTCGATGCTCACTTTGGAGTGAGAAATCATCACTCTGGCTGCAATTCTTCACCAGCCAGACGCACCGAGTGAATGGAATCCACGCAAATGAGGTCGTTAGCATAACCGAATACGCTCTTCATTCCTTCAAGAATGAAAAATATGAGTAATTCCCTGGCAAGGCCCAATTACAGCCTGCCAGCACTAGCACATGGGTTATATCTATTATGAAATAATAAGATAACATTAATAAGATTCCCAGAAAGGACATTAGACAGCTAATCTCACGACTGTGTACGACTGGTCTGACTATTCAGGCTGTCTCCTGCCGGCATGGCTCTACATTCTCCACGTCTTTCTTGTCATTTTCACTGGGAAAAAAAAAAAGTTCAGCTCTACCAGCTTTTAAGCAGGAGGTTCTGAGTGGGAACCAGGGCGAGTGCTCTGGGAGTGCTGAGCAACACTGGGTAGCTGCTCTCTTTTCAGGAGTTTCAGTGACAGCCATAAACGTGAGAGCTACAGCAATCACACACGCCACCCGTGAAATGTCCCTGTAGACAGAGCCATGCTGGCAGCTGTATTTTGGGTCGTTAACCTGAGTGCACAGGCACGGCTCAGACGGCTGGCAGAACTTCCAGCCCCTCGCTCCGACAGCACTTGAATAATCCTTTTATTTTTCCCCCATTTCCTTGTGTCCTGAGGCTCCCGACTCTGCATGCACGCACAGCACCCACAGCTGTATCAGCACAGGCAAGAAACCGGGTTTCGTCTTTTAGATGCACATCACCCCACCTTCCTGAGACACCCACAGAGCTAAGCTTAAAAGAGAAAAAATGGACAGTAAGACGTACGTGGAGCTGAGCATAACAAAACACTTTGCTCAGGAGCCTGCTACGGCAGGAGGCAGCCGAGATTTCCGTCTCTGTAATTTAGCAAGGCGCATCTCAGGCTGTGGCAAGGAGCATCCAGCACCAAGGACACGTCAATAGCAGCAGCCGGACCCCGGAATTTGGCAGGTGGCTAAATTGGCTCCGCAGCCTCGCTGGCCCTGCTCGGGGAAGGGAAGACGCCGAGCCTCAGCACAGAGGGCTGTAATGAGGATTAATAAGGCGTGTGAAGACGCTCTGTAATTGTCCGGCCGGCTGTTTCCTTTGCACCTTATGCTGTCGTTTATGCTGGTGCAAAGTGGCTGTAAAACGCCCCAGGTCTGATTCGATAGAACTCTGCAGATTCCTCGCACAGGTGTAAATTGCTCTGTGAGGTTCAGGGCACTGTCTAAATGCAAACTAATCTGATCATCTCTGTTGCCTTTTTTTTTTTTTTTTTTTCCCCTTCTGTAAACTCCTCTGCAGCCAATTGAACATTTTAGTGCCTAATAAACTACAAAATATCAAGTATTTCGTGCATGAACTTATGTCCCAGAAATAGTATTTGCAGCGCTGGCCTCAAGGAGAGCTGGAGCTGCATCAAGATGCCATGACTGGACCACCAGCACCGTGGTCCTGTGTGCTGGTTGCTGCCCACAGCCGTGGAACATTCACATCAGAAACCTCAGGGGCCGGTGCACAGTGACAGCGAGCCTGAACCCAGGAGAAGCCATGAAAAATGAGCTAACGACATAATTTGGGAGGGAACGGGCAAACAACAATGCCTGACCTTGTTCAGACATAGGAAAAAACAACTGCAGAACTATGGCAGCTGTAAAATGAGCCAGAACTGAAATGTATGAGCTGGTATTACAGGGAATAACCCTTAAGAGGTGGAAGGCTTTGATAGACGAACTCCTACAGGTAGCTTCAACCCCTGGCAGCTGCAAGGCTTCGGTAATGAATGTCAGACTGCTGGGCAGCTGTGAGGGGAATAAACAGCTATTTGCCTTCAGTGGAAGTAGCATCAGTTTGACATATGACATTCAAATGATGCAAGCTTTAAAAGTGTGGTTAAACGACTGCTGTTTGACTTGGAACCTTGAGCCTGCCGAAGCGGCATCGCCGCCGTTTACCTTGGCTCTGTGGGGGATTGAAGCACTGAGCTTAAAAATGAAAGATCAAAGTGTTTCTGCAGATTCAGCCCGCAGTATGTCGCGTGTCCAGCTGCTAGAGAACGTGTGCTGGAGTGATGAGAGGGGTAAAGACGGGTCCTGCCCCTGCTGTGGCCTTTGGCTCCAGTTGCTGCGGGCACATGTGGGACTGAGGAGACACAAGATGGGGGATGAAATCTGGGGGATGGGGTGAGAAAAAGTGTTATCCCTACCTGGTCCTTCCCATAGCACCCCCTTCTCCTGCCATCCTACTCCTCCTCCTCCTCCACATTGGTGGGTTCCTCTTCAAGGCTTTTTGCATTTTGCCTTGCAGGACACCAGCCTGCCCTGCACCATCTCCTGCTCATTTTAGAGAAACAAGCGCTGCCAAAACTTACCTGCCTGCTCTAGGAGCCCTTGTTAAATCAGCCTGTCAGCTAACTACCAGCACTCATAACCCTTTGATAACCTACCTGCTGAAGTGCTTTGGCTTGCAATCTTCACAGTGAAACAAGAGCTCAGGACCAAAGTTGCTGGAGGAAAAAATCACTGCTTCCTGACCTTTGGGCAGACTCTGTGGGCTGATTATCTCATCGATTTTAACCGAATTGAGCATTCAATACAGGTGTCTGGAGGCCTGTCTCTCCTCAGCAGCAGGTACAGTACAGCACCAGCAGCAATAATACAGACAACCTCTATGCAAGGCAGGGTCAGGGGCAGGAAAGCTCCAGGTTTCTTGTAAATTGTGACAGGCATAGTTGGTCCACCTGGGCCTGGCCCTGGGAGCACACGGGGAGCTGGCAGCAAGAGCACTTCAGAGAGGGAGCACCCTGTGAAGTGCAAATGGGTGCTCTCGATTGGAAGGAGCCAAAATAGCTGAAGCAGAAATGAGTGGGACCAGACTGGGGTGATGCCACTTGAGGGGGGACTGTCCTTGCAGAAGGAGCTGGTGCTGAGCTGAAACGTGTTTGCTCTGGGAAGCAATGCTGTGCTATAGGAGAGGATATGCAGAGCAGAGGAATTCATGCTGAGGGCTCTATAGTCATCCTGGATGTTTTTTAGGGGGAGTGGAGGACTTGCTTCAAGCTGTCAGCAGCTGAAGTATATTAGTGGACCTCCTGAAGCACTTCTGCTTTAGAGCTCTCCAAAAGGAAACCTATTTGCTCACTCTGGGACCTCGTTGGGATCTGAATCAAAGCATGGCATAAGGTGGACACACATTAAATTTCACTATTGCCTATGTGTAAATAATTTTTAAAAAATTATAGATGCAGATAAACTGAGGCACGAGGTTGTGCAAGAGCACAGCTCCATTTCCCCTGGATATGGGGGAGTGGTGCTTGCTGGTTACCTGTGGAAATCAGACCAGAAAGGGTTGACACCAAACATCTGCAGACAGCTGCTCAGTCTGGAATAAACCCAAGAAACAGCATCCCAGGTACTGAACCTGCTGGAAAACTCAGCATCCAAGCATTTCCCCACTGCAAGATCGCACCCAAACCACTCCCCAGAGCCAAATCTGTTAGCAAACCTCCCTCCAGGACACTTGGGAACCCACAGAGATTTGTTCCTGCCCTTTGTGCTTCCTGCCCTTAAGGACAAAATTCAGCAAAGCAAAGGGGTGACAGAACTGCAGAGTTTTGTCCCTTTGCAGAACCCCACCAGGTGCGGGGGGATGAGGCAGTGCTGTGTCCATCCCTCTGCAGGTACAGCAGCACTCCCAGCCTAGCTCTGCTCCCCCACTCCCTTGGCACAGGGTGCAGCAGATGAAGATGCCTTTGAGCACCCATGAGAGGGGCTGAAACCCTTTGACACCTCCAAGTGAACTGTATATTTCCAAAATGTTAAGCAGCTTTGTGAGAGAGATTATCCTGAAGGATGTTTTCCCGTAGTGTTGACATTTCTGTGTGAGTGATTAATTCCAACACAGGCATGGGGTGAGGAGGCAAAACCCTTTTCTTTTTGCCACCAGGCAAGCTCTGGCCTTTGCCCCAGCAAGGCCATTAATTCATCTCTGTGACACTGCAGGTGACTTTGTCACCTTCATCTTCTTGGTCACTCCTCAAGGCAGAGACCTGAGGATTTTCCATGCCCCTTTTTATGAACCACTCTGATGGTACAGGCACTTTTCAGCTGTCTGTCCTCCAGGGGTCTGACTCCCTGCACATTTTGCCCATCTGCTGTCACAAATACCCTGCCTTGACTTTGGAAAGGAGAACAGCAACAGCTGAAAATGAAGATGGATTGTCACTTTTGGACATGGGTGGCAGAAGGGAGTTGCAGTGGTGCAGGTGACAAGGGCAGAAGGGGAAGCCATGGCTGCCTGAGCTGTTGGGAATTTTCTAACCCTCTCACCCAGCTCATTGATGACTCTCTAGAGAAGGAGCCTCACTCCTCCCCTACACTTCCAGTTAAGGGTGTCTTTGGGGGATTTAATTTGCTGCAGGAAGGTTATTATATCCCTTCTGGGGTTTTCTACTCAATTCCTAAAAGATATAGAAAGTATAAAAAGAATATGTATGTATATATATACATATTAAAAGAATATATATGTATAATCTATCTACCTCTATATAAAAGAAATATAAAAAGTGCTATGTAGTGAATAAAGTTCCTTTTGCAATAGGAATCACTTCACACTCTCAATGACTCTGCTCAGCCATTCCTTTTGGGCTGTTGTACCTCCAGGAGCAGCTCTTAAGATTTATGGTGCCCACAGGGATTCATCCAGGATAAAAGGAGTTTTCATCACCTGGTCAAAGGCTTATGAGATCTATAGATGGAGTCACTGTGTATGGAGAAAGCACAGCAGCAGAGACTGGCATCAGCTGGGCACAGAAGAGGCAAATGAACTTTTTATTGCAGTTAACATTCCAGCAGCAGTTTTTGGAGTAATAATATGAAATTCCAGACTCTACAAAAACTACAAAAATTACAAAGTTTGGCAAGATTTTGAAGCACTCAATAGGCAAAGGCACCTTTCTTCCAGACAGGGTTGTCCAGGGCATCTGAAGGCTCTCAGTGCTGCACCCTGCATAATTATTAATTTAGTTAAGTTGGTCTTACAGTGCCCTAATATAAATCAGACTAATAAGTATCATATAGCAGTATGGACGGTGCCTGTGTTGACAATCTCTCCCATGACAGGTGGCTGCATGCCCACAATAAAATAACCAAACAATCAGGAAACACACGTGGGAATTTCTCTCCCACTCTGCAAATCTCCAGTCCTTAGGGGTAACTGCACTCCTAGTTAACCCATCTGCACTTGGAATCACACAAAAGCCATCTAAAATCATACCAAAATCTAAATAAATCAGCATCAGAAAATCTGCTGCAAGCATTCAGTCCTCTAAGGACGTGACCATTTTAACACTTGTCAGGGTCTTAGCACAGAGCTGAGGAAACAGCCCTGGACAACTCTGCATTCCCAGGAGAATAAAACCACAAGACACACAGAGTCACCCAGCAGGCAGTGGGAACAGGAGCAGTGGCAGCATTACTTAACTATGTGCAATTTGCTCTTCTCATCTTGATTTAAATTACACTGCCAGAAGAGACTGACAATGTCTAGAATCAAATTGCTTAGAAAAGTGCCTCTTCAGAGAGAGAGAAAAAAAATTCCCAAATAACTCGAGTGCAAATGGTCTTGCAAAATGCCTATTGTGATTGGGGACAGCAGGACCTGGGGCTCGTGTTCATTAGGATAATGCTTATGTAACTGTGCTGGGCCAAACCCCCATGAGATGGGGGGGCTGCCCCCTTGACATTCCTACAGCGCACACATTAACCTGGTCTCCTCTCAAGAGCTGGAGGAGGCACATTAAATAAAAGAGTATCTTGCTCTGTTCCTGCTTCCTTCACTCCTTCAGGTCAGCCTGGGCTCTGGGGACCATCTTCAGGACAATGGGCTTCCTTGGCTGCAGGAAACCTTTTGAGTCCAGGATCAGTGGGATCTTGAGCAGGAGGAAAAAACAACGAAACAGCCACGTCAGCTGAGAGAAAGGACAGACCAGGAGCCCTACAGCTCACACAGATCCCAGCTACCACTTGTTTGCAGTGCACTTCCCAGCTCACAGGTGTACTTACAGCAGGACCATCACTATTGCTCATGCAAAGCAGCCACCAGCAGGTGCTTACTAGCCCTCAGCTCTTGGATAAACTGGTTGGTGAGTTCTGGGCACGGTGCACTGATCAACAGGCTGCACATGGAGGGAAGAGCAGCCAAACCCCACCCAGGGTGCTGCAGCTAAATGGGGGCATGCAGGGCCATTTTCTTTAATGCAGAAGTGTGTCAGTACTAAGGGCAGCTAGATCATAATGGGAGCTGGAGCAGCAATAAGCTCTCCAGGAAGAGCAAAACTAAAATTACTGCTCAGACTGAGTAGCAAAGCAAAAGCATCCTCAACAGGAAAGGAATCTCATTAGAAACAACATTTAAAGCTGGTGTTGGAGGGGAGGGAAGTGTGTTTTAAGTCTCCCCACCAGTGGATGCTGCTCACACCCCAGCTGCCTCTCTCCCCATCAGGACAAGGGTGACACACCCCCAGCCCAGCAGGCCACATTCACCCCTCATATCCCAGTAAGTTTTGTTTCAGGAAGTTTAAGCAATATGGCTTGCAGCCCAATGTGCCATCAGTGGAGCAGTGAGAGGAGGCTGCAGCTTCCATATACATGTTCCAAAGGGATGCTCCAGCATGAATTTTTCCCTCCCACTATGATCTGATGTACATGACACCTTCTGTAGAAAAAAGGGCTGAAAGAGCCCCATAAACCTATGGGCACCAATAATACAATACATATTTAACTTGTCTCCTTTTAATTAAAGGCAGTTATAAAAAGAATCAATTTTATGGATTGCAGAGGACTAGAAAAATGTCATTAGACTTGGGGGAGGGTGGATAGGTCACTGCATTGTTAATGGACTATTACAGTCTTTCACCTCCAGGTTACTAGTTGAGCTGCAATCTGAATCTGCAGAGATTCCAGCTGAGCACCCGTGCCAAGTAATAATTTAATAAGGAGTTTTCTGTTTCTTACAACAAACGTCCTCTGAGTGACTTGTTGCCCCCTTTGCTCTGATTTCCCAAGCTCTCCTCACCAAGAGAATGTGATAATGGCCCAGCCTTTTGCAGCAGTGAGTGCAGGGGGCTGGGTCAGGCTGGAAACACCATGGTGCTGCCTGCCTGAGGCACAGGAGCTGCCTGCTCTCAGCAGGGCTGGACTGACACATCATTTCCATCAGCTCCTGCATTTATTTCATGTCCAACACTCCCACCCTGCAAGGTCCATCCCCTCAGTACTGTATGCAGCATTCACTGGGATCCTGGGCAAAACCAAAGCCTGGTGGGATCCTGCACAGCCCCAAAGAGGGAGAGGGTCACCAATTCAAACCTGACCCAGATTGTGCTTGCTTGAAAATTGCTACCCTTTAAGGACTGCCCTGGCCCATCAGAGATGAATTTTGGTGCCTTGAGATGTCCCACAGAGAATGGCCATGTCTGTGTTGCAAAACACAGCTCTGGCACAGGCTGGGGGATATTCTTTCCCTGCTCTCTGGAGCAGGATCTTCCTAGGCTGGGTCAAACAGACCAACAGCGCACGGTGGGGGAGAGAGCACCCCACAGTTCAGGACTTCAGGGATTTCAGCCTAAAACATCCCACCAACATTAAATATGCTTCTGTAGAGGCTTTTAAAAAAAACCATAAGGAACTTGTGGTGAACCCCTTAAAATAAACTGAGAAGATTTAAGCAGTAATTCCCATGTAACAGTAGGACCATCTCAGAGGGAGCAAGGGGCAGATACTGAGACACATCACCCCACATCCTCACCGGTGTGTCTTTGCAGGGTCTGAAGGAGAAGTTCTGCAACAGGACAACCACAGCCACTTTCACCACGAGAAGAGCAAACCTCATCCCTATGCAGTTCCTGGGGCCAGCCCCGAATGGCAGGAAGGTGTAGGGGTCAATATTCTCTTTGTTCTCTTTACTGAACCTGATTATAACAACAACAAAAAAAAACAAGTTAGCAAGAGCCACTCTGTTCCAGAATGTGTCAGCTTCCAAATCTGAAGTGATGAGGGGTCTGGGAAGGGAAAAGCTTTTTGTGTTTCTGTGCATATTAGAAGAATCCAGCTAAGTCTCTTATTTCTATCTCAATAGATACTTTATGCCTCTGCTTTCATCCTACTGCTCAGATTTGGTTGTGCAAATCCAGGTGCATTGGGTGTCCTGGGAATACCTGAAATACACTAATGGATTTCTCAACTACTCTATTCTCAGAACTCCCTCTCAGCTCCAAAACTGAACCCAGATTTCAAACCCTAAACCACACAGGTCTACAGCTCCACAGCTTCCCTGCAGATCAAAGGACCGAGCGAACACAAAGATGTTCTCCCCCTGCGTGACCAAAGGCAGGGCTGCTTTTGAGATATGCCAGCCTCATTCCTTTCCTCATCATGAAAAACAGGGAAGAACAATCAGCTTCACAGAGAAATTTGCCACTGTGCATTTTCAGTAATACTTCTTAGTGATCAGTTGGTTTTCATGTCAGAAAGCTTTTCATTCCCAGTGCATGAGGTACAAACCTCAGCCATGCTAAGTCAGAAGTGAAGTATCTCACTACTGAGACACCAGCACATCCCTCTGAGGAACTCCCAGCAAGGCAAGTGAGCCCTAAAGAGCTCCTTTACTGGGTATGTCCAGGTACCCATACCCAGTTTGACAACTGGAATAAGGATGTGGCTACTGGGGCAATTGGTGCAAGTTGGCTCATTGCCAGAGCACTCATATTTGGGTGTTTCCTTCTGAATCCAACACAAGGTGACCACAGGCTCCACAGGAGCTTCTGCCTGATACCACTGCCATGTTTTGTCTCAAAGGTCACCACATCCCCACACCAGGATTAATTTCCAGGTGTATTTCACCTCCTAGTGCAAGGGCAGAGGTCTGGTCCTGCTCTCTCTGGACCAAGCCTCAATGTCTGGTGGCCACCTGAAGATCACCAGTTCATGGTATCCCAGGTTTGCCTTAGGCTATTGCCCCATTTTGCAGGGTCTGACAGAGCTCCTAAGCAAAGATTGCTTCACAACTGGAGTTAAAAATTAAGTTTTATTTCCTACCATCTTTGCCCTTCCACTGCTGATTTGCAGGGCATTGTGCCAGTCACCCAACGGCTCTTGCTTTAATATCTGGCCATAAACCCCTCAGTGTTACAGCTGCTGGGAGCTGCTCTCACTGTTGCTCCCTTCAATGCAGTTAATTAAATTCCATGCACAGTTTATGGATGTAGATCATAAAACTCCCCTCACGGTAATGCTGGGACGAGATGTCAGGCAATGATAAATGCCTAATTTAAATGTTATAATCAGGCATTCCCCACTTTTGCTGCCATTCCCACTCCCAGGGCTAAGGTTGAGCTCGCAGCTATTCCCCCATGTAGCCCTCACCTCTCAGGCCTGAACTCGTCCGGCTCTGGCCAGTACTGCGGGTCCCGGTGCAGCACAAAGGCTGGGATCAGCACCACCATTCCCTCTGGGATAGTCACCCCATTGAGCTCCACAGTCTTCTTGCAGACCCTCTCGAGGCGGCCCCCGGCGGGGTAGAGCCGGATGGATTCGTTCACCACCATGTCCAGGTACTCCATCTGAGTGATGGCGTCGTACGTGGGGGTGGCCTGGGACAGGGATGAGAGGACTGAGAACACAGCACAGCATCTGCCACCCCTACAGCCCCATAGTGCTTCCAGAGAAGGGGGAATCTCAGTGCCAACACCTCTGCCACTCTGTTTCCAACCGTGGTTGGCAAGGCAGGTGAACAAGCCCATCTTCCCACCCTCCTATACCTTGTTGGGCAGGTGTGCGTCGACCTCGTCCTGGAGCCGCTGCTGCACATCAGCGTGAGTGGCCAGGTTGTAGGCTATGTAGCTGAGCGTGGAGCTGGTGGTCTCATAACCAGCAAAGACAAAGATAAGAGCCTGGGCCAGAACCTCCTCATCACTTAACGCTGAAAAAAGGCATAGAAGTACATACAGGAAGCTGAAATTAACAGTAATTAACCCTTGGGAATTCAGAACCCCAGTCATCAGTCTAGGTAATGCTACTCCTAGCTACGTAACAGTTGGTAAAGGAAACATCCAGCTTACCCTCTGGTACCACAGAGGTGTCCTACAAATACCTTGTCCTGGCACCTCAAAAGTTTAAAAGCATCCTGCCTTGAGTTGACAGACCAGGATTATGCCTTGGCTGAGCCTTTATCTTCTTACAGAGGGAACAGAGATGAGCTCACAGGCGAGCAAGGTACACACAGCATATGTGCTTTGTGTGCTTTTTGATATACAGCCAAAATTGCTGGCCTCCAGAGGCAACAAAGTAAGAAATGGGGGTAAGGAGAGACTCACTCTTTTTGTTCTCTGTTGTACAAACACACCTCAGAAATTATCCCAGGAAATGAGATAAAATGAAAATATGGCTGACCTGTGATAAACATCATTATGGCCCCACTACTGAGACCTGGACTCTTGCATGGGATTAACCACTAAAATCTTCTCCCTGCTTCCCTTTTAAATGGATAAGGAACTAATGCTTTCTGCTGAGAGGAGGACACATCTCAAGACATACTTTTGTCCACGTTGGTCTCAGCAGACTTGGAGCCATCCTGTGAGTTCTGTGACTCAATCATGAGCTGCAGGAAATCCACCCGGTCCTGGGGAGAAACAGAGGCAGAGAAGATGTGGGTGGGGAGGAGGCAAACCTTGTCCAGCACAAGTCTCTTGCTGAGACACTTGCTCCACTCACAGCTCATGGCTTCAGTACATGATGAGGTCTGGACTACAGACCTCCAGGAACACAGATACTTTCTCTACCTGGATGCCCAGGCAGGGCATGGTCCTGGCCTTTGTTGGGTTTGGTGAGCTTGGAGAGCAGGTGACACCACAGCTTCTGAAGAAGCCACCAGGTTCCTCCTGCACTCAGGACTTTTCCTGAAAAGACAAGGCCACCTAGGCTGGACTCACCGTGCTGCTGCCCTCTTCCCGTTCCTTCTTCATTTTTGTGAAGACATTCTTGAAGAAGTCCATGACATCTGAGGGTAACAGAGTCACCTTCATCTTTTCCAGCACAGGGGTAATAAAGGGGAACACCACTAAAAGGGAAGAAGAGACAACACACTTGAGCTCAAAGGGGAAAATCAAAACTGACACAAAGCATAGAAAGGAGCAGTAATCTGGACCTTGACCCTTTCTGTTGCCTCCATCTCTTTCTACCTAACAATGGCTGGGATGCAACAGCACTTGAGAACCTCCTCCCTATGTTACTTTATAAGCACAGTACCACACTAAGTGCAGCTCTCTGTGATAGAGCAGCTCTCCACCATCTCTGCAAACAGGGTTTCTCCTCATAGGAAGATGCTGCCAAGATCCACATTGGCCATACAAATCCTGGCTGTGGTTTTCTTGGGGAAATATTTCTGCAGATTTGAGACTGTAAATCCAATCCTGCAAAGTGCTGAGCACCTCCCATATGGCAGAAAGGACTCAAAGCCACCAAGGGAGCCACCAGAAAATGCAACACCTTTGACATTGATTCAGGGCTGTATGAGATGAGGTTTGTCATACCTAAGAGTAAGAACAGAGGACTTAGGAAACTGAACTGGAGAAATTTCTTAATGTTGGTGACAAAGGGGTCATTGGGGTTGTTCATGGAGTCAACATTGACACTGAAAGAAGTGCTGGTCACCACATCCATGCTGTAAGCTCCAAAAATGCTGAGTAGAGAAGAAGAGAGAGTGAATGAGATGAACCCAATCACAGCAGTAAATAAGAGCCCATCTAGGAACAATCCTTGTGAGGGAATCTCTGTTAATGCACAGTCCTAACATAGTAGGTCTGTCCTGACCTGGCAGTAACTATAATTTTATTTTTGAAGTTTCCCATTGCATTCATTCCCCCAGCTTTTCTCAGCTTCAAAAACCTAAGCTGCAGTTGGAAAGCACGGAACTGCAGTCTAGGGTAACAATAACTATATTCTGATTTTCATCTGTAAAAGAGACTGCAAAAATGACATCCAAAAGTACCATATCTTGTGCAGCTTCTAGACAAACTCTGGGAAATGCTTCCTACCTCAAAATGCATCTCCAGTAAAATGAAAAAGGGAAAGGGCACAGCTCTCCCATTTGAGCAGAGCAGAGTCCAGCAAGCCCACTGCTGAGGAACATGCCATGCCCATGGCTGCTGTGGAGTTTGCTTCCACAGCTGACAAGGGATCCATGCTGCAGCATGAGAAAGGCTCTCCAGCACAGCCCCTTCTCCACACTGAATACAAACCCTTTCCTGTCAGCCCCACACATTTACTCACTCCTTTGCAGTCACGAACTCATCATTAGCCACTTTCTTCTCAACATTTTCCACTAATTTTTCACCATAGTGATTAATGATATGGAACATCTGAAATGCAAACCAAAGCAGAAAGCATTGTTGACTCTTTCCCTGCCACCAAACAAGGCTGGGCCACACTGCCATCTGCCACTTGCCACTTCTGGCTTGGGGAGGAAGGGCAGCCAAGGGGAAGGTCTCATTTCCAGGCCTCAGACTTTGCTTTCCCTCATCTAGGACTAAGACTGAGCAAGGCTCTCCTTCTAAAATCCACACACAGCTCCCACTCCAGCCTAGCATCCACTCCAGCTGGGAGTGAACATGGAAAATGGACAAGCCTGGTGTGAGTGATGTGTTTAGCAGGATGAACATACAGGCCATAGGGCCAACAGTCTCAGCTTGCAATGCCCCATGTGCTGTTTCATCCTCCAGCCCCTTGGCCTGACTCCCTCCCTGAGATGGCAGACAGACACTGTACTGCTGAATGGTACCAACAATGCAGGTGCTCATGGACGTGGTCCTGGCAAACAGAGTGATTTCCCCATTTGAGGGTCAGGTCTGCACTCAGAAACAGCTCAGTTCTCCTTCAGCTATGGATGCAAAGTACCTGTGCTTTACCTCCTTCAGCTTCCCACTGGTGAAGGTTGGAGACAGCACAGTACGAATCCTTTTCCACTGCTCATCCTCAGCCACGTTGAGGGCCGACCCCAGGAGCCCGTTCAGACGAAAGTTCTGCACAGGGGAACAGGAGACAGGTGAAGGTTTATAGCCCCCTTCCATGTGACAGAAATGCAAAGAAAGTCCTTCCACGGAGTGTTGACTTGGTCCCTGAAGTCATGTCAGCTTTACCTCAACCAGCAAACAACAGAAATAGAAACAAAAGTCTAAGAGTCATAAATGACATCAGCCCCAAGGGCACATCCAGGCTGATGGCCCAATGTCCCAGCCAGAGTGGCCCCTACACCTTCCCAGCAGTTTTGATGCTGGTACCATCAATAAACTGGGGCACATCAGAGAGCAAGCACTTGCTGAAGGGCTCAGGAGAGAACAGAAACCAAGAAGAAACTCCTTCTTTCTTGCTGCATGTGCACTGTACTGGACAGCAAAGCACAGGACTAGGTACCTACCCGGCGGTTGGTAAAAATGCTGTAGCACTCTTTCACCAGGATGTTTTTGATGAGGATGGGGTCCAAAACAGCCATCACAGGCTGCCTGCCATCATAAAACCTAGGCCAAGAAAAACCCACAGTCAATCCATCCTTCATGGTCAGCTGGAGCAAAAGCAGCCTGCCTTGTCCATGGCCAGAGCCACGGCACAAAGGGTTTGGGCCCTCTGACAAAGCAGCTGGAAGGATGAGGCTGAAACTTGTTTATTTTGCAGTAAAAGGGGAGAAAGGGAAGGAAAGTGACAAACATGGGCAACATGAGCATTTCTAGCAATTGTCCGTGGTACTGAAGAGTTGCCAAAGCCTTGTGGATTTAGATAAAAGGCAACTTTTTGCCACAATGTTGATCCCCTGCACTTGGGCTGTTCTGAGCAGTCTCCACTACTGATGAGTGGAGACAAGAAATCCACACCAAACAATCCATCTGTGGAGGAAAGAGATTTCCAAGGCACTGAGAGGCGAAAAACTCATCTGTCTCCTACATTTTCCAATCAATGGAGACAGAAAAACTTAAAAGTCACGGTGTGGGCTAAAGGGCAGGGAGCCCTGGGCCACAGCTGAGGGAAGCTGCCATCTTCAAGAAGCTTGTGAACATTTAATCTTTCAAAAAAAAAAAAAATGCACCAGGATTCATGAAGCCTCCCAGGATTTTTTTTTGCAGAGCAATTTTGTTTTGGTTTGAGAGGTTTGCACTAGAAGCACGATAAGAGGCCCCTGCACAAAACAAGCACTGTGCAGGGAGCAGGGGGGCAGGTTGAAAGGTAGCTTGTGCCCCAGCTCTGGGAGAAGCAGGGAGCAAGATGAAAAACACTGTGGCAGCCTGCAGCTTGCTTTCTGCTCCAGACACACAGAAAAGCAGCTTCAAAGGCAGGAGGCTCAATCTGACACCAAGCAGTGGAGGTGATTTTCAAAGCTTTCACAAAGGAATGACCCCACAAACTGGCCATCAGCATCCCAGCCCCACACCACCCTGAAATCCCAGCAGGAGAAAAGCCTTGGAGAGAAAGGTGGAGACTTTCCCAGTGGTAAACCTTGATCCTCCCAGGCTGTCACGGCTGGAATTACATGCTGAGGAACATAACATCAATGTAACTTTTCCCATTCTATTCTGGGGCTGTGGAGCACCCCAAACTGGTAGCTTTGTTCTGCAGAAACTCACCCCCAGATTTTTCCATACTTTTCAAAGCAATTCTGATCAAATTCGCAGAGCCCCTGGAAAAGAAGAAAGGAGAAATGAACAGTTTGCCAGGGAAAAGTGATCAAAGCAGGCCACAGCTGGCAGCACAGTGCATCCCTCAGCCTCATTGTAAATGGCAGAGGTTGAGGCTGGGAGGTGCATGGTCCTCCTAAGCATCATGCAGATGCTTAGGGGACATTTGCATTGGAGAGAAAAAAAGAGCTGAGATCAAAAAGAGAAAAAGGCATTTTCAATTTCCACCAGCTAACCTAATCTAAAAAGGCAATGAAGACAAGCTATGACAGGGTACAAAGTTTTAGTGAGCAGAGTCAGGAGGCAGAACTGGACCCCAGGGTGTCCTTTCACCTTCAGTTCAACAAGTTAGAGCTGCTGCTGCCTTGTCCTCATATGATGGGGACAAACTGTCCCTCTGCAGTTACTGCACTGTTTCCATTAGGGTTTTAACTGATGTTACATGTAAGGATGAAACTTATGGGACATGTAACACTCACTACACCATTAGTAAGAGGCAGCATGTACGATGCAAACTCAGAAAATACACCTTTTTTATTGAAGCATTTGCAATCAGTTACCTGGGATCAGCTACTGCCTTGTTATTTGATGAGGTTTGATAGCTTGATAATATCTGAGGTTTTTTAAAAAATCTATTTATCTGCCTTAGTCTCAAGCTGCCCCAAAAATTAATGATTGGATGAGGCATTTCTGGGGCTAATTCAGCCTCTTCATGTTGATGATAAAAAGGGCAAAGAAACATGCAGTTCTCAGAAAACAGCCGTCTTAAGCATCTTTCCAATACTTTTTTTTTGTTTCCAACAGAACTTCAGTCGCTTGAGAGCAGGTAGAAACACAGGGAGAAACTAAAAATTTAAATTACAAAGTAGTCTTAAAATACAGCACACCTCATTCAGGTCAGCCTAAACTTTTATGTTCTCTGTGTGTCCAAAGAGCTTCCTACCTAAAAGTATAATTTTCATCTGACTGAATCAAGGACAAAGGAAAGAGTTGCCCAAAGAATGGGGGAAACAGCACCAGCCACAGGAAGGATCTGAAGCACTACAGAGCAGCAGCTGCTGGTACTCACATGCCGGTACTCCAGGAAAGTTCCCACAAAGGGCAGAGGCCGTGGGCCAGGAATGCCCAGCTTCTTGAAGGTCCTGTAGGGCCATATCCCATAGCTGCCAAGCAAAGAGCATGTGAGAAGTTATACAATGAAAACAGAGAAGATACTTCTACCTGAGCACAGGGAACTGCTTAAATAACTGGTTTCTGTCACTCAGGGAAAGGTGAAATTATGGACCAGAAGCAGCCCTGCTGAGGATACTCTGCAATAAATGCAGGATCACTTGGGGTGTGTTTTGATGGAAGACAACAGCTGAAAGGAACTGCAGTCCAGCCTAAGCAAACTAGTGTACCTGGGCACCTCAGGGCTTTACTCAGGGCCTCATTTAGTTGCCCAGCTCAGACAACTGTGGCTCAGGTGACTCAGGAGAGATCTCGGAGCGATTGAGTTCTGAAGCTGGGGCCTGCCCTTGTGTTTGTCTTTGCAAAGACCTCCTGAGATGCTCAGGTGGCCGCTCTACAGCAGCACGGCAGGGACATAAATTACCGCAGCAAAATTAAGTTTTTGCCTTTATAGCTCACTACAGCTCTCCTGAGCCACATAAGCCGAAGTTTTGCCAACAGGACTACTTATTCGGGGGGGTCTGGCAGCAGCTCCGGCATCACCCTGCGCTGCTCCCAGCTGGCACCGCCTAAGGACGTCACGGACGCTGCTGTCTTTGAACATACGGAAGTTACTCCTTGGGAAAAGCTTAAAAACAAAACAAAACAAAACAAAACACCAAGAACTTCTTTTAATTTCCCGCCCAGCCCAGATCGCTCCTTCCCGCTGGCAGCGGGGCTCCGCAGCCCCCGGAGCAGCCCTCGCTGTGCCCTGAGGGCAGCGCGGGGGCCCGGGCTGCTTTCAGCGCTAATTCACTCGAACTCCACTGGCACTGGGCTCTTCTCATGCCCGGTCCTCCCAGGCGGACCGGCCTCTACTTACAGGGCCACGAGGCACAGGAAGGCGATGAGGAGCACCCAGGTGACGGGGGAGAGACTGGGCAGGAGATACATGGTCCCCGCTGTCCACCGGCTTCTGCCGCCGCCGCGCCCCGGGCCCCGGCCTGTGCCCGCCCTCACTGAGGGAGGCGGCGCTTCCCCGCCCGCTCGGTGCCTCAGGACCGGGCCCCGGGATCAGCGTCCCCCGGGATCAGAGTTCCCAGGGAATGCGGCTGTCGGTCCCCGCTCCCCTGGAGCTGGAAATTGCTGAAAGGGCGGTTTGCAGAAGCGGAGCAAAGGGCAGCAGCGCCCCGAGCTCCTCGTGCGGCCTCTAGAGCGACAAGGAGCTGCTCCTGTGCCCCGAGTTCGGGGGTGTCTGTGCAGACGCAGCTTCCCTCGTGCCTCCTCTTCGACCTCCATGAGTCGTGCCCTGTATCTCCTGTTTAGGGTCCAGGAGGGAAAGGGCTGGAGGAGACAGACCTGCACCACACACCTGCCCAGGCTGAAAGGGGCTCGTTGCTCTCAGGCAGATCCTCTGCAGGATGCGGTCGTGTGGCAGCATAACTTGTAGTCGCACCTGTGCCTGTGGAGCTCTTGCCTGATTCGGTGACCTGCCGGCCGCAGGGAGCCCCCAGGGCAGGGCCGTGTGGGCAGGAGGTGCCGCGGGCACAGCGCCAGCAGTCCCAGCGTGTCACCCGGGCATGGATTCCCACATCCCCTCTGTCCCTCGGGGGTTCTCTCGGCACTCCGGTTGCACAAGATGATGACGTTTGGCTTTAGGCAGCTCAGTTTCCCACTCAGACACAGACACGGGGCAGGCTGTTTTCTGTCAGTGAAATGGGAAGTACATTACGTGTATGTGGACACAGTGGAGCCTCTGGCCAGTTCCAGCCTATGCAAACACCCCGTGCTGGTGGGTGTGTGTGGGGATGGGTCAGGACGTGGTGTCCTTTGTCCAAGTCACACTGTGACAAATATCTTCTTCTTTTCAGTGCAGCACTGTCCCCTTCCCTGTGTTCCCTGAAGACACCAGTAGACCCACATGGACCCAGCCAAGGACCCTACGTGTACATCACACTCACCTGCATCAGACATCACTCCTCTGCCTTTGGCATGCTCACCCTTAGGGAAACCCAAGTGCTTCTGCAATTACCAGCCAGTCAGATCTCACATGGCTCTGCCTGCAGCCCAGCAGTGGATTTTGCCTCTGCCCAAACGTTTCTTTTGCCTCATAAAACACGTGCAGCGTGTGCTGAGCTGCCAACGGGTTCAGCAGTCACCTCTGCACTTACATGGAAGAGCTGAGCAGCAGCACTTCCAGTTTTGGTAGGTGAGTGTCTCAGACATCTCCAGCATTGTACAGCCACGATGTGCTCAATGATTCACATAATCACTGGCTGGCAGTAATCAATTAACCATTTTATGGAGGCACATCCCTGATTCCTGCTTCTCCAGGCTGCTCTGAAGAGCTGAGCTGTAGCAGCGTGCTGTGACAGGAACTTTATTCTCCATTTTATGGGATCTGCCCCTTTTAAGACACCTTGAAGCAACTGTCCTCGGGGAATTTTCCTTTCTCCTGCATCCAAAGGCAGGTTCTTCTCCTTGACAGGTCCCATACCAGAAGGATATAAAGAACAGCAGTGAGAGACAGGAGGAGAAATCAGGTTCTGGAGCAGTAACTCCCAGGCTGGGATTAGTTGCATTTCTTCCCTCACACAAACCCTTTGATTTTCCAATAACTTTTAACAGCTGTTGTGATTTCTCAGTGGAAAGTGAGTTTGTTGTTCAGTATTTTGTCCTCTCACACAGAAACTGAAGCAAAGACAGACTTCAGAGGGGAATAAGGATGTTAGCTAGCCCTCAAAATATGTAAATAAACTGTGCAGCATCTTTGCATACTAGGAAATCACTAATTTGTCCAAAACAGGTTTGAGTGGGAGCAATTTAGAGGTATGGTTCCCTGTGTGGCTGGTGAACATCTGCAAACTCCTTATTTATATGACTTTTGGTTTGGTTTTTTTGCAGGTCTCTTGAAGTACTGTGTACTCTCCAGCTCCCCAGATCTGAGAAAATCGTAGTTGATAAAATGTCCACCTCCCAGTCAAAATTGCTGCCATGACTCAGAGCTGCAGGTGGGGCCATTCTGAACACTCACTGTCAGATAATTTTATACAAATTGCATCTATTAAAATGATGCTTTTATCTTTACACAGCCCTTTAGACCAAATGTGGTGGTATACTCTCTACTTACTGAGACTATTTTTCTAATGTGAATATCACTGAAATGGCACCCAGGAAGAATAAAGCAGAAGGAAAGGCTCTCCAGATCATTTTTCTGGCAACATTTAAAGGGATTCAGCATTGTGGGCAAGCAAATTGCACAACAGGGCTGCAGGTGAGGGGCTGTTGTGGCATCCCAGCACTTTGTGTAAGAGAATGGAAGAAAATTGCCCAGGTTTGGGCTACACAACTCTTGTCTGTCCAAGGCTGGTGATCCAGCAAAAACATCTTGTGGTACAAAAGAGGGAGCTATGAGTGCTCCCCACTGCACTTGTGCAGCAGATATGCTAAAACAAGTGAAAAATAGCAGCAGCAGCCTGCAAGTTGACATCAATGCTGCTTCTAATTCACCTCTTTCCCAAAACTGTCACTTCCCCACCAACCCTCCTCCCATTTCAGGTAATAACTCATTAAGAGGAGATGTCTCCAAGAGAGCTGCTAAACCCCATTGGTAGGAGCCACATCAGTGCCAGTGACCTCTCTGACGTGCTGGTCTATAGGCATGGTTATGTACTAGACAGCAGAGTTGGTTCACAGCCCTTGTGATGTTTCCAGGGTTAGAGACCTGTAGCTATGAAGGACCCAGAGTGGTCCAAAAGGAATGTCCTCCTCTGGGTCATGAGCACACGTGGCCTCAGCCTCTCTGACATCGCCCTTCTCACTGACACCAACACAGTGCCACTGTTTTCCCCATTAATAACAAATCCCAAGGGCTCTAAAAAGGCTTGCTGGAGCCCTGGTGATGTGCACAGTGCTATTAAAAGATTATTTATTCTTATGCCCTGGGGAGAGGAGAAGTAACTGAGTGTGACCCTCTTCCCCCACAGCAGGGTGTCCTGTGGTGGTCCTGGGCAGCACCAAAGCCATGGCCCTGCCCTCCTGTGCTTGCCCTCTGGCCACCACGTGATCCCTCACACTGCAGTGCTTCCTGGCATGTTTGTTCTTGCTGTGCCACCCTGGCAATAATCCCAATTCAATATTAACTCACACGTTATCTACCACTCCTCTCTGCAATGGCAGAGAGCTTTCATGCACTGGGTACTCTTCCTGTGTGTGTGTCAGTCACCCTGGAGCACAGCACCCTGCACTCCTCTGCACCAGGAGGGAACAGGTGGCCAAGGAACTGAGATATGTGGGGATTCAAAAGCTGATGGTCACCATGGCTAACACAAACAGGAGGAGACATGAACTGTGATAACTGGCTGTAGTCACCAGTAAAAATGCAGCTTAGACCAACTGGAAGAGCAGCAACTGAACTGGTGGGGCACAGAGAATGACGTTAAACCTCATGCAGAACTTCAGTTTCTAAAAGCTCCGAGAGAGAGAGAAACAAAAATTTTAACTAGAAGGTCCTCCCTGAAGGACAGGTGATTTTACTACTGTCTGCTTGGTGGGACTGAAGGGGGCCAAGGGGAGAGAAGACCTGCATAAGTGCAGAGCACTGGTGGAAGGCCATCCCCAGGGGATCAATGCTCCTCTGCATCTCAGGCTCTCTGTTAGAGAGAATGAGACATTATCTTGCAAATAAGATAATGCTTATTTGCATTATTTCAAGATAATGTCTCATTAGCTGCTGTTACAGATTCAAAGGTTTTCCTTTCCTCCACACACTATGGGAAAAGTCATGTTGTAACACACAGTCTTTCTAATAGCCATAGCAAAATGTCAGCCCCATTAATAACCAGGCTTTTTATTCACTGACTGTCCCATCTTTAACAATTCTCTTCTTATTTTCCTCTCATCCCACAAACGGCATCATGAGCTGTTTATTCCTGGCTCTTCCTTACAAACCTTGTTCTCAAATGAGCCTCTTGAAAGGACTAAATGGGAAAGCACCAGATGTATGACATCCTCACAGGGCTCCAGCAGCCAGGGAAGGACCAAGGGCTGGCACCAGCTTCTGCCTTCCCTCTCACCAAGCCCAAAACCACACAGTGCTTCATGCCTGGGTATTTCTGAGACCTCTGCAGAGCAAAAAGACCACGTTGCTCCTTTCATCCAGCAATGCTGCTGAATGCTCCTGAAGTGCCAGCAGCTGAAACCCATCTCCCTTTCACTCCTCTATAATTTCTGAGCAAGGATGGAAAATTATAAGCCACAGCCAATGTTAAAGTATCAAACCAGTTCTGGAAAGCACAGCGGGGGCAGTGCTGTGTGCACTCCCTGCTCATGCTCGGACACCAGCTCCTCCAAGGACACCTTCTCCTTTGCCTGTCTCATATTGTACCAGGGAATCACTCTGCCTTTTCAGAGCTCCCAGCTGGTAGCTCAGTCTCACTGCATGAAGCAGCCAGTGCTTTCCAGAAAGTGTCATTGCACCACTTGCAATGACCTCAATTTCTGCCCAGCCACTTCCAAACCAGAAGTCAAGCCAGAAAAAGACAAAAATCATGACATGACCCTGAAGCCATCATCTCCAAACATGACATATAGCCCTTTCTACCACCATCCCTTACCTCCAAACCCACCCTATCTCATGGGGACACACATTAGAAACAGTCCAATGTTCTGGAATCTATTTCGGAGCCAGGATCTCTGTTCAGCTAGACCCAGCACCCAGAGCCACATTGCTGCCCAAGGGCAGAGTTTGGCCCATTGTTTCTGTCTCCAGTGCCTGGGTTCTGGATGTTTTTCCTGGACACATTCTGGGTATGCACTCAGGGCAGGGATGAAGCTGTTAGGCTCTTGAGTCATTTGGCATTGTGGACTCCCTATCAGCAGCTGCTGGATGTGAGCCATCCCCAACATGTTCAGGCACAGTCCTTGAGAGTCCAAGCAGGTATGGCTGGAGGCTTATCACTCAACCTCACAGGATTTCTCTATTGCAGCTAAATCCAAGCATTTGGCTGGTTGGATTAACCCTTGCTGGCTTTGTGAAATGGGCTTCATTGAAAACAAGCATCTTTCTCTCACCTTTTAATTTCTTCTGTAGTGTGGAGACAGCTATGGATCAATGAAAGTGTCCTCATCGATCACCCTGGATGTTTTTTTGCTGGACAGAGGATTGAAATACTGAATCCTTCCTCTGCCAGTCCTCCCCACGGTGGTAGATAAAACATTCCTGAATTTCCATCAGGTTATGTGAGGTTTAATCCCAGAGGATACAGTCTCCCAGCAGATTAAGTCAGTCTCATAAATACATCTGAAAATTGGCCCTCATTTATCCCAGATTTCCCACAGTTCAGCTTCTCTGATGACTCCCATTGGCCTGCTCCTCCCCTGCCCCCCACCTCTGGGGTGTTCATACCAATCAGATGTGCTTGAACATACATAAAAAATAACTCAAGATTGAAAAAGTTTGTATTTACAAGTTAAGCCTTGTACTGTTGGAATTAGACTCTAATTAGGTCAGTCATGTTCCCTTGGTAGGTTAAGAATGATAGTGCTGGAAAACAGACAATTTATAAAGACCCAAAAATAACTCATCCTGCTGTTTTGTAAGAAAGATGTGTTTTCTTTGCCCTATGCTGAGGACATTGCAATCAAGACCACTTGGGCACACTGATAGCAGCCACACAGACTGTGGCTTGGTCCCACAGGCAAAGCCGGCCCGTGCCTCAGTTTCCTCCTACCAAAGGTGGGATATTCATCCTTCCCAATTTGGCAGGGCTGTGGTTGAGGTCACCTGTGTTTGTCAGGCATGTTGTCACTTTTGGCATGAGGCCCCAGGGTGTATTACACAAGCTCTTTCTTCCAACTTGCCTTTCAGCCTTAACTACACCTTCTGTGAAGAGCACAAAGGGCACAAACTCAGATTAAGGAGGCCCAGGGTAAAGAACTAGTCCTTGGCTTTGCCCCAGCTGCTTTTCTAAGGCCGTGTGTCATCACCATAATGGGTGCACAGAACCCCTTGGAAGTTGCACAAAGCAGGGAATTACCTTTGAGTGACGCTGTGGGTGTTGGCCCCTCCTTTCTCCGAACACATTTTTGTCACGCAACCATGGTTTGCAGCTTCCTTGTTCTCCCACAGGCAGGTGCTGATCCTCTGATTCCACAAGACTTCACAGGTTTCGGCGCTGCTGACAAATTTGCCTTGTAAAGCCTCGAAGAATGACTTCACACGTCAGCCTCGCCTGATTTAGGATTATCCTGACTCGTTAACAAATGGTGATGAACGTGCCAATTGCCTACTTAATGAAGGTTTCTACCAGGCTGGGAAGTCAGCGGCCACACCGCCTTGGCTTGGAGGGACGTGCCTGGCATTTCCAAGTAAACAAGATAGCAAAGCGAAAGAACTCCTGGAGCACAGTGAAAGTGAACAAAAACCCAACAAAAACACGTGTTCACATAAAGTTCCTTTTGATTTTGTGGGAAATGCAGGTTTGAAATGAAAATAATTAGTGAGGCAAGAGGAGGAGAGGAAAAATAATAAAAACAAGAGGCAGGCTTACAAAAGAAAAAAAAAAAACCAAAACAGAAAAGAAAAGGAGCAAGGAGAAAAATAAATAATCCTGGAGCAAAAACGCAGAGGGGAAAAAGAGGGAACAAAAGAGACAAATAGGAGGAAAAGGATCAGTAATGAAAGCCCAGATTACTCGATTCAGTCAAGCCACTGCTTGTGCTGTTCAGGGCAGGGCGGGAAGCCAATCTGTTTTCTCTGGTATTGTTTAGGCTACGAATACCGTGGCAGATTTCCCATCCACTCCCATGTTTATGTCCGTGCTCCAATCCTAGCCACAAAAACGTGTGGGGGAAACACATCCTGAGAAGAGTAAGGGCTGGAAGCTGGAGGATGATACACTTTGGAGCCAAATGGCCTCAGAAAAGCACTTCTGCAGCTTATGGCAATTTTGCAAGATAATGTCTTGTTCACTAAATGCTGTGGTGGGAGGATTTTCATCTTCAAAATGGGTACAGTGATACCTCTGGGTTAGTACAAGCTCCCAGCTGCAAAGGGCTGCCTGTATTTATACAACACTGCATTATTTATAATATCCTTTTCAGGAGAAGGAGGATATGAGTTCTTTCCTTCACAGTTTGGCTATTTTTTTTCTTCCCTTCTCCCACTTGGAAGACATTGATTTCTTGCCCTCATTTCTCCCACCAGAGCTGTAGCTGACCTGACTGTGTTTAGTTTACTTCTCTAGGCCAGATGCTCCGTGGGTGAAAAGCACGACCAACCACCCTGGAATAACAGAGCTGCCCTGATTTCCCCCAGCTGGGATCTGGTCCTGCCTCCCCAACATCTGCACGTTTGTGGGAACTGATTAACAACTGCTACAACACTGCTGGGGAGGGGACAAAGGCATAAAAAATGTTGGCCCCATGGGTTTCTGTTTCTGACTGGGTTTTGACTCTCCCATACCAAGGATCTGAGGAAGTTTATTGCTGCAAAATAATAAAATATTTAAGACTGATCAAATTTTGTGTGGAAACTATTTGAGCTTAGCTGAGAAGCAGCAGGGGTTGTAAGATTTTACAGTCCAGAGCAAACAGTGAGGAATTTCAGTCTGTGTTACATTCTCAGTGTCCTGAACTGTTAACTCGTGAGCATGCTGGCAAGGCACCCAGAAACTTCTTCAGCAAGAGAAGAGCCTGGAAAAATACTTTTTTTCCCCCTTCTACAGAACAAATGTACCAAAGACACAGATGTTTCCAAAAGGGTTCTTTTAATCAGAAGCAAGTTTGCAAAAGAAGAAGTAACTTTCTCATATAAAATAGTGGAGTGGTGAAGGTGAGGCTAACAAGAGGTGTGGAACAAAAATCCAGGGCAACTCTCCAAGGAGACACTGAATTAAAAGCAATGATCCCAATAACCAGAGTACACCGAAGGGGAGCTCAGACACAGCTTGAGGTGGTCCTACCCCATAGCTGACAGCAGACACCAAACCAGGGGATGGACTCCAGCCCAAGAGAGGCAAAGTCACCAGCTACAAACTCACCAGCATATGGGGTTCTTGCACCTTTCTGCTACCTGAGAGCTCCCACTGCACTGTGACAGGCCCCAGGGGTGTAATGACATCAAAGGGAGGCCTGGTGGCATTTCCCACCTGCAGAACGTCACCATCCCCTGGTAGCAGAAATTCCCAAATCTAGTGAATTGGGCACAAACGGGAAAACACATTGATATAAAGCTCTGTAACCCCATTCCTGTCTCTGTATCCAGTGATTCAAGCCCCAAGAAAGTGCACAGTGATCAAACAGCATTGAAATAATGAATTTCCTGTCAAGTCTTGAGGCCCCAAGGCCGTTTAAAGTAGGCAAGTGGCAGCTTTGAGAAGATAAAATTCTGAGTCAGAGCCTGAATCTCAAGTGCTAATGGTACTTCACTCCTTGTTCAAACAAATCGCACCTGTCCCAAGTGTCACTTGTGTGCTTATCCATTGTGGCTCTCTGCTGTCGGGCGGGGCAAACTCTACACCTGCACAAAGTGCAAGGCAGCTTTCCTTTTCTGGGAAGGCAGGGAGAGGACAAAAGGAGTACAGAAATACAAAGAACAGAAGGGACAGGAAGTATCCAAGGCCAGGCTGGACGGGGCTTGGAGCAACCTGGTCTAGTGGAAGGTGTCCCTGCCCATGGCAGAGGGGTTCAAACAAGGTGATCTTTAAGATCTTTTCCAACCCAAACTATTCTGGGATTCTATGACTTGTCAAGCGGAGCCATTTCAGGCCCATCGTGTTCAGTCTTGGGGTGAACACGCTCCTAATTCAAGGTTGGTTTCCATAAGGAAGTTTCAATGGGTTTTGTAGAACCACATCATCACACGTGTGGCTTGCTTTGAACACCTCACCAACAAACCTTTCCCCACCTCCAGTAACCTCGTAGCTTCTAGGAACACCTTGATAATGTGTGGATTTCACATGTGCTAGCAACAAGCTATAAAAGCAATCTAAGGAATGTGACTGAACTAGCAGGAACTCCAGGCTGAGTGGAGCTGTCTGCAGTAAAACGTGCCCATGTCCCAGCAGCTCTGTGGTTCTTCCTTTCCAAATGTAAAATTAATAAAATGCTTCATTGCATGTGTCCTCCTGGCTGCTACTGGTACAGAAGATCAATAAAAACAAGAGGTCTTGGCATGTTGGTCACTCTTACACATCACAGGCTTCTGGAGTTCAAGATTTCTCATGCCTCTGTCAGAGGTTATCTCTCTTATGTGGTTGTTTGCTTTCTTTTAAAGTTTCCAATAAATTCCTTTTCTAAAAGGATTTTTCTCCAACAAGTTGCCCTGTACATCTGAAAGCAATGTGTGGGAGAAGACACCAGTGCTCTGTATGTATAAAGATCTCTCTCTCTTCCCTTTTCAGAAAGCAGATTAGATAATCTTTGGATGACCCAATGGATTTCTTGAGGGAAGCAATGGCCAGGATAATAAATGCATCCCCATGTCAAGATGTTTAATCCAAACAATTGCTACAGCAGCTTCTGGCAGAGACCTTGGTATAAGAAAGAAAAATGAGATCTTGGCTCATCTGCAAAACATCACTGGTTTTAACACTCAAAATGAAGAGGGAAAAGAAATAATTTTGAGTAATAGATTAGTTTCTTTTCTGTGTATTTTTTTCTTCTCTCCAGTCATGCCAACTGCACCCAAAAGTGGGATCGTGGCCAAAGTGTGATTCCTTTAGTAAATGCTGATGAAGGCCTTTGCTGTCACCTCTCCCTGCCCTGCCCATGAAGGCATGCCACATGAGTGACTCCCAGGGTAGGGAACAAGAGACTGTCACTGATGAAAGCAAAGGAGTGCCCTCTCCTGTCCCTTGTCACCACTGCCATTTGTACCTGCACAGCGCTGGCCCTGCCCAAACATCAGAGCATTGAAAGGCAGGAATGGAAAAAACTCCTCTCAAGGGTGTGGGAGTGGCCACGGTGGAGACACCCCACATGTGACACAGATTTTGGGGGATGATAAAATGCTCTACTCGGAGTGGGCTGGAACAGCACAGCTCCTTTCATGTGTGCAGTTTTGCACATGATTTACGACAGGGACAAGCTGAGGTTTGGGGCTGGGAGCACTGCTGACAGTGGTGACTGGTGTCACCTCAGCCCTGGCTGGAGGTGAAGACTTGGGCACTTTTTACCTGCAGGAGACTGGGTATTGTTATGGCTATTGCATGAAAAACAAGCTCCTATTAAACCATTCCCTGAAATGTCTCCCTTGGTCATTTCATGATGCTGCTTTTATTTTTCAGTAACAGTCACCAAGAGACCTGAGAAACAGGGGAAGGGAAATAAATAAATAAAAATAAAATATCCTAAGAAGGCATTTTAAACATAAGCCTTCATTTTTCAAGACTATTCTAAACAGGAAGATGGAAATGGAAGCGAATTCAATGGGTGAAGTTACTGTAACGTGACAACTAATGTTTAAAAGTTGTATTTCAAGGCTGCAATTCCCAAAGATTGCAGCAATGAAATAGAGCTTTCTTCTTAACTGATGGAGTATTTCCTTCCAGATAAAACGATTTCCCTGATATGTGAAGTAAATAAAACCCACCTATTAACCATATTTTACAAGTTGAGTGTGTTAGCAAGAAGGTGGAGGCATCACACATGGAGTGACACAGGATCCTGCACAGCAGAAAACACGTCCTGTGCTCAGCTGAGGGTGAGCAGGGCACTGCCCCTCCTCACTGTGCAACTGCCTATCCAAAATAAACCCACGTGTCACAAAAGCCAACTCCTGAACACAGCATAACCAAGAGTGACAACAGTGGGGACAAGAATGGAACAGAAATACCTTTGTTGGGATCTACAGGTCCTAAAGGAATCACACCTAACCTGTTATTTTGACAGCAGTCAGAAGAAAAGAGCCACACAGCCAACTCAGCAGGTCCTCAGCAAGCTCAGGCTTTTTAGTTGCAGCTGGTTCTGAAAAAAATGAACAGAACAGTCTCTTCTCCTCGCTTTGTATAGACCGTGCTGCTCCCCATGTTGTCCGTCAGTGGAGCAGTGGCCACATTTCCTTTATTCCCCATGGTTTTCTTGGGTTGTTTTTTCTCAATGTGTTATCAAAGATCAGCCCCAGGGAGTAACTGCACCTTACAGCAACTGAGATCTGGCAATATTCAGGAGATGTGGAGTTGCATTATGCTTTCCTTTGGAGCAAAGTCTTCGGTGTTCCATCTACTTCCTACTAATTTACATCCCTAAAGTCCTCAGTGGTCCTTGAAGGGCTCCTCCTGCAGCACTACCTCTTACACCTGTTGGACAAGTGCCATTAAAATTCCAAGAGCAATTGCACTGCTGTGTTAAATGTATAAAAAACAACGTGTTTAAAATATGATGCAGGAAATGACAAAGGAAAAGGAAAACAAATCAGAAAGTCACGTAGATAATTTTGTCTAAGAAACAAAAAACGCAGACTGAAAACAAATTTTGGCAGTTCAGTAATTAAAGCAAAGTCCATATGGCTTAAGAGAACAGTCAAAGTGCACAGAAGGCAGTGGGTTTTTTGTTTGCTTTGCATTCCTCTTCACTGCACACTCCAAGTCATCCTCTTTGGAGCCCCATCTCCATCCCACACACATCCTACCCAGGTGCAGAGAGGGGGATGACTCACAGGGTTTTGGCTCAGCCTTTTCTTTGCAGTCCCTTGCCATCTAATGAGCTGCAGATCATTATCCCAAACTCAAAAGCCCTTAAACACACCCACTGGAGTTTTTGGTTTTGAACTTTTTCTTCCTGGAACCTTTGGAGAGGAACAGCAATCCAGTGCCAAAGCTATGCAGAGTCTGCATGCACCAAGAGCAGCAGTGCTCGGAGGCAGTGCCCAAGAGTAAAAGCAGTTCTGAGATCGAATGCCCTGTCCAAGAGGCACTGAAAGGTGACAGCAAGGCTGAGCTGGCCCTTGGACCTCAGCTGTTCTGGTGAGGAGCCACTAGGATGCTCCCAACCAGGCCCCTGGGCAGCCTGGTTTCAACAAGCTGCTCTGAAGACACCACCTCCCCCTGCCACAGATGTCCCACATCCCTTGAGAGGACAGGGACAATTTTCTATGGTAACAATGCCCATGTGAGCCTTGACAGGACATTAGCAAGCACCAATTTTCCTGGCTTATCCACCTGGAAGGAAATGCCAGATTCTGGCATGGCAAGGACTCTCCTACTTCCAAATTCACTTTTCAAACTCTCATGATAAAAATCTGGTGACCCAGGACTGTTGCTACATCCAAGGGCTGGACTTGGATTCTTTCAATGCCTGACAACTTCCTTGTGAGTAAACAATTTGCTACTAAACATGACAGACTCAGGGAAAGGATAGAAAAAAAGGAAACAAAAAGAGAACTGTACAAAAGGATGGAAAACAAACTAAAAATCTCCTCTTTTCTTTCCAAAGGCTGTAGTTTCAAGTGCACAGAGCAGGCTGTAAACGTGCACAGGTAAAGGTAATTCATGACCCCAATGCCTGAAATACCTGGTTAGCTTTATTTGGAGACACTTTTTTGCTTCTCCCAGAAATGAAGCTGCAGAATCAATAAAAGGCACCTGTGGACACCAAAACTCACCCAGTTTATGTGGTGTGTCTTTGTACTAAAAAATAAAATCAAACAAACCCTGCCACTGTGTACTTTTTTACAGACCAGTAAACAGAACTGCTGAGTCTGGGTGAGAAAGGATGCTCAACTTCTGTTGGCAGGGCATGGTAACTCTGATGATCAAAACCCTCATCAATTAGTAAACTCTCTAGGTTGTCACTGCAATTTTAATTGAAAAATTTCTCTGGCTTGCTGGGTTGTGTCCTTTGACTTTTAAAAAATGACTGATTCAAATGGTACACACAGTCCACAAGGAGGATTAGAGCCACACCAAAAATAAACTGACCTTACATCTGAATTCTTCCACCTTGCTTCACCACCACTGCCTACAGTGCTCTTTTGAGCCACCTCCTCTTCCAAAGGCCCTGGAGTTGGAATATCTAAAGAATGCAGCAGGTCCCATTTGAAGAAGAAAGAAAAGCAGGTCAGTAATTCAATATAAATACACCAGTAGTGAGCTTAGAGCAGACACAGTGACACATCTGAGCCTACATTAATCAGCCAGTGCTCCTAACGTGTGGAGCAGCAAGGAGAAGAGAGGAGGTGTCTGCTTTTCACCTAAAAATGTGTCCATTTTCTGTGTTTTACTGCTTAACCTTGATGACAGAGAAAAATTAAAAAGAAGAGAAAAATGGGTTAAAAAAAAAAAGAGTAGAGAAAAAGGAAGAAAAAGGAGCCTGGGAGGTTTTATGTTTTCTCTTCAAATCACATCACAAAGTCACTCATTGCATCTAGGGAATTCACCTGCTTGTTTGGGAGCGGTGGGACAGGAGGAGGGGAGAGAAAGAAAGAGGGAAGGGCATGAGAGCTGCTTCCTGAAGCAGCGTTACAAAAAGCGGTTAAAAAACCCCTACTATTCACAAGTGGTTAAAATCATCACTGTTCGGAATCCCTTTTTTGTCTTTTTGTTTTCTTAAACAAAGGTTCAGCTAGTTCAGCTCCGTGTTTTTATAGAGTTGATTGTCTTCAGAAAGAAAGAAAAAAATAAACAACAAAAAACCAACCAAAACACCAACAACCCAGCCTCAGGTGTGTTCCCATCCGTTTCTACCCTGATAAGAGAGGTCCCCCACAGTTCAGCGCCCCGGCCACGCACACACGGTCCCTTGTGACTGTCCCGCCGTGTCCCCAGCCCCGCTCAGACAAAGGAGGAGAATCCTGTCACTGGAGTCCGGGAGCCGGGCGCGGGCTGTCCCGTCGGGGTGTACACCCCTCCTGAGCTCTGTGTCGTGATGACAGTCTGGAAATAGGGCTCTGTCTCGCTGGCCGTGCACTCCTCGTATCTGTAGGACGCCGGGTGTTGCTTCACCCCTTTCTGCTGCCGCTTCCACGAGTTGTAGTAGGTGGGGTCGCTCATGTAATGGTTCACGAAGGAGTGCTTGGGCAGCTCGTCCTCGTAATCCGAGTCAGTGACCTGGGGCATCGGGAAAAATAGAATTAAATAGTCGGTCATTAGCATCGATGATTTTTTTAGCCTGTTGTGCTTGCAAAGAAATGAGAGGCAAGTTTAGCATCACCAGCTGACTGAAGCTGTAATGTTAAGGTAAGAGGGATGGCAGCCCCAGTGTGGTACAAACGCTGTGCTCTGCTTCAGCCAGACTCTGCTGCTAGAAAGTTCCCTGATGGCAAGTGACAGAGAAATCCCTTATAATTCCCTGCAGAATGGTGCAGGGGCAGCCAGGAGCTCCTGTTTGGGCACAAGATGCAGGGAAGTGTAGAGAAGTCACAGCAAAACCAACAGCTTTCAATCACAATCAGAAATATTGCAGTTCCAACTGAGCATCTCTCTTCTGATGGAAGGACAGCAGGGATGCCTTCCACACAAACACTCTGGTTAGCCAGGCCAGTGTTTGGGATGGCCAGCCCAAGCCACCTGCACAGGACTTTGGGTATTAAGTATTGAAAATTAGTTCTATAACTGGAAGGGAGTTAAGTAAAATCAGACTTTTTTACAGGCAAATAACACTATTTGCATGTTCCAGCTGATTATTGGTGGTACAAGGTACACAACCAGCGGGCGACAGAAGAAAGAGAATGCAAAATCTGGGGAAGAAGAGCTGCCAGGCAGGAGGAGCTGCTTCCTTGGGATGAGTCAGACCCAGCTCTGCGCTCAGAGCGGATCCTACCCCTGAAACATTTATGCACGGTGGCTGGAGAGCTTCAAAGCTCCCATCAATAACAAATGGGAGTTCTACTGAGATGGAATCAGATAAGCTCTGTGCATCTGCCCCTCCTCTGAAGTGCTGCTGCTGGGCTGCAGCTGGAGGAATCACAGAGGGTTTGTACATCTCTGCTGAGCACAGAGACCATGGCAAAGCCTCGGCCATGGAATCTCAGTGCATATTTTCCTTCTGTTCCCACTGATGTTCCCACCAGTAACAGCCCCATCCCACCCCAAGCACAAGCATTTACCCAGGCATTTCCACATCTCAGCCTTCCCTCAAAATCTCCGGTTAGACCTTGCTAAAGTTTTTATTCCTTTCCCTCCCCGCCCCCCCCTCCTCAAAATAATCTGCATTGCCAGTTCTAGAGGCATTTAAATATCAAAGTAGGAGCTGCCTAGGACACACAAGAGAGACAGGTAAGTGCAGCTCGTCACTGTTCGTTGCCACAATTAGTTTCAAAAGGTTGGTGTGGTTCTGATCTATGACACCACCCAGCAAACACACATCCTTCTTGATCCTGCCTGCCACAAAACTTGTCTCTCCTCCTCTAAAGCTCCTTTTTAATGGTCTCTGAAGAACAATCCTCAAATGCCTTGTGAACCATCGTTTGAAAAGGGCACAGCATCCATCATCCCACTTCTTTGCTTAGGTAGCTGCTTCAATACTATTCTGTGCCCATTTTCCAGCACAGAAGGTGATGGACAGAGCTGAGAAATTTTTCCCAGGGCTTTCCAAAAGTGAGCAAAGCACCTCTTTACAGCTTTGCAAAACTTCCTTTCAACTATTACCCAGGCTTTGGCTCTTTAGGAATTATGTAGTGTTTGATTTTTAAGAATGAAAAGCTTCAGGTGCCTTGACAAGTAATTACTAATACAACAAAGCCCTACCAGCATTTAATAATTATTCCAGAAGGAACACAGCAAGCCTATCTCCTAGAAAAACACTCCTTTGCACCAGCTGCCAGGCTTGGGAAGCCAATACCCAACTCTCTCCAAAGACCTTCCTGAACAGGTGGTTTTTGCAGCATTCCTGGAATATCCCCAGATTTGGATCAATTCACAGCCAGTGGGTGCAGAGAGCAGCTCCAGAGTGTTGGCACTGCTGCCAGGAGCATCCTGCCAGCACTGCCCTGTCTGTTTTGTTCCACAGGAGAGCCGTGGATGGCTGCAGATGTGGCAGCATGGCAGGGCCTGGCAGCAGCAGCTCAGGCTGGTCCTCAGCTGCAGACACAGCCAACTTCACCAAAAGATCCCCAAACCCTGGTTCCCTCTGTACTCAGCAGGAAACAAGTTATTGCACTCTGCATCAGCCTCCAGACATTATGCTGTGGGTCCATAGGGTAATTTAAAGGTAAATGCCTGGGAAGCTGAGGGGTGATGTGGAAGAAAAGTCTCTGCGTCCTGAGCAGAGACAGGTGGATCACTCAGCAGAAGCAGCACCCAGAGGTGTGAATTTCACACAGCTCCCGTGGATTTGCTCTCTATATCAAAGGCATGAGGCAGTGCTGTCCCATGTCCCCTGACTCCTTCCCCAGCCCCTGTGGAGGTGCTCTCTCTGTCAAAGGCACAAGGCAGTGCTGTCCCATGTCCTCTNTCCCATGTCCCCTGACTCCTTCCCCAGCCCCTGTGGATGTGCTCTCTCTGTCAAAGGCACAAGGCAGTGCTGTCCCATGTCCCCTGACTCCTTCCCCAGCCCCTGTGGATGTGCTCTCTCTGTCAAAGGCACAAGGCAGTGCTGTCCCATGTCCTCTGACTCCTTCCCAGCCCACCATCACTTTTACTGACTCAGACACACTCAGCCACCCCACAAAGGAATAGAGCCCTGCTGAACAGCGGGGTCACAGCTGAGCTGAGGTGGCATAAGCATGAAGAGCAAAAAAAACCCCACAAACTTCTGGTGGCTCTTTATGAGTCTTCCTGATGTTCCCACAGACACAGAAGATCTGTGGGGTTGGGTAAAGCCAACTAAAAGGCTGGAAGCCCTGAGGAGAAATGCAAAGAAGGATGTGACATGATTTAATAGCTGTAAGAGTACTGATGGAGCCACTTGAGCTCTGTCCATCACCTGCAAAAAAACCAACTCACTCACAGAACTAATATAATTTCTGTTCCTAAGCCAAGTTCTTTCAAGATTGCCAGAAGTCGACATAATAAAGAGGAGAAATCCCAGGAACACTTTAAGATGAGCTGCTACTGTTTGAAATACGGTGCCGCTCAGATTTGCCATGAACTGAAAGAGGCAATTAAAAACAATACCACTTGCTGATAATTTGTCCACTAATTAGTTCATTATACCAACTGAAAGGGAACAGTAATTTAGTGTAAATAAGGCCATGGTCTTTCAGAAGGAACTGTCATGAAACATAGAGCTGCAGTAACTTCAGCCTTTCACCATCATTCAGACTGATGCTGGAAAGGATAACCTGCTTGTTAGTGTTGATACAACACGGTTTTTTCTGTGTTTCTTTCAGAACAGGCAGGAACTGACTATTTTGTCCGTGTTTCTGAAGTATCTCCTAAGGTCTGCTCCCAGCAAGACTCCAATAAACACTCTTATCAGCAAGGAATGCTCCACACTGGCATTCCACAGCCCGATGAAAATCAAGGAGAAGTAAGATAAACCTGTTTAGCATGACAATACAGACAGCTTAGACTAGAGGATTACTCTTTAGTGGTTTTTAAACTGTTGAGTAAATAGAAATGCTGCAGGGCTTTTTGCTTTGTTTTCAGTTTTCTCCTTCCCTTGCGACTGTGGCTGTGTTACCTTGGAAACCTCCATAGGCTGGAGCGTGATTGGGTGTGTGGTGACATTACACGCTGTCAACCAAAGGTGCATGGATGCCTATGAAACAACAAATACAGAAAAGAAGAGCCTATTTAGGTATGTTTTTCATAGCACAAAATGCACACGTCCTGCTCAGAGGCAACTCAGCCACCAGAGTTGGCTGGCTTAGTCAGTGAGAAATGTGATAATAAATTTGATAATAGTTCCAGTTATCCTTTTAAGTGACTACAAAAGAAACAGCCTTATAAGATTACTTCTAAAAATGTAGATGACAGCAGGATTTATTTTTTTTGTTGGGCTGAAATAAATATGCTGTAAAAGAGACAAGGTAACCCAGTATGCAAAATATTTCTCTGGACATGGGAACCCACTCTTATGTGTCAGCTGCAGCTGGTTTCCATATAGTGCCCAACTTGTCAAAATCACTGGAGAGCTTTACTGGAAACAAGTTAAACCCTATTCCCTCTGAAGTGTTAAGTGGAAATTAATATCTTCCAACAGAGCTGAGAAAGTCAAAGCCAGTCAGACTGCAGAGAGCAGTGGGAAGGCCAGAGCATCCAGCACTGACTGATAACGTGTGCAACTTGTGGGAGTATTTTCTCCTGGAAACAGTTTTTGGGAGACCACAAGGACTTGTGAGAACACACAAATGTGCACCAGTCTCCCCTCTCCTCCTGCTCTTCCTTGGCTGGATGACACTGCAGATACATCATCAGATTTCTATACATGGTGAACACCAAATTTTTTCAGATTATCTATCCAGAGCCTTGTCCACTTGACTCATTAACTAAAAGCCTATTATTATTAATCATTTAGAATTTACACTCATGGAAGTCTCCTGCTCCATACCTGCCAATTAAACTTCTTTAACCTCATTAACAGTACTGGTGCTTGGCTTTCATGACATGGAGTAAGTTCACCACTTGATTTATGAATATTAAGAGTCCTACTTGATTTCCTCTTTGTTTCTGTGTGTCTCTCCCCTCCAAGAGCGAGCTTGGAGGAATGCTTCCAGGCAGCTGTGTTTTAAGTGCAGTCAGTCAGCCCAAGAGTTCTTCACATTCAGTAAACCCCAGGAGACCTGAAGCCAGTGAGCTTCCTTCTTTTCCATATAAAATCTTGACACCTCAGGCAGCAGGCGTAAGACTAAGCAGTAACACGGTGACAAGTGGATTGAAGGCAAAGGCACAGTTTTTGTCCCTGTCTGTCCTGATTTGCATCATATTAAGTGGAATTTGAGACCCACACACAGATGTATTGGAGGAAAACAGCATCAGGACCCTCTGCTGCAGAGGACCAAGACTGGGTAGAACTCTTACATGAAAAGATATCTTTAACTCTTCACCTAATGGCAAACGTTTCTGCCTGCTAAGACAGATGGGAAAATCTGAAACTCAGAAAACAGAGCTTGTCTATTAAGATCTCCTCTGAGAACAGAAACTAAAAGAAAATAAAAGACAAACAGGAAGAGCTAATAGATAAAGGAACAGTTGAAAAGAGAGTGGTCAATCTTCTATGCCCACCTCTGCCCCAAGCCACCCTCACCTCCTGTCTGCACTTGCCAACATAAACAGCATTTTCAGGCTGATCAAAAGGCAGCATCTCCTACTGCTACCTCTGCTGGGAGCATATTAACATTTCATGACTAAAAGCACTCCCCACCTCAAAAAACCCCAAACAAGCATCAAAGACATTATACAGGTGGGCTGCATATCCAAGCTCCAAGGAAAAACAGGGGCATATTTTGTGCACAAAATGCTCACGTGCACATCCACATTCACAAAAACACCAGAGTCTCAACTGAGACCTTTGGGCTCGACAGCAATACAACAGTAAATAAACAATATCAACAGCCTGAGAAAAAACCCACCCAAATCACTTCATTCCCTGCTGTACAAACAGTGCACATAGCAGGCATAATGACACCCTGCAAGGAGACTTCTGCACATCACCAGGAAATACCACACGGGACATTGAAATTAATGTCAAAAGGTGCCAGTGCTAAATTCACGATCATGCTCAGCAAACTGTTTTAATGACAGGTTTAATGCTGGCTTGTTACAGTGACATGACCAAAGCACTGTGGGTTTAATCTGGAGGGTAATGCTGGAGCATTGCAGAGACAGCAGCTTGAGCTGCACCAAGGAAAGCTGCCTGCACAACGGGTCGGCCACAGGGCAGCACAAAGCAGCAGGCTGTCGGTGGTAATTAGCAGGAGGTGAGAGCTAGGTAGCCAGGAAAAGCAGCTGTAGCTGCAGGTGCAGAAAAGCTACAGATGAAAACTGTCATCTTCTTTCACTACTTGCTGCCCATGATTTTTTCTTGCTGGAAGGGTCAGGTTTGGCATGGTTTGGCCCACTGCTCGCTTCTTGCGCTGTCAGTTCAGATTCGTCAGGATCTCAGCTGACAGAATCTGATTTTAGAGACAGATTTACCTTTCTGGATCTCCTCTGAAATCTGTCTATTCACCCCTGGCCACTGATGGACTTTCACAGACACCAAGTGTTTTCTTCCCTCTTACAGGGAATATGAAACACAAGATGGAGCCCTGCCAGATGGACAATGCTGGCATACACCCACCTTCTGTGGAGAGCAGTCCAAAGACAAGGCTGGGGTGTTCAGAGAGCTGAATGCTGGGCCCTCACAGCCATGGCCATGTGCTCCCTGGCAAGTTACTCACTCCCCACCTACGCCCTCTGTAACCAAGGCAGTGGCTGTCACCACTCAGACCACTCCTCTGAATCGTGGGGTTTGCTGTAGCTGTGAAGCTGCAAACCACATTCCACACTCCAGTCAGTACAACAATCCAGAGCATATCTCACCTTTGACCTCGCCCCGACAGTAGCTGGTTATTTTGCAGCACCATATGTGTTTTCCCAAAAGTGCTCCAAGTTTGCAGCCCATAGGCAGAAGGGAGTGTGCAGATCCTTCCAGAGAGGTCAGCACACACTCTCTGACTGACTGCACTTAACTTTCTACTTGACTCTGGAAAACTGAATATCTACCAAGGCCAGGTCTGGAATCAGCCCTGGCTGGGTCCTGCTTGTCATTCTTTCCTTTGATATTTTTATTTTAAGATGCGATGCAAACAGCCTGGTGAATTGAACCTTTTAAAATCCTTGAGACAGACAAACAGTGCCCACACAGCACGATGCAGGTATGGGACTGGGACTTCAAAGGCTTGCCAGGATTCAGCATGGAAATGAATATCTGCAGTGTCTGTGCAGGGTGAGGCAGAGGAAAATCCTTACCTCTGACTCTGACACTTCCAGGGGCTTCTCATTGAGGCCCAAGCCCTCGGTCAGCACAGCCCCGTTGTACTTGTTGCAGATATCCTCATCAGAGTAGTGCAGCCCCCCTGGGCTTGGCCGAGGAGGAGACCTAGGAAATGCAAAGGATGAGTGTTTGGGATGTTGTTATTCCCCTGGGATTAATGAAATCATGCTTAGAAGTCAGAATCACAGCTTGAGGCAGAGACTTGGGTGTTTAAGACCTCCCTGGATTCTTCAGTCTCTTCCTTTTGCCTGTTTAACAGTGCTTGAAGCTAGAAAGAAGACATTCCAAAATTCCAAAAAGACATAGCATTCCCAGCTTTTTACCTGGTTCCATTTTTCTTTGAGAAGGTGCTCTTGATGTTCAGGTGTCTGCTGTTGAGCTCCAGAGCAGTGAAGCCTCCGTTATCCAGGGTGACCGACTCTTCCACGTTGGAGATGGTTTTACCTGGAGCCAGGAAATGAAAGGTTCAGCTGAAACAAAAGCACTTTTTCCCCAAATAGAACTGCAGGAGCTAACTTGTCCTTCTTTCTGTTTTTTGACATCATTAATTATTTGAAATTCTCTTTACTTTTCTTGCTGGCATGTGAGAACAGAGTAAAGGCAAGGAGTGTATCAGGAATGTGAAGGGGCAGAGGAAACCAAAAGAGGAGAAAGGAGTCATGAATGGATGGATGGGTTTCATGCAGAGGCAAGTATCTAAAATAGCACAGATAAACTGTGCTTCAAAAGTGCTTATTCTTGGTTTTGACTATAAATAGAAACCAGATAACTAATTTAGGTGGCTACTGAAGATGTCCTAAATCAGGTGCTGTGAATCCCATTCCAGCTGACTGGAGCAAAGCAAGAGAAAGTAAAACTAGAAAAGGTAGAAAAAGAGGAAAAGGAGAGAGAAAAAAAAAGGCAAGAAAAAAAAGCAATAGGAAGGGTAAGGGGATAGCAAATGGGAAAAACATGCCACAGCTGAAGTGAGGATCAGGTATGGAGAAATCACTGGACAATGCAAGGCAGGAACAAGGATGGGATGGGAAGAAGGAAAATACAGCCCAGGATATTATTTCTTGTGATCAAATCTAGCAGGAGCTTGTTCTCTCCTGTGCTCATCCTTTGTCATCCCAAAGGTGTGAGCTGAGCCCGTGTCCCAGGGAGAAGGGCTGGCTGCCACTGTGCAGCAGACAGGTGCTTTATCCTCAGCTTCAATTTCAGTGCTGCATTAAGGCTCTGTGAACACGGATATCTGACAGCACAGGTCAGACCTGCCTTTTCATGTCTGTCTCTCAAACACACAGTAAAACCACGAAGATGAGAGATTTCCTATGAGCTGTGCATACAAATATGTAATAGTATTAACTTGGTAAAGTGCCACACTATGCATACATCTTATATCTCGTGGGACTGAAATCTGATTTTCTAACACTTGTTAGAAGTGAATTACAAAGAAAGAGAAGATCTTCACTTTGGGACTGAATTACTAAATACTGCCTGGAAGACTTCATTACATTAATCCCTAAGAACAGGTAGTGCAGAGACCCATCTACCTGATCCTTCTCATTAATGTGCCTTTTCTGGCACCTCCTGGCATCACAGAAATTTCTTGCTGCAGGTGGAGGAGGCTATCAGAGAAATACGCATGTGAACAACTCTCCCAGGACTTTATCATGTAGGGAGAAGAAAAGGTAAAAACAATATTCAGAGCTCAAGAATGAGGCTTTTTGAAAGGGGACTGTTTGACATTCCAAGTTACAGGTAGCTCCTCTTTCCTTTCAAGAAAGGAGACTGGTAAAAATCATCACTAAAGGAAAATTCAAAGCTTGATGCTCACGGTGTGTTAAAATCTAACAAGTCCAGATAACCAAGAAACCTCCTGGCTGCTTGGCCCCCAGCCCAGCAACTGCAGCTTGGCTTAGGGAAGGAATGTGAGATGCAGGGCACTAAATATAAAGGAATGGTGATACAGTCCTCACACACAGGGATTTAGAATATCTGCACTGGTACAGCCATGGAAAAGCAGAATCTTTCTCCTTCTCCCCATCTATCAGGGAATTATGACAAAGTTAAACAAAGTCTCAGCTAATTTTTTATTTATTCCTTATCTGCCAAGTGTTTGACCCAGATTCCTTGGCTTTTACTGCAGCCCCTGGGACTTACAGAGTCTGTCCTGAGCCCATGGCTGCTCAGTGTCCAAACCCTGATCCAGTGTGGCTACAGGCAAGAGCCATTTCTACCACACCAGACAGCAAAAAGTTCCAAGTCTTCTGCCAAGCAAAATAGCTCTAAACACAGTCCCTGCTGAGGAAATCAAGGGTTCAAGGGAAAGGTATTTCTGATTCCCACAGCTCTTGAGACTTTTGCACAGCACAGAGATGATGCCTTACCTCCATTGCAGTTCTTGTACTTCTTGCTCTGGCCATGCAGGACCAATGCAAACACTACCAGCAGGATGAGGATTAGGCTTGAGAGAGCCATCACCAGCAGAAACCACCACTCCTCATAGAAAGGGGCTTCTGTTTGTGCTGAAAGAGCAAAAAAAACAAATAACAGTTCCTCTTCATGCCCTGTTAAAATTTTCTCTTGTTCCCCGCAGTGAATGAAGACTCCGCAGTGGTGCTCAGGAGAGAGGGGGCTCAGACTCTTGAGGGGGTTCTGACCCTTCTGGGATGGCAGAGAACAGGAGCATACCACAGCTCTAACCCAGAATGCCAGGATGGTTTGGGTTGGAAGGGATCTTAAAGCTCATCCAGTGCCATCCCTGCCATGAGCAGGGACACCTTCCACTATCCCAGGTTGCTCCAAGCCCCATCCAACCTGGCCTTGGACATCCACCCTGGCCTTGGACATTGCCAGGGATGGGGCAGCCACAGCTTCTCTGGGCAACCAGTTCCGTCTCTACAAGCACCTTTCATACCCCTGGAGCAGCTCCAGAGGCCCTTAGCTAAGAAGTTACCACCAGGAGAAGAGAGACAGGTTTCCTCTCACACCTCTGCACACCCACATTTCTTGACCATGGCAGGCTTAGCACTCCTGGGTCAAGGGAACCACTAATACACGTGCCATGACCCATGATTATTTCACTTTTCGGGAGGCTTGCCTTGCCAAAATGCTGTTCAGTGGCTCTTTGAAAAATACAGCTAGTGTCAGGGAACAAAGTACACTTGGTTCAGTGTCTTTCAGTACCTCCATTAACTCCAACTTCCAACATTCACTGCTACTCTATATCACTTCTCCATCCACTGAGCCAAGCCTGATGTGCAGCACAGGGGTATCAATTCAATTGCTTGGCTTTTGTGCAGTCTCAGGTCATTTCATCCCATATGACCTCAAGTGGAAACACAAAATCACACTAACTTCCCCTTTCCGGAGTTACCTCGCCAGTCTTGGTTTAAAGCAGTAAGTATTGTTGTTTTCTTGCAGTGGTATTCTCTTTGTCCTCCCTTGAGCTCCCTCAGCTTTGGGGAAAAGTGCAGCTTCTGAGCACGAGCCAGCAGTTGATATAATTTCCCTGTAGTCTGTAAGGTGGAACACCACCTGGCAGGAATGGGTGATGCCAGGAGAACAACTCAACCCCTCACCAAACCTTCTTTCCCTCTTTCCCTGACTGTCCCAAACCTGGATCTGAATAAAAATCTGTTTTAAGCCTGACGATACGAGCTCAAATTTGTTCCAGATCACTGGATATTCTGCAGCAGGGAAAAGCAGCCATGCTCTTGCTTTGCTAGGAGGCCAGTCCAGGCCAATAAAATCCTAGAGACAAACTGCACAAACCATGCTGGGCTGAGCAGATTCAGGGCAATTTATACCTCCCTGTGCCAGCTGAAGTGGCCAGCCTAAAATGCTTTATACTTTTATGACTGTGAATCTCAATGGAAGCCTCTTGCTTTCATGCAGCAATTTGAGAGGAACACTGAAGCGTCAAAAGGAGGCGAATTAAATAGTTCTGTTCAAGTGGAGAACTTACAAACAAGCAGTTTATTTATAGAAAGCACCACAAGGAGATGCATGCCCTGCTTCAGAGAAATAATGTCTTCGAGCAAAGGAAAGACTGACACGATTGCTGGTCCTTCACACTGTTACAGCCTCTGTGAAACCCCAGAGACAAAAAAACACTGCCTCTTGGTGTTTGAAGTGGGTTGTCCATGCCCTTGTCCTGAAGAAGAAAAGCAGGGCTAGCACTCTCAGTGAAATCCATGGAAGCTCTCACGGGGTAAGTGGTTAATTGTGTCAGGACAAGCGCAGCAGCCGCGATGGTGAGAGCAGCGCTCGCTACTCCTGCCTGCTGGGGAGTTGTTGAATGGTGTTCGTGCCTTTCACTGGAGCAGCAAAGAGATAAAAGCCACTCCAGATACTGGAGCACTGCCAGGTTCTCAGGACTCTCCAGAATTTTGAATCACAAAGCCGCTTTATCAGGTTCTTTCATTCCCCTTGTCTTTGCTGACACAGCAATGATGAAACCTAATGGCTCAAAAGCGACCTGGAGCAGAGCAGGGGGGAAGAGGAGACCCAGCAAAGCCTTCCCAAGGGCAAGGTCTCTCACCTCACCACAGGCCCAGGCACTCCAGCTTCCCAGCCCAGGCAAGCTGAGAAGAATCTGATTTTCAAGGTATTCAAGTCCCTTCAGAAATCAGAGGGGCTGGGCTGCTCACGGGGATTTGGGAAGCACGTTTAGGTCATAGCCCTGTTCACTGGGAGTAAGCACAGGAGAGCAGGGAGAGTGGGAAGAGCCCCAGAGCATCACCAATGAGCTGTTCTGGTGGAGGGGGACTGGAGGCATCACACTGGTCCAGGACTGCCAGCACAGAGGAATCATTATCAGGAATAATGTGAAACTACGCTGGTGTGTTTGTGAGAGCTAAATACAAACTAACACAGAAAATGTTTGTCAGAGTCCAGAGTAAAAAAAACAACAACAAAAAAAAGAAAGCAGAGCAAACAAAAACCAGACTAGGAATGGAGAAAAAGCAAACAAATCGTAGACTCTGCAAATTAGTCTTATGACAAGAGATCTGACATAAACACTCTGAGTAGGTTCTTTATCAAGCTTAAAAATGGCACATGCACATTTTTCCTCTTGAGAATCAAACATACTGTAATTTCAAGCCTTAATTCACCACTGCATTACTCCAGTTTTATCCTCGAACAAGTGAAAACCAGCTGCCCTTGATTATTTGCTGCAACTAGAGAGTCTGGTTTGTTTCTTTTTCCCCTCTTCTCCCTCAGCCCTAGGAAATTCCATTGAAAAAGACTTTAAAAACCATCCATGGTTACCTGATACTGCCACAGAAGGAACACTTGGCTCTCCATAGCCAAATTCGTTGACAGCCACCACCCGAAATTCGTAGGTGACACCTTGTCTGAGTTTGTCCAGGCCCACTGTGTAGGAGGTGGCGCTGCGAGGGATGTCCTTCACAAACATGTCCCAAAGTCCTTCATCTAAGAGAGCAGCAAGGAGAGAAATGGCATCAGCTGTGTGCCCTGGCACTTCCACCTGCTCAGTGACAGAGGCTGTCAGTAATGGTGTGCTGGAGCCACAGGCAGGGACACACTCACCTGGAGGCCGCCCTGTGATACACACAAATGTCAGAATGCCCTGCAAGCCCCATCTGTGAATGCATTTATTCAGGATGGGATCTTTTCATAGCCCAGATGGAAGAGGTCTCTACAATCAGCAGCAGCACCCACATGGACCTGAGCTGGCTGGAGCAGGTGCCACTGCCTCCTGATTGGGTAGGTCACCCATCAGCACATCTGTCATTTGACAGATGAGGTAAATCCAAGGCAACATTCACGAGTCCTGATCACAAAGGTTTTGCTTGCCTTTTACATTGCAAAATTTGCTTTGTTGTTGAAGCACTCAAGTGAGGCTTGGACTAATATAAGTCCTGGGAGGCACTATGGCCCTGTGTGAACTGGTGCCAAGGGACTGGTGTCACTGGAGTGCTGTTTGCTCCATGACAGCAACAGTGTTGTGCCCTTTGCATGGCACAGAGCTGCTGCTGCACTCTGTGCCATGCAGTTTTAAACAGAAATGAGCTTTATTTTTATAAAGCTGTTGAAGTTGTTAGAAGCACAATGGCATTCTGATGGGAGCATTTCAGAAGGGTAATCTTGGCTCTCCACAGCCATAATGATATTAATCCTGATTCACATCCTGGCCAGGCACCATTCCCATCCCTGATCCACACCTGTAACCTCACATTCACTTGACTGCAATGGAATGAACTTTCAATGAGATGGATGCTGGTACCAGGACAAACAAAACCATCTATAATTAAAAATCCCACTCAAAAATTTTGAGGGCAGGAATCAAACCTTGATCTGACTGATCCACTTCCCAATAAAAATTGGTCCCCAGCATTACTGCTGAGAAAATGGAGTCTCTTTCTACATGTGGGGCCAAACCCTCAGCTGGCCTACCCAGCGTAGCTCTCACAGACCTGACCTCACAAGCATCCCCATTGGGCTTTTACTTTTAGCTATCAAAGCTATTCCAACAATATCTATTTTTCTCTCCATGTCCCACAGCAGTGGGAATAGGATGATAACCTCTCCACAGACATGACTTCAGTGTGGGAGCTGCCTCTTTGAAAGACAGTCGTCTGCACTGCACGACTCGAGCAGCAGCAGGGCTTCTGTAGCTGGAGGTGTTATCAAGGTAACAATAAAGCAGGAGCCAGCAGTGTTACCCTCAGTGACTCGTTCTGCTGCTGCAGTGTGAGGCAGGAATCTGTCCTCATTTGCTTTGCCTTTACCTGAGCGTAACCTAATTGGAGTCACAGCAGCAATTCCAGGACTGTGCTGGTGTAACAGAGCAAGATCTGGCCCTCAGCCTGCTCCTGTGCCACAGGGAATAGCAGCAAAGATGGATTGATTAACACTGCAGGTGCCTTTCCATGTGAATGTTTTAGCTTTGGCACCAGTAAATATTGGCTCAGTGATTTGCACGGCGCTGCACGTCTGGTGACACACACAGTGAGTAACAGCCCCCAAACCACAGCTTTTCTGGTCAGGAGGATTGGCAGTCTCAGCGGATGCAAAAAGCAGGCTGGAATGTTATTGTTCCAGCTGCATTTGAGAAACACCAAAGAACAATAAAAATAGGTAATTTTCCTGCCATGCTTAAAACTCGGACCAATGCATTATTCACCAGCATGATCAGACTATAATGAAGTTATCATAATGTACCATTGTTATGTATTAGCTGGGTATTACAATGGCTATAAAACAAGAGATAAAATATTGACTTCCCTTTTACAGGGCAATAGAAACCGAGATTATTTCTACCACATAAAGTTACAATGTAATAAAAAGGGAGTTTGGGATTTAGTTTCTCTGAAGAGGGTGGAGTGAGGGATGCATTTTCAAAGTTGGATTGTTGCAGCCACCGATACTCAGAAGATGCATCTCACGACTATAAAATATTGCCATATTTGCTAGAATTGCCTAAGCTTTCATAAACACATTTGTAAACAGCAATAAGAGAATTTGGGCCCATTGTGAATTGTCTGAAAAGCAATTTGTTTGCATTCAAAGCCGCTTAAATAGGGGAAGAAAAAGCAACAACAAAAGTGAATGTTCAGCACTCATTACAGCAAACACAACTGTTCAGACACACTTCCTCATTCATTTTCTCAAACCTATCAGGGTGCACAGTGCAGAAAACCCAACAGACCAAGAAGTGCAAATTTAACCACTCTGTGAAGCTTGCAGTAAGTTGGGAAAACCACCCCTGAGAGATCAACATTGAATTTCCTCCTCTTTGTCCCCTTGGCTATGGTGGTGATGGTGTGAGGCAGCAAAGGATGCTGGTGGATGTTTCTTCAGAGATATTGCTGTCTCACAGGGACTCAGAGATGCTCTGGCTGGTGGCCACGTAGTCACTGGCCCATCTCCTTTTCATTCACTGAAAGAATCTTTGTCAAAACTTTGGTTTTTTCCCTGGGGTAGGACTGTCAGTGCTGAGTTAATGGTTGGACTCAATGATCTTGGAGGTCTTTTCCAACCTTAATGATTCTAAAATGGGACTCAGCTCATTATCCCTGGGCTCCCAGAGAGGTGCTGATGCAGCTACAGTGGTCAGATGTTCTACATCTTCCCTACTGCTGACCCCTCTGCACAGCACAGCCTGTGGCTTCCCAAGCCCTGGCCAACAACATTTTTAATTCCAGAGCCTCAATTAATTAATCTTATATCCATCTGGAGCATCCAGACCCCTCTTTGTAGACAATGGCCACGATCAGATATATCCGAACTAAAAAATCACTTTATTCCAGTAGTGAACTTTGAGATTAAATATTGAACACACACTTGTGAATTCCTTCATGGCACCTCTCCCCCCATCCTCAAAACCAGAAGTGCTCTAAATGTTAGAAGTTCAGCTGAAAGAGAATTCATTAGAAGGTCATCTGTCATAGCAAAGACTGGCCTTTAAGTTCAGTAGAAAATCGTTAGTGTACCATACACAGCATTTTCCCCTCAGTTTAGGGAGGAAAGATGCACATGCCATGACTGGGACATCAGCTGGGCATTAACTCTTAGAAACCACTGGGAAGAGGAAATTTTGCAACACTTAACAGGGCTCAGGTGCAGGGCTCAGAGAGACATCCCGAGGGAGGCTGCCCTTGCTTTTTGGTTTTGGTCACATCAGTCCCCATCTTTATTCCCCACTGCCTTTCACTGGACACTCAGCCTCTGAAATGTGTGATGGAAAAGCATGCGCTCCTCAAAAAAGAAAAAATTTTCTTTGCTCCTTGTTTCTGTCCAGTTTTCCCCAGCCCTGCTCCATCCTAACTCCTGCTGATGGGAGATTTGCTCTTCATCCCCCATCCTCGATGCCTGTGATAACTGACAGTGGTCAGTTCATGGATTCAAGAACATGGATTCTTAGGCTCCAGGCAAGAAGCCTGAAGCCTGTGGGAAAGCCAAGTACAGAACTCTCTTAGTCTGGCCTGGAAAATCATAAGGAGGAACCCAAAACAATCTTGTAGATATCCTCCTCCTGACACCTGGTGTTTTTCCTACTTGTTTACTGGCAGAGATGTTTACAAAAAGGTGGTGCCCTAAAGGACCAATCCTATTCATTGTACCGAAACACTGTATAAAAGAAGAATCTGTCTTTCAGTAAACTTTGCTATAAGCCCTCTGAAGAACCAGAGCTCTACGTGTCATTACATGAGCTGAATTGTAATGGTAGATGCCTCTGTCCCATCTGAGCTTGAGGTTCAGGCACGGGGAGAGGATCTGAGTGACAGGGGAAGGTGCAGCCACCTCTGCCCTAACGCCATGTCCAGCCCGTGTTGCAGAGGAGCCGCTCTGCCGACCGTGGGCCCTGTGCGCCAGCCCGGCGTCACAGGCCATTAATCAGGGTCTCCACACTAAATAAAGCTGTCACTCAGCGAGGGAGGCTCCCAGCTCCACTAAATCCAGCCACTGACAAGCCAGGACACGGAGAGCTGTCAGTTATTTGGGTTTTAAACACCAGCCAGTCCCCTCTCAGAGCAGGCGAGCTGGGCCATAAAGCTCCCTCCTAATTACACATTAGAGGGTTTATGAGGGGAGAAGCTGCTGAGAGTTAAGGCCCGGCTGAACGCCCGCTGGTGTTCCTCCTACAGAGGACACGATTCAAATGTGGCTGTGTTTGTCAGAGGCAAAGGGCTGGATTATCATGCAAAGCAGTGGAAGGACAAGAATGGGAAGTGAAGGCTGACAAACTGTCAGCCCCGGTGTGTCGCTCGCCAGCAGAAGCGAAAAAGGCCCCATGGCAGATGCCGGGGATGCAGCTGCACCCTTCACTTTGAATTTACTGACTTCTGCTGGTTTGTGTCCATGTTTGACACTGCGCTCCCTCATTTGGTTAAAAATAAATAGAAAAGGAAGAAAACAGAAAAACACTACTCAAGACACCAGAAAGGAAACTAAAGTGAGAGCTGCCCTCAGGGCGTGGGAAGTGAAACCCAGCATTTATGGGTTAGACAATTCCCTCTCCAAGTAGACTGGTTCTTTCCCAAAATGTCTGTTGCCTTCATGGAACTCATCATCCTAAAAGATTGAGAGGGACTTTTTACAAGGGCATGGAGTGACAGGACAAGGGGGAACGGCTTCAAACTGCCAGAGGGCAGGGATAGATGGGGTATCAGGGAGAAATTCCTCCCTGTGAGGGTGGGTAGGCCCTGGTACAGGTTGTCCAGAGAAGCTGTGGCTGCTCCATCCCTGGAAATGTCCAAGGCCAGGCTAGATGAGGCTTGGAGCCACCAGGTCTAATAGAAAGTGTCCCTTGCCCATGGCAGGGGATGGAATTGGGTGATCTTTAAGGTCCCTTCCAATCCAGACCATTCAATTTAGGTGCAATTCTCTTCCAGTTGCCTGACATCATCCCCTGCTTGGGAAAAGCACACAAAGTCCAAAATTGTGGAGAGAGGAAGCAGAAAAGGAAATCTCCCTCTGCTTGTCCTGGGTCAAGGAGGCTCTTTCTGAGGTGACAGAAGTCAGAAGAATGTGTCACTTTTGGAGGTGGTTTAGTGGTGGACATGGCAGTATTTGGTTTATGGTTGGATTTGATGACCTTAAGGGTCTTTTCCAATCTAAATGATTCCGTGAGGCAGATAGACCCAACCCCTACAGGGCTGCTCAGCATAGGCCCATCCATGGGTGGAGGTCTCCTGGGGCAGCTCCACATCCAGGTGCACTCCTGGCGTGTGGATCCCAGGGGATTTCACAGACATCTCCCTTGCAGACGGGGCACTGCGAAGGAAGCTCTGGATGAGACTGCAGGGAATGTACAGGCCACATGCCCACCACTAAAGCACAGTGACAGGAACCTTTGGATGTGACCAGGAGCTGGGAAAAGAGGGGTGAAGCCAGCTTCTCCATTCCCCCCGGCAGCACTGGGAACCTTAACATTGCTGTGCCATTTGTCTTTTGCTCTGTGTGTAAAAGCTGAGGGCACAATCTATTCCCCATTCCTCAGCCAGCCCAGCTGATGTCTGGGGAGCACTTACAGTGGCAGAGACAGAGCCTGCTTAATTGCATTTCTTGTAATGCACAAGGAGCTAAACTGGAATCCATTTCTCCAAGGACAGAGAAGTTGAAGGAAAAGAAAAACTCTTCTGTTTCTTTAATGTCTTCCTCTAGCACAGATCACTCTGGAAAAAATATTGGTTTGCCTGCTTCATCCCTGTGTGTGAATGTACTCAAAATGCAGGGGAGGTAGTGAGCCTGGTCACCTTCCATAAAGCCAGCAGAGAAACAGCGAAATCAAATGAGCAGTCTCAGCTGCCTGCTGCCACCATTGCTAAACCCAGCAGGGCAGCAGAGCCCTGGGAGACACAGCAGGGCTCCAAAAAATTCAAAGGGAAGTGACAAAAGGGAGTAGGGTTTGCCATTTCTGACAGAAAGCCATCCTCCTACTCTGATGGAAGAGTCTTGGCAGGGAGCTACAGCAGGGAAAATGAGATGATACAGCATTTAACGTTTGGGGTAATGAGGCCTATAATAGATGACACTTGAGATGTGAAACACTAAGGTAGTGGTATTGCATTTAAATATTGGCAACAAGCTAAAGCTTTTCATCTGTCTGCTCAACGCCCCTTTTTTGACCTCAGAAGGATAAATATCTTTTCCTTTCTTGATTTTATGTGAAGAGCACAAGTCAACTGCTCCTCTCTTGGAACAACTCCTCCTTGAAAACAAAGGTTGCTCCAATCCACACTCTACTACCTGTATAAATCAACACTCAAAAGCAAATTCTTAGAATGACATTAAAACAGGAGCTGCTCTGAATGACCAGCCCTGAGAGGAGGAATTAGTTCCCTGCTTTTGTTAAGCTCATAATTCAGATTTCAGACTCTTCTGTGCAGCAATGAGGAAGAAAAGCAGCACAGAGAGGAAGCCAATGCTTGGGTGGAATAAGCAAATCTTCCAATTAGTCTGTCTCCTCTCTTGGATCACATTTCACGCTTCCTACAGCTGCAACCAGAACGAAGGATGAGAATCCAGCATACAAATGCCTAGTTCATTTGCTACAGCGGCATGAATAGGATTAAAATAATCTGAAGAGGAATTAAATGCCTCAACAGTCAGGTTGCAAGAGCGGGAGAATAAGACCTCTTGTGTGTGTCTCCAGGATCAGTGGAGTGGGGCCAGCAGAAGTGACCTGGGGTTAATGCAGCTCAGACCTGCCTTGGAGGGACTATTTTCTTCCTGCTCAAAAGGAGTGGGCCCCAAATCCTACATCCTTAGCCATGAGCTGTGAAATGTTTGTTCACATCCAACAGGGAGTCAAGTGGATGAGTTTCCAGCATCATCACCTGCACGAGCTGAATTTCTGAGCTTGCGGACAATCTGTCCATGGGCTGCAGGTTTCCCCCTAAAATACTCTGACTCACAGAAAACCTGTCTGGGGGAGGTGTAAGCTGATAAGTGATTTTAAATGAACAGGTTTGGTTTAATTTGCTACCTGACAATGCTGTTCCAATAAGAAAATATTTTCTACCTCTGAAGAAATAAGGACAGAACTCAAAAAGCTGATGTAGGTGAAATAGAAGCACAACAGTGTCATGCCTCTAATTAAAAGCAAACTTGATCACTCTGGGAAACCCCAGTGCTTTGAGAAGGTATGTATTTCCCTTGCTTTTATTTTGAAAACAATTGTCAAGTTAAATGACAGAAATATGAAAGAATTTTTAGGATCAGTGCAGAGCCTCACTACAGAGCAAATTCTACCAGATGCAGGTATGGAAATCTACATCTTCAGAGATGACCTCAATAATTTTCTTACTGGTCTGGTTAAATGTAATTAAAATCAGTGGTTTTAAATGCAACCTTACATTCAAGACACAAACAAGCAACAGGATCCTCTATATAATCACACAGATAAGCATTCATTTAATCAATATATAATCAAGCAGCGTGCAAGCATCTAGAAGTGAAAAAGAAAGAATCAGCAGCCAAGATGGTTATGTCAAGTATAAATCATGTCTAATTTCTGTCTGTGACAGAGTAGCAGACCTTGTCAATAGAGGAGAAAGAGCAGACATCATCTATCCTGACTTCAGCAAAGCTTTTGACTTGGTGACATTCAAACACGGCCCACGTGGAACAAGGAGCTGGTGGATGTATCACCAGCTGGAAAACTGTACCCAGAGAGTGGTTATCAACATTCCCTGTCAGAGTGGAGGGAAGTTATCAGGGGAGATTACACCGAGGCCTGGCAGCACTCACTGGCTTCCCTTAATGACTCAGTTCCCAGGAAATCTGTGCTTTTTGAATTTGGAAGGGGTACCAAGCTGCGACCAGGCTGTGGCACACACTGACTTTTAAAATTACCTTGTCCAAGTGGGGGAACATTCTGGAAAGAAAACAGAGAACAGCTTCACTAAGATGCAAATCCCAGAAGCAAAGGAGCCCTGAGAAAGCACCAGGAAAAACTGTGGTGATGGGGGATTCCTTCCCCCTGCCTCAACGCCCTCCCTGCAGAACAAATGGGGGAAGAAATGTGTATGTGCTGCTGAAGCCCTGGCCCTGTTATTAACATTAAAACAGTAATTAGCTGCTGTGCTCTGCTGCAGAAGGAGACAGATTTCTATCTGTGGTCCTCAAAATACAGCTCGCAAATACTTATTAGTCCTTGCTCATGAAGGATGCTGTAAGCATTTAAATGAGTTTTAATTATTAACTATATTAGTTCATCTGTTGGATGATTTTCCAGTGATGTAGCACAGTGAAAGCCAGAGTAGTCGGGGTAATTTTCTGTGACTGCTCCTAAAAAGGAGAAAATATGCTAAACCACATAATAAACCAGTAACATCTTAATACTGGCTGGAAATATGTTCTCTCAGAAAATCCCATTGCCTTACTGGAATGACAAACAACCTCTCCACTTCAGCAGGGACTGAAGGAAGGGAGCTGGTGACATCAAACTCCTTGTATTTCCCAGGGCTTACCTGAGGGTCGTGCCTCTATAATGTAGCCAGTTGTGGGTTTTTCTCCTGAATCTCCCTCAGTCCATTGCAGCGTCAGCCCAGAAGCAGATTTTGTCACCAGGATTTCCTGAGGGGAGCCAGGAGACCCTGAAGGAGGAAAAGAGAGTAGCAAATGAAGGTGGCATTAAACTGTAGCATGAATTGCTTCTGCTGAGAGAGGGGAACAATTATCTTGCAGTGTTGGTCAACAAATATGCAACATAAACCAGCTCTGTAGGCTACTGACCTGATTTTTTCACTGTCTCCAGTACCAGCAGTTACATATCAATGGGGTTTACAGGTCATAGGATTGTAGAATATCTTGAGTTGGAATAGACCCACTAGGATCATCAAAGTCCAACTTGTGGCCCTACAGGGGATAGCCCCAAAGAGTAAGGTACATGTGTTAAGAAGGCAAGAGGAAAAAGGACTCTCATTTTACCCATTGCCACTGCTATTTCTCATTTCAGAGGTGAAACCAGTCTGTGAGGTTCATGGAGAAATTCATGGGGACAGGCACTGCCATTGGCTTGGGAAGATTCCATGGCCACATTAGAAAGGATTCCTGATCTACACTTGGTCTGTGGTGTGATGGGAGAGTTAGACTGTGGAAGTGGGAAAAAACCAAAAATCAGAGCTGTGGTCACTGCACCGATGCTCTGTGACTTACCAGACAGGTTGGTATCATTGGAGGGCATTTACCTTGTTGGATTATCTGTCTATCAGAGTCACTAATCAAATAAGAAAACCAGCTCTTTGGGTACAGGCACTGAACCAAGCAGGGACCACTGCCCTGCAGCTGCTCTTGACACAGCAGGAAATCCACAGATCTCTCCCTCTGCATAAGCCAACGTGTCAGGAGAAAACAATTGTAAATTCTTTCTGGTTTTGCATCCAGGCACCTCTGCTGGTTTCAGCAGCTACTCCAGTTCTGCCTCCCACTGCAGAGCAGTACAGTCAGAATTATGCACTGTGCTGTCAGGCTGCAGCTCAGAAATCCCTGGCTGGCCTGTTTGCATTATGATTTATTTACAGTGTTTTGTTTATGCACATTAGACTTTCAGGTTTCAGGAAAGAAAAGGAAACGTGTTTTTCATGGCAGTTGTGAACACCAAAATCGCATCCTGTGACTCAGCTTCTCCTTGGAGCTGGAAATTCATGTGAAGCCCTGAGTTTACCATTCCCTGCTGGTGCCCTGTGTTTGTAGAAGTTATCTGGGACTTGTGATTTGCTTTTATGGTCCCCCTCACCTTCTGCTGGCCCAGCTGTGATGTTGGCCTGCAGTTCAGGTCCATAGGCGATGGTCCGGGCTTGCACTCGGAATAAATAAGTCATGCCCTTGGTGAGATCCCGGACCTTCAGCCAGCGCTGCCAGTTCCCCTTAATGTCCACAGTCACCACCTTGCTCACCCCTGGAACAGCCACACAGATAAAAAAATAAGAGGGAGCTTCAATGCAAAAATAGAAATCAAGTTAGAGCTTATTGCATCTAGATGGTAAGTAAAATCATCTAACAGTTTGCTAAGAAAGTATTTCTTACAATTAGCAGGAGTTTAAGTAGTGATAATAGGCAATTTTCAGCACTGATAAGTATAATTAGAGTTTAAGCTTGATAAGTGGGTACTGACAAGGAAAAAAACCTTACAGCACAACTGGGAAATTACCAAGAGACTACATGTAACTTCACTAATTATTCTGGGAAGAAAGGAGGAGGTAAATGAAGAGAAGTGCACATTCCAGATTGCTTCCCAAGCAAGCATTTCTCCGTTGTTGCTTCCCCAATTACATTGTTGTTCCCCTGCAACATGGTCTGGAGAAGGAACAAGGGCCAGGTTTGTTTCATTCATCTCATCCTGCCACGTCCACCATTCCCATGTGGATGCAGAGTGAAGGATGTGCAGCTCACGGGGACCTCGGGGCTACAAATCTACAAATCTACAAGCAGGGGATGCAGCCAAAGCACTGGGAGCTTAAACAAAGCTGGAGCTGGGACTTGTGTTTCACTCTTCTCACTCTCTCAGAATTTTTCTTACAGGGATCAATTAAAATCAAAGTTGCTTCCTTCACCAAGGTTCATAGCTAGTTTCACTTTTAGGTTCTCAGTGTTGCATAAAGGACCAAGGGGCAATGAGTGGTTTGAAAACAGAAAATCTGGCTTTCTGAAGTTTTCTAGAAATAAATCAATGGAAAGAATTTGATTTATAAAAAGATTTTACAGAATAAGAAGCTCAAATTTAGACAGTCTTTCTGGTGTTTTTTTTGGGTCTGTATACGTACATGACACATTTCAAACCAAGAAGGTAGGAAGTAGGAGGTTTTTCCCACTAAACAGCTGCTTGCTAGTTTATCTTTCCAAAAACGCAGAAGGAAGATGTTTTCAATCCAGATGCTTATTTTATGCAAATCAAGGTGATACTTTCAGTTTTAATCACTTAAATAAAGAGTAATGTCCAAGCAATTTCTGTTCAAAGTTTTCTTCCAGATACAATTTACAACTCGGGGAATCTTTCCTTGGCTAACGAGGATGCAGTAAAAGTGCTCCCTCCTTCCAGAGGTGAACTATTTCATTTCTCTGAGACAAATCAGGAGGTATTTGTCATTTTCAAGTTGTGTTCCAAAAAGAAAAAAATAAAACCAAAACTGTTGAAAAAGGCTCTGGGGCAATTTTGTTGTCTATTATTGTGTAAAACATAACAGTGTAAAGCTTAAACAATAAAAGGTCAAGCAGGGATAAGACTGTGCTAAAGAACATTGGTTTCTTTAGGTGCTGGAAAGCTTGGAAAAATGGGCAGGTAAGTGGTGGCTGGTGAGTGGCAAGGCAGCAGGTGTCAGCCAAAAATCAAGGATGGGTGGAAAGTCAAAATATAAATGAGGAAAGTTCCAAAAGAGGGTCCAGTCCATCCAGGTTGGTGCACTGCAGTGCTGACATGGAGGAATGTGGGTTCTAGCCCCACTTAAGAGTTGAACTTGATGATCCATTGGGTCCCTCCCAACCTGGAATATTTGTGAATCTGTGCAAATGATGGCACCAAGGAAGGGATTCTTTTCCATGGCAGGACAACAAAAATGTTTGCTGAAAGAAAAATTTTGGCACAAGAGCAAATGGTGGGTAAAGACTGGAAAATAAATTTAGGCAAAATATTTTGCATCTGAGGAAGAGCCCTCCATAACCTTCCTGCTGACATCAGAAATCTTCCAGAGGGGAAGGAGAGACAAGCTGGAGTCAGGGGCAGCACAGGCAAAGGTGGGGAAGAGAAGAAAAGACAACAAAGGTTCTGAAGGATGTTAAGTCAAATACATGCAGAGAAAACATGATATGACATTTCCATATTTTCAGGGGGAAAAAGTGTATTCTTGAACGTTGTGTAGGAATGAAGAAAAGGGAGGAAATGCCCAACCAGCCTGAACCTGCTGCATACCCTGTGCACATTTCTTGGTCAGAATTTGAAATGCTTCCTGTATTAGCTCTTTGTGCTCAGACCTGCCAGCTGTAAAGGCTGACAGTGCTTTTATTCTGGTGTTTTCAATACTGGGTTTAACTTTCTCTGTGCATGAGACACAGATATTCAGACAATATAGATCATTATTCCTTACAGGAGAAGCAAATGCAAGTGATTCATATCCTTATTTCTTTGGAAAAGAGTTTAAAATGGATTGGCAATGGCTGAAATTACTCTCCCCACTGTCACGCTGCCAAAGCTGGACATCCTATTGAACTATTGGCAATCTACCAGGAATATAAAAATATTAATAAGGACATCCACAAACTATGTCATCTTTTCTACTTCACCTTTGGAATGAATTTACATTTGTTTTTAGAGAAACTGCCAAATTCTTCTCTGTTGCTGTTCTGGCAAATTAATGAAATGTTTGTGGCCATGACATTGTTGTGGTTTAACTGAACTCTAGTGTTGGGTTAAAAATGCTGCCTGAAAACTCCACGTGAAGAGACACAACCACGTCCCTGTCCTGTTATCGTCCCTGTCACAGCAGAGGTGCTGCCAGTGATGACCAGCACATTTGATGCCTGGGCAATCTCTGTGATAACAGAAGTGACACATGATGTGATAAGCAACACGAATGTGCCTGACAGCTATTCTGGGATGGAGCCTACTCAGCAGTTTCAAAGGCAACGCGTGGAGACAATCAGGTACTCCCAGGCTGAGCTTCCTCTTACCCAGACCAGGTAATGATGGCTGTAAAATGACTTCAAATCACACAGACTATGGTTTGTGCAAGAAAATGAGAGGAGACAAGACAAAAGCTATATTCCACAATGTTATGGCTCGCTGAAGCGTTTTGGCAAAAGTGGAATTGTTTTATTTACCCTTTGCCACCTGGCTTCTCTTGGAAAATGGCAGAGAGCAAGTAGGAAATTGGGCAGAGGTGAAAGGTCCTACAGTACTGTTGTGTCATTTCTCCATGAATATGTATGATCAGAGGTCTTTCTTACCCTGGACAGGAGCCAGAGGCTCATAGACGACTCGATAACCCTGCAGGACTCCATTTGCTGCTGTTGGCTCGCCCCAAGACACGTTGAGGGTAGTGCAGGTGATTTCAGAGAAGGCCAGGAAGCTGGGAGCACTGGGTGCTGAAAGGATTGCACATAGATTGAATTGCAGCAGCAGCAGGCAATCTGATATACATATATATTATAAAACATTGCTTTATTTGCCCAGCCTAAATCTAAAGGAAACAAGCTGAGAATGGGATTTGTCAGTTGTGTCCAAATGTCTGACTGTAATCAGTCAGAAACGCAGTCTGTCCTAAAAATACAGCCAGTCAGCTGCAAAACTGAACCTCCACAGCAAACAAGGAGATAGGGCATGGGAGGGAAGGGCCCTCAGAAGGGTGCTATGGGAGCCACCTCCTCTTCACAGCCGCCACCAAGGGCATTGCCTGCACTCTGTGCCAGCGCACTCCCAGCACATCCAGCACAGGAACTGCTCAGCCTGACTGGGAGGCTGCTGATCCAGCTTTAAAAAA